>OX453280.1:9402240-9422240 GCA_949710005.1 Ricordea florida
CTTTGGCAGCCATTGAATAGACGTAGTTTTGAAAAACTCACCTTTTTCACATAATTCTCCTTCATAACCACCGGTACACAAGCAGCGGAATTGTTTTTGTGTAAATCCTGACTGACACTTTGCGTTGTTTAAACACGGATTTGACCCACAGGCATTCTATATAAACGAACAGGACAGGAAAAGGTGAGAAAGGATGTAAATTTTTAATCATAGTACAATCTATTGAGTAACGATATACACATGGAACAGACCTAACTTGTTCAAATGATCAATAGATCAGTTGGTATCCAACACTTGGACTGGATTTCTCACCGGCGAAGTGTAATAAATCAGTCCAATCCATCTAGCAACCAACTGTGGTCCATTCATGTCCAACATACTCAGCTAGATTCGACCCAGTTGAGACGAATCGAGTCTAGTTGAGCTTGTGGTTTCCAGCCGTATAATATCTATCTATCTATATTTATATGTATATATAAACCTGGATGAACGAGTTTGGAGAGAAATTATTGACAGACAAGGTGATGTCATTTTAGTTAAAATAAAGCGTCCCAACAGCTTGTTTCTATGAGTTATTTTTCTTGGAGTACATCAGTGCCACATTATACACTGATATGACCTATTATCTAAGTACCCTCGGCAGGGGGAAGAAGAGCTGCTCAGTTAAATGTTATTACCTCAGTTCCCCTGTAGGTAAAGAAGGTCTTGACTTTAAGATGTTCTTCATTAGTTGAATTGTTTAGTTCACAAATGTTTTCTTGGTTATCTTCGCCAGGTCCATAATTGTATGAGACACAGTCGTTTTCGATGAAGCACTTTATCTCACAGGTGTCTATTGCCTTGACTCTGAGTGTTGCAATCACATGACCTTCAAGAGCTTTATCCACTCGGGGTTCAGCATATACCATGGCTCGACAATCATCTTTGCAAATAAGTAAACATTTAAAAACTGTGTTAGCACTAAAATAGACAAAAACTATAAACTTAAGATTAAGCAAGCCTTACTTTTCAAGGCACATAAAGTATGAATACTTTTTCCGTCATCGAAGTGCTGCACCATAATGTTGGATCCGTTTGGATCGGTTCAATTCGTATTCTCTGTAATTTATGAGGGCAATGCCAGTGCAAAGAATTATAGGAGCCGTTGGATTCGCTTAAACACCTCTTACAGCAACTTCCAACATGTGCCCAACATTGTAACGAGGAGCTGGATTATTTTTTAACACTATCTATGACACTACCCAAAATGGTGTCAACAATAGCGGTAGTGGTTAAATTTCTTTGCGCAACACTTTATCACCATCCAACATGTGCATAACATTGCCGGGAGGTGTTGGATCTGTTCGGGCACCACTGCTAACACACTCCAACACTTACCCAGCATTGTCGGCAGCTGATGGATCCGTTTGAACATTATTCCGGGCCAACACCGTCTAATATCTACTAAACATGATTGGTCGTTGTCGTATCCAGTTGAACACTACGGCACCAAACCATACCGTACAACATGTGCTCAGAGTTGTTATTTATTGGATCCGTGAAGCTTGAATTTTGAAAAATTTTTGAACTGTTAACTTAAGTGACGTACCTGCGCGAGAATGTGCCCGGTCACTTTTCGGCTTTCCGATACATTTCACGCCTGTATTTTTTCCCTGGACTAAAATTTAAGCAGAGCTAAATCCCTCACATTTAGTACGTGAAATTATTAGCCTAAGGTTGCAATTATTGTTATTATTATTTTTATCGAATTCAAGTTTTACAGAAATTATTTGACCTTAGATTTTCACACAGACACTGTCCCGAAGCTTTTAGCCCGATGGGGCCAAAAACGTAACGAGGCATTAACAAACCAACCACCCAATCCCCGTTGGTCTATCCGCAGTAGTCTTAAACAGATATTTTGTCACCAGCGGACTACCACTGGGTACAAAATTGTAATCACCTACAACTTACCGACTCGGATCCGATCTAAGCCGAGCGTGATTTCGCTCTAAAGGACATTAAAGTCCCAAAGGAAAGGAAACAAAAGCTTCATTGTCTTCAAAAATCCTAACCACAACAATAGGCAAAGTTTGATATGGATTTCAGTACCATCAACGTTTAAATTTGTCCCACTTTTTTGTTGGACGTTGTTGAATCCGTTTGGACAACAATTACAATACAATCCAGCATGTTCCCCTCGTCGTCGGGAGCTGCGCTGGTCCGTTTGAACACCAGTTTTCACACCATCCGAAACCTACCGTACGTTCCCTGCTGTTTTAGTATTCAGTATTATATTCAGTATTTATTTATTTTTCCATTAGCCACAAAAAAAAAGAAAAAATAATAACAGCACAATACACTAGAAATTTATAATAACTTAAAGACAATAGACTACCAATGTTTAAGGTGGTAATTACAAGGAAGCCTATATAGAAGCCGGGAGCTTATGAACTATAGGCTTCCTGAGAATATAGGGTACATCATACAAATTATGGGACAGCATAAAATATAAAATGTATTATTTTAAAAACAAAAGAAAAGAAGAGGAAAGAAGAAATATGTAGCTCAAGAAAGAGTTAGTTTGACTGAGAAAGAAGGAATTTTTTAAGTCTTTTGCCAAACAAACAGATGCTTTCACTGTTTTGAATTTCCGGACTTGACGAATTGAAAAACGTAGGTCCTTGAAACCGAATTGAGAAGTTTCGGATATTGGTTCGACAGGGAGGCATGTTTGTGGGGATTCGTTCCGACAGCACTGGTGACACTATCCAATATGTGCTTAACATTGTCGAGAATTGCTGGATACATTTGATCACCAGCTACTGCAAACACTAACCAACATGTGCCCATCATTGTTGGGTGTTGCTGAATCCGTTTAAAAAGCCCTTTTAGTACACCATTCACTGACCTCTGCCCAACATTGTCGGGAGCTTATACCACCCGACAACTACCGAACATTCACTGCCGTCAGTGGTTTCATTCCGACACCACTGCTAACACTATCTAAAATGTGCCCAACAAAGTTTAACGTTGTGGGCTCGGGAATGCAGACCACTGGAGTACATCTACCTGCCAATGTTGGTAGTCGCTAAATTCCAACACAACAAGTACCGAGCCGTTAAATCGTCACTAATCAGTATTTGATCTGCCAAGTGAGCGTGTCTGGTACTATTAAGACATCTTTCCAGTTTAACGCTCAACCAACTTCATAGTTAACTAGACGGTTGTACGCTGACTGTGCTAAAATATTACCTATATATATATTAAGGATTTTCTGCCAAATCAGGGGTCTCGTCATTGGCAAGGGTAGGGAATCATGCAAGCCTTTACAAAAAAGGCTTGCATGATTCCCCCTCATGATTCCCCTTGTGGTTCACTACCCACTGGCAAAGTACTTAGGAGTTGTAGCGACTCTTTCACTTATGGTTATCTAAGAATGGTCTCAGGTACTGAAGACCCTAAAGGCATCTCCCGCTTAGAATTCTATAATAGTTATCCACGTATGTGCGTGACAAGATGCCAAAAATTATAACAAAGGTACGTTTGTGCTCAAACCCTCGAAATGGTTCTCGAACATTTTCTGAATATGGCAGTTTATCAGTCGTACGTAAAAAATACACAAGCAAGGATAACAAAGCATAGTTATATTTTTGCAACGTTCGTTGGAAGATGAAAGTCCTTTTAATGTTAAGTTTTGGAGGCAACTTAATTCAAAGGACAACGTATTCGTAATATCAGAGATTCCCATGACTCTTCTTTACACGGCATCGTTTTTCGAGAAAGCAGTACCCTTCAGTTTTGACAGAACAACGGCTTTCTCGGGTTCTGAAAACGTTGCATGTTTTAAATGAATTACAAATTTGTTTGCTCGTTTCAGGAGAATTCCGGTTTCTTGTTTCCGAGCTCAAGGTTACATGCAACATACTGAAAAATACAACTTTCCTAGCTTTCTTTCTTATGTGTGCTACACTCACCTACAGAAGAGAGCATTACACCCTTAATGTTTTGAAACAAGGAAGGTAAAAGCCAAAAAAGTTGAAAAGTAAGTTGGCAGATAAATAAATACTTACAGACAAACCTTTAAAAGATCAAGCTTTTCTTACCTTCTAAGGATTCGGCCACAGAAGAAAAACTTAACGACATGCACATCCACAGAACAATGGAGACCATTTTTTGCAAGTATTTGACCTTTCCCTTCTCAAGGTGTTCTAATCTCCTTTTGAAGGCCAAACGATTTGAGTTGCTACATACATCTCGCAATAATATAAATATGCAAGCTCGAGTTTCGGCCTAAAAGTACTTTGGAACAAAAAAAGTTTTGTGTTTTCACTTTGTCATTCGTTTACAATTTAACTGACAAAGGCTGCCTACAGAGTGAAGTCAATACACAGCATAATAAAATGAAAGTTGAAATATTTATTTTTGCGTGTGTAAATGTGCGGATAGATTATTTGAGGTAACTGCTTGACGTAAAGAGAGCTCGTATCATGTACAATAGTAGGTTCAAAAAACCAGAGTTGTGGTGAATAATTTATAAAAGATTCAGACTGCGAGGAAAGATTAACAAGCCTGGGTAACGTATAACGTATTCATTTGAGTTCACTTCCGACTTAAGTTTATTACAATATTTGGCAATCCTGTATTTGAGACCATTCTTTCCGTTTTCTGTGTCACTCGGGTTATGCGATCGGCTGAGTGTGATTAAAAAAACCGAAGTTACTCTCTCCTGCTAGTGGGTTTCATTACTGTTCTACATACGAACAACGATAAAGGTATCCCGAAGAAAAGTCAAGGTTATGATACTGTTTCGCTCTCGCTTATTAAACTTGAACATTTTTTTTAAGCACGATCCTGAGAAGTCTTACAAAAGAAGAATAGAAGACCACTCAATGACGGCCCACGTTACCGGTTGTTGTTGCATGGACAACAAAACAGTACAGGAGCCTATCACCAGGAGCCTTCCTTTGTGTTTGGTGGCGTCCCCAGCACCTTAGCAGATGTGATTGCTTTTAGAACTCGTATTTCCCGCGACAAATTTTCACCCGGGGGGGGGGGGGTACTCTAGGAATTTCTGGGTGGGGATGTGCCGCTGGGACCCTGGAACCCTTAACCTATACCAGAGCTAATTCAGCTAAATTTTGCTACCCTATACTAGAGGAAACTCCCCAAATCCCCCTATCCTAGAGTAGCTGTTTCCCTAGTGTAGATAAAATCTTCAACCAATTGATCAGTTTCCTGAAAAATGATACCCTATTCTAGACGCAAACGCTCTGATTTATATACCCTATGCTAGAGTAAACTGCTTGAAAACCATACCCTTCACAGCGGCACATACCTATATAGCCCATATATGGCAGTACCCCCCCCGGGATTTTTACACGATCCGTCGCTATCATCCGCCATTATATAAGCGACAGTAGAAATTCGCATCAGAAATTAACATGTACGAAGCGCAATTTGATTGGTCGTTGTAATGATATACTTGTTTTCTTTGCCGCGAAATAGAAGTTAAAATAGCACCATCTACTACTGTGCTGGGGTAAAGGGCTGATATAGGAGAGGAACAAATAGCACCATCTACTAACACTGCACGAAAAAATGGATTTAAACAGGTTTGCAACAGAAGTAAATATGATGCAAATTTAGCCCTCTAAATTTGACCAAAATTTTCACCAGAAGTAATTATGATGCAAACACAGATGTTTATTCTGTTGAAATTACGTGCAAATACGACGTAAACCTGAAATCTACTTTATATTTGCTTCGTATTTGATACCTCCGCAAATCAACAAATCCGGTGTACATTCACTCCAGATTTGTTCTCTGTGGAAAAATAATGTTTGCTTTCTGCAAAAATCTAAGCAAACATGTTGCAAATTTATATGTATGCATCACTGTTTTCCAACGTTTACCCAAACTACATCCAAAAACTTTAGCGTACGTTTTACTCATGTAACATGTGCAAATATTTACTTTTGGACAAAGTTTGCATTACTTCCAAATAACCAGATTTGCGAGTGTTTTTGCACATTTGCTTTCGGTATACTGATAGTATTCGTTATGATGAGGAATGAACGTTCGAAACGCCATCTTTTTGACGTGACAATGTCAACCTAGTTGACTAAACAATTTTCCAACTTCCACTCCGCAACCGACAGAGCATCAGTCCACTTTAAAGGAAAAGTAACCCCTTAACAAATTTTGACCATGAACTGAGGAATTGCAAAGGCAATAAGAAAGGAAAGAAGGGTAATCTAAAGTGTGTATAATGAACACAAGTCATGGGGTGGATAAAGATCCCCCCTGAAAGCATAAACTTTATTTCAAAGAGAATTTGGAATTAACACTATTTTACATCAGTTCAATTATACCATGTGATAGAAAATACAATCAATCAGAGTACAGATCGACTAGTTGACGGTTTTTAAAGAATCGGTTTGAGCAATGTCACCACCAAATTTTTCCACTCGCATTTATTAGTCTTGTTTTGTATTTTCTTTATAAAACACTGCATTACACTAAAAAAGAGTGACATTGGGTAAGCCATTCAAACAATTTTTCTTTCCAAAACGTAGAAAGCACGTCAGCAAGATAACAAAGTTTTACTAAATTTCAACGAATTAGTAAAAAATAAAGATAAATTCAAGTTTAAGGTAAAAATGATCTTAAGAAACTTGAGAATTATGCCCTATGAAACAACACTTATTGACGTACTAGCAACAGTCATGTCTCTGTTCTTGTCACACAAAATTCAAGATTTGAATTAGCTTTTGTACTAAGTAATGGTAGGTACTAGCTCAAAGTACACGAAAGAACAATGAACAGTAACTAGTTGTTTGATTACAATGTAGCCTTCTCCTTTGGCAAAGTCCACTGTGACTTAGCATGATATATTTACTAGACTGGACTAAGGTACCATTCATATTACCACATGCTCATCATGCACATGAGCTCCTCTATTTGCCGTACACTGTCCTTTCCCAGTCAGTTCTCTTGGGCCTTCGGTTCATTCACAACAGCGTTTTTCCCTCCCACCCACCTTTTGTTCTGACTGGAACCTTTGTTTAGCTCTTTCGATTATCAATTATGTTCACTATATATTTAGCATGACCAGAATGTATTTCAAGCAGATCATTATTTTATTCTTCTACATCTAAATGTATGTTGAAGATTAATCATTTATATTATGGTGTTATACTGGACTAGGTCTTATTCCTTCATTAAGTTCCTGGGATGTGAAACTACTGTCTTGCTTCCCAATAAAAGTAGTGGCAGGGAAGTGTAACCCCTAGCTGCACTTTACCCCACAGTAAGGCTTAGCCCTTGGAGACAGGTCTGGAAAAATGTCCACTCCAGGGTGTGGACCCCCGGTCACACCTGATCTGTACTCCACCCAGAATGGCCACCGCTCCTGGTTCCCCTTAGTTCCTAGTGACTGGGGTATATGGGCCTCACCCCCAGAGACTACCAGGACTCCTGTCTAGGGTGGCTTCCCCCGGTACCACTCAATCTTGTCTCCCCCCAGGAGGGCTTCTCTCCTGGTCCCCTTACCCCTAGATTTAAGTGCTTCCCTGCCACCAGAGTTTTGCCCATTACCTATTGTGTGCTTTCTGTGTGGTACCTGGCATAGAGCCTTTATGCAAAAACACTGCAAATTGGAAGAGTTTATTAACTCAGTTATTAAAAAATGATAACTACAGTGTTCATGTAGTGCTACTGTTGCCATGGCCAAAATCTCAAAAGAAGAAAGAAAATCATAAGAGCACAACATGCTAAATCCTTTGTTAGAAGTCTTCCAGTCTGGACCAAAACTGATCCCAATACAAAAACGTTATCTACTTTGTGAGTGCTGATACACCAGGGATTCACCATCAGGTCTTGACACCTCATTTCACTGCCATTTTAAATAAGTAAAGTGACGTTCAGCAGTGATTAAAAGCAAAAGAACCAGATCCACTCTGCATCATGTCTTTTGGGATCCAGAGCTTCTCTTTCAAATGACCTACACGGGAATGGTATTTACTGCAGAAATAACATGGTCCATGACCAAAACTTGTCGCCCATTATTTGTATTCACTACAAAGTTTGCTTCGGCTAACTTAACAGATGAAACATCTGTCCTGTCCCGTTTCCGGTGCGCTGCCTAAAGATGAAAACATCTGGGCAACTACAAGCTTCCACCTACTCTGCAGTCAACACACACTTGTGAAATTTAAGTGATTGACCAATGTTGAGTTTAGCCTTTGGTATTTACCTTTCTAATCATGATGATTTCATACAGTGAGTCTGGAAAAATTACTACCTCCGCCAATCATTGAATTTACCTTACAAGGGAAGCTTCCGCTAACTTAACAGATGAAACATCTGTCCTGTTCCGTTTCCGGTGCGCTGCCTTAAGATGAAAACATCTGGGCAACTACAAGCTTCCACCTACTATGTAAGGAAAACTGAATTAAAGGTAAATATTTCACCATCACTTTTCTGTAGTTCCAAGCTCGCAAAGGAGGTCATTTGAAAAAAGAAACCCTGCTAGTATGACCAGAAACAGTGGTTTTGGCTTTCAGTTGAGCCTGAAGTAAATAACAATTCTCCTACAGAATGTGAAATCCTTACTTGTGCAGTAAAATATGTCATACAATAGTCAAATCCACCTTATAAATTTAAATTTATAGCCAGGTCATTTTAAAAACAGAAGAAAAATAACCTAAGATCGGACAGAGTGGACTTGGCTTTCAGTCAAGCTAAAGCAAAACTTCAGTAACTTATCAGTAATTTTATTAGAAAGCTATTTTTTTAAAATAAAGGTCTCAATATTAAAATCATTAAAACACTTTTACCCTTTAAGCCCCAATATTCAAAGACAAAATTTCCCTAATAATCTCCACGCATTAGTTGAGAGAATTAATTTGTTGAAAGATGAAACCCTTCTCCTTGTGGTGTTTATTTTGTTGTCATAATCTTTCCTTTAATGAAGTAATGATGTTGTGAGGGGAAAACTGTTTTGGGTGATTCTTGGGGCTTAAAGGGTTTGTAGCCCTGCCACAGTGTCCTTGACAGTGTGATATAAAGTTTTAGTTAGTGGTGGTATGACAACCAATAGAGAGAAGGAGTATGATGTCACTTTACCATGGTAGCAACATTTCTGGATCACAACAGTGGGAAGCTTAAGCAACAACCACAGCGATGGCAACGAACGGCAGAAAAGAAATCAGTTTATTATATAAACACCAATGAAATACTAGGTGAGCTTTCTTGCAAAAACTTGATATCTTCACAGGTGAAAATAACATGTTATCTTCACATGTGAAAATATCACCTTTGCTATGGCTTGATAATAAATTGGGCCTTTCACAAAACTGTTAAAGTGAAATGGCTTGGTATTTCATTGGTGTTTACATAATAAATAGGACATTACATGGCTGCTTGGAGATACAAAATTTCTCTTCTTGTTCAACAGTTGAAGAGAAATGTCTTATCTCTGCGCGGCCATGTAATATCCTCTATTTATGTTAGCAAAACAACAACTTTGCATGTGCATCACGTTTTTTTGTACATTTCTTATCCATTGTTGCAAGTCTGCAACTAGAAACTTCCTAATTTCACGTCACTGGTTTATGGAGTTGGTGAACACAGCACAAGAATTTTCTTTTTCTTTTTCTAAAGTCAGATATGGTCCTTTTGGATTCAACCTCAGAAAATAATTTCTCCACAATTTTACAAACTAAAAGAAACTGAATAAGATCGATAAGTTTGAAACAGTGTGAATTCACTTTTTAAGTGACCTTTTCACTTTGTTGTCATCAAGAAATTTGACATAACGACTTCTCCTCTCTATTTAATATCAAGAACCTAATCATGATGACAGAGACTTGACACTGACCAATAGGTGATCCAAAGAAGCCCTAGCATTTGGGTCATTCTTTAGGCTGCATTCACTAAGGGAGAGAAGTGGCTTGCTACCAATCTTGGTTGCAATCTGCCTTAACAGACGGCCAAGGGCATATACATCACTTGCATAGGATGGAGGGTGAGTTCCTGCAACAACTTCAGGGGCAACATGTGTGTACTTCTGTTTGTATGTTTCTTGTTCTTGTTTGGACAAAACTTTTCTACTGGCTTCCTGTTTTCTAATGCACTTTCCAAAATCAATGATTACTGGCACAAACAGTGTATTTTTGTATGTAAGCAAGATGTTATCACCTTTTATATCCTGATGAATCAGTCCAGAGTTGTGCAACACTTTGAGTGCTTCTAGAAGTTGCAAAATAACATGAAACCACTCTTGATTTTTTAAAACCAAGGTATGGCTGTGTAAAGTCCTGTGAAGAGTGTATGCTTTGCCTTCCACATTGCAAAACTGGAGTACTAACAGGAAAGGTTTCCTTTGTACACAAATACCATAAACGTAGGGAAAACATGGGTGATCCAACTGTTTCATCAGTGATGCTTCTTTGATAACATTGGACTCTGATAACAGGTGTGTGTTAAATTGTTTAACAGCAACTGAAATCCCTCTGTAATACATTTTATAGCAACGTCCAAAGACACCACATCCCAGTAACAGAGGTTGGTCAGTAGAACCACTTGGATCTTTCACATGACTGAGATGACTTCTCTTTACATGTGACACCAGTTGATCTGCAGAAACTGAGGCATCTTTATGTGCCTGTTTCTCATTCTCCATAGCGTTTGATTTATCCATTTTGCTAGTCTGAAAAAAATTAATACCATTCTTGCCAATTATGAAATTTTATTGCTTCTCAGTAGCCCTTACATTTCTTAATTGCTTAATTTGGAATGATTTCCGCACAGGTCCCTACTTCATTATGCATGCTGAAGCTTTCTTGTCTGGTGTAATGCACGTGCAAATATTTCTTGTGCTCGAAGAACGAAATAATACAGTTACGGAATGCATAATGAAGTAGGGACCTGTGCGGAAATCTTACCCTTAATTTTGCTGACGCACCCATTTCATTGTAAACATGGTGTAAACAAATGACGTTCCTACCCTTTCACGAAGATGTAGAGCATGCCATTTAGCGTAATACTTCCTCGCAAGATGGAGCAATCTTTCATTCTTCGCTAAGGTCATCGCTCGTTCATCTTCAAGGGCTAACAAAGCCTTTCTTCTTTTATCTTCTTTGTTCGCCGCTCTAGCCTTTCTCTTTCGCTTTCTTCTTTCGTTCTGCATTGCTGCTCTTTCTTTATGGGTATTCTTTCTCCAAGAAAATGGCTGGTTTGTCTTCATAATATTTATACGCTGCTTATTGCTGCCGTCGATATTTCCCGCCTCAGAGCCTTTTCCCGCGTAAAATTGGGTCAGCAATGATGCTCAATTAGATAATTATTTCATTTATGACACGCGAAATCTCCATAACGGGTGAAACTTTGGCTTGGTTGGATTAATTGATACCTTTTAGGGAATGCAATCGTTCATCAACGACTTAATTTGTCCAACAATTCCAACATTTGACATATTTTACTCTGTAATACAGTAGCTCTTACACATTTCAAGGAGCAAGGATGTGTTCTTTAATTTATATTAACTTTTGCATAGATTTTTACATGATAGAAGAAATTGTGTGCACTAAAACTGGTCTGAAAAAGATTATGCATAGGCTTTATGTCAAACCTGTGCATTAATAATCAAGTTATAAGAAAATATTCCAAGGGTAGGGTGACTCCTGATGTAATTTTAATAAATTTATTTGATCCTGTTAGCCCTTTAACCAAACAAAAAATAACTAGTTTCCAAACCCTGGGCCTTACAAAATACTTCAAAAAATTGAATTCCAGCCCTTTCAAATACCTGAAGCCTGAAAAATGGTACCCCTAAGCAGATCCTTTGATTGTGTATAAAGGAGATATCATTCACTTCTCCTCCGTCTGCTCAAGTCCTTTATCAGAGGCAACTGGAGCATTGTTCTGGCACCCATCCACAATGCACGGGTACATTTTTCAGTTAAAATGTATGTGGGTTTATTTCATTCTTGACTGAAAGTAGATTACTATGAGCAGGATATTTTTTTGCCAAGATCACCTAATTGGATTTGAGTAAGATAGATGCAAGGTAGGTTTCAAGAACTGAAAATCGTTCCAAACCCACAATTTGGCAACATCACACCCCCCCCCCTCCAACACACACCACGGCTACCTTCTCGCCCCTGGTCTGCAACCCCATTCACATAAGGAAACAAGAAATCACTGCATTCAGTTTCTGTTGAATAGCTTGAATTTATTATCACCAGATCATGATCATAACAATAAATACACATGTATAGACTACTGTAACGATTTTTTTGAAGATTTTTTTGAAAAATAAACTAGTGAGCAGCACTCTGCGAACTGGTTTTGTAAAACTGATTTATTCTCCTACGCGTTTCGTCCGACTGTCGCGGACTTCTTTAGGGAGTTTTACAAATGAGAGTTACAAGCTTGTATTTATGATTTTTTTGAAAAATAAACTAGTGAGCAGCACTCTGCGAACTGGTTTTGTAAAACTGATTTATTCTCCTACGCGTTTCGTCCGACTGTCGCGGACTTCTTCAGGGAGTTTTACAAATGAGAGTTACAAGCTTGTATTTATCAATGATTTTTTTGAAGATTTTTTTGAAAAATAAACTAGTGAGCAGCACTCTGCGAACTGGTTTTGTAAAACTGATTTATTCTCCTACGCGTTTCGTCCGACTGTCGCGGACTTCTTCAGGGAGTTTTACAAATGAGAGTTACAAGCTTGTATTTATACATAGTGTGAGCCGCTAAAGTACTTTTACAGATTTGTAGCGGATTCACGTACAGGAAACAAGCTAAATTTTCACGCAGGGCGTGACTAAGGTGTAGCATACGTGTGACATATTTCTGTCATGACGTATGCGTGACATATTTATTTTTGGGGACCACAGATTTAGTACTAAATCTGTGGTCCCCAAAAAACTTACTTACAGAGGTTAGCTAATGTTACGGTTTTCTTGTAACAAACAGTACAATTGAGATCTGGCATTATCCGACTGATAATATTCTTGATACGAGCGTGACTACAATTAAAGGTGGTCTTAAATATGATAGTCCTACCTAAAACAGACCTTTTCTTAGGATTCTGATAGAGCCACTTCTTTCTGTCAGTGTATTTTATAACACTAAACAGCGGAAGCAAAAACCTGAAAGGATACCCTCTAACGCGTAGCCGCTTCCAGAACTTATCCCTAGTCTTGGAAAAAGACTCGAAGGAGGAACTGTTCCTAGCATATCTCATTAATTCCCCTTTGATAAAGGCTTTCTTATTGCTAGAAGGGTGAAACGACTCGAATGGTATATACAGGTATTTGTTAAGGGGCTTTTGAAAGGTGGAAAATTGCAGTTTGCCCGAATTTGCATCTCTATAGAGAAATAGATCGAGAAAGGAAATGCTACTCTCGCTTATACTATAGGTAAGCTTAATTCGATCAGTCTTGTTGTTAAGGGCACCTAAGAATTCCAGAAGAATACCTTTGGGTCCGCACCAGATAGCAAAAATATCATCAATAAATCGTTTGTAGACTGTCAAATATTGGGAGTAGTACTCCACAATATCTATCTCGTGATAATACATAAAGGCATTTGCTACTGTGACGGCAAAGGGAGTGCCCATAGCGATACCAAACACTTGATGGAAAATAGCCGGACTAAATTCTGACGATAAATAGTTGTTATCCAGAACAATTCTGGCGAGCTGAATTAATAGTGGAGTCTCGGCAACCCTTGCTTCCCGAAGAAGCAAGTCGAGCGCTATTAATGCTTTCTTGGTATCCACGTTTGGATACAAGGATACAACATCCGCCGTGACAAGAAAACAATTGCTGTCGGGTAACACCGTGTTCTCCAGTAAGTAAATAAGCTCACCAGAATCCCTAAGAACCGTAGGCATATGTATTTTTGGCTTAGTAAGCTCGTCAACAAAAATGCTGATAGGCCTAGTGATATATGAATGAGAAGCGGCGATGGGTCTTCCCACCATAGGGTCTTTATGGATCTTAGGAATGACATAGAACTTAGCAGGATTAACAAAATGATCGAAACTACGCAAAAAACGAGCTGCGTCAGAGGAAATGAATCTACTGTAAATAGACATAAGCCGATCTCGCGTGCAAATAACTTTAAGACGATTAGCATACCAGTCCTGTTGCGTGACTTGTCGATATGACAACTCGTCATTCAACAGTTTCAGTGTCTCACCTTGAACCCAGTTCGTAGGCAAAACAGCGGGCCCCAGATTTTTATCCGTAGGCAGTACTCTAATGTTCGCATTAGATTTCAATTTGAGAAGGTCTTCTCGCTCTTGCTTTGTGAGATTGTTCCTCCAGTGCGGTTTGCTAACCACAAAGTTCTTTTGCAGTTCTTTGCGTAAAGCGTAGAGTTTGTCTTCAAGATCAGGGTTTTCTCGCGGAGGATTCCAGCCTGTGGGGACGTAAAGTCTTGGGTTGAAATCTGTGTCATGTGGACTGTTGGCGAACCTATCTTGAAGGCGAACTCTTCGACAGAAGTCCTGAATTTGTGAGTCGAACTGAGCTTCACTTGGAGGTCGAAGCGAGGGTCTGAACTTAAGACCCATGCCCAGAACCCTTGACTGCCGCTCAGTAAGGTTAACAGAGGTGAAGTTATGGATTTCCGTATTCCGTGGAAGCAGGTCGTACAGGGGTCGTCTAGCCATCTTAAAGAGCCATTTTTCGTATGCAAAGCGCCTATCTATCTTACGTGGCCGGAACCTTTTCCCCGGGCGTTTTTTGACGACGATCGGGATTTAGGCCCATTAGCCGAATTTGACCTTTGGCGCTGCTTTTGTTGCTGTCGTCGGTCGGTTCGAGATTTGGACCGTTTGGCTGAGCTTGACCTTTGGCGTTGTTGTTGTTGCTGCCGTTGCTCAGGCCGCCCTTTGCGTGACTTGCCATTGCGCTTACCACCAGATTTGGAGTCGACAAGAGAGACTTTACGCTGCCGGTTTCCCTCAGGTTGGTTTGCCGTGCTCGCAGATTGAAGGCGGAGCTCATTGCGTATAATATCTCTGATGGAGTCCTCCGAAGGCACGAACACTTCACGTTCTTCCATCTCTGTTTGACTTCTGCATTTAGCCTTGCGAAATATCTCCGCTTGAAGAGCCTTGGAGGCACGCGAGGCCGCCATGTCGTTATTGAGTTTAACGACGAATGTTGCTGCGGCTTCAGCGAGACTCGTGGCTTTTGCCTCTGAGAGTTCGTGCTTCAGGAGCTCAACTTTCCACATCGCAATCGTGCCGTCGACATTGGCAGTGGTGACGCGGATTGCCTCCTGATGCTCTTTTATTTCAGAGTGGAGATTAGCTATAGTAGCTTCCAGTAATTTAAACTCAGCCTTGCGAACAATGTCGTCAAATGCGGCTTGAAGTGTATCCACGTTCGGTCCTTTGGCTTGGATTTTTTTGATCCTAAGGCCAGAGGGAATGGTGCCTTGGCTTAAGTGGGTCTCCAGCAGCTTAATTCTGGCTTGGAGGTTTGTGTAGGCCTTCTCGGCATCCAACCGCTGTCGAACTGCCTTTCTGAGGACAGTTTCAATCGTGGGATCTAGACTGGAAGAAATAGGTACTGGAAAACTTGGCTCTGGATCCATTGAAGCTGATGATCGGCGGCGCTTTGGTCCGGAGCAACTATTACCAGTTTCGTTCGCCATGTGGCTTCTTCTAGTATCGACTAAGACGATTTTTTTGAAAAATAAACTAGTGAGCAGCACTCTGCGAACTGGTTTTGTAAAACTGATTTATTCTCCTACGCGTTTCGTCCGACTGTCGCGGACTTCTTCAGGGAGTTTTACAAATGAGAGTTACAAGCTTGTATTTATACATAGTGTGAGCCGCTAAAGTACTTTTACAGATTTGTAGCGGATTCACGTACAGGAAACAAGCTAAATTTTCACGCAGGGCGTGACTAAGGTGTAGCATACGTGTGACATATTTCTGTCATGACGTATGCGTGACATATTTATTTTTGGGGACCACAGATTTAGTACTAAATCTGTGGTCCCCAAAAATAAATATGTCACGCATACGTCATGACAGAAATATGTCACACGTATGCTACACCTTAGTCACGCCCTGCGTGAAAATTTAGCTTGTTTCCTGTACGTGAATCCGCTACAAATCTGTAAAAGTACTTTAGCGGCTCACACTATGTATAAATACAAGCTTGTAACTCTCATTTGTAAAACTCCCTGAAGAAGTCCGCGACAGTCGGACGAAACGCGTAGGAGAATAAATCAGTTTTACAAAACCAGTTCGCAGAGTGCTGCTCACTAGTTTATTTTTCAAAAAAATCACCACAGATTTAGTACTAAATCTGTGGTCCCCAAAAATAAATATGTCACGCATACGTCATGACAGAAATATGTCACACGTATGCTACACCTTAGTCACGCCCTGCGTGAAAATTTAGCTTGTTTCCTGTACGTGAATCCGCTACAAATCTGTAAAAGTACTTTAGCGGCTCACACTATGTATAAATACAAGCTTGTAACTCTCATTTGTAAAACTCCCTGAAGAAGTCCGCGACAGTCGGACGAAACGCGTAGGAGAATAAATCAGTTTTACAAAACCAGTTCGCAGAGTGCTGCTCACTAGTTTATTTTTCAAAAAGAGGTTAAAAAGCAAATGGAGTGAAGAAATCTTTAGTTAAAAATCAAATTAGCCACGAAGATTATAAAGCTTGTTTATTGAAACGGGAAGACCAGATGCATAAACATCACTAGAAGTCATTAACACAATGTTTATACAGAAACGGTAAATAAAGTAGCTTTATCACATTAAGATGACAAGCGGAATGTATGGAAAGACAAAATTCATACATATGCCGAGAGGCATCACAAATATAAATAAAATTAAATCATAGTATAATATGTATACATAATATACAGGAGTTAGGAGACAAGAAGTGTGACAAATGTAAGTGTTACAGATACCCTACTTATTTTATCAAAGATGACCACGTGTTTAAAACTTGTATTAATTGTAGGGAGCTTGGTAGAAAAGCAAGAAATGTTTATGCCACCACAACAAGCAAAATTATTGCTGTAATGAATGTGATGGCAGGCAGATATGCAAACATAACAGACATAAACTTGCTTGCAGGGAATGCTTACATCCTGCAAAAATCATCATCAGACAATGGATTCATGACGGTAGATCTAGCGACAAAAAATGCAATAGATATGATGCTGATCACTTTATAGATAAATGTTTTTTAGAAGGTTTAGTTGAAGATTTCGATGTGTGTTTTTACCCTGATTGCGGAATTAAACTGTAATATGTTTATTATGAAAATGACTTAGCAACGATCCAACGCCTAGATAACAGCATCGGTCATATTAAATCAAACTGCGTGTTATGCTGCTTAAAATGTAATAATCAGCAAAAGTCCTTCTATTTAAGAACCCTATCTGGCAGCAGCTCAGTATCCTCTGAAACAACCTATACTTCCTCTCACATGAACGAATGCTTTGGTGCACCTTCAGAAAGATAGTACAGTATAGGCTGTCCAGGTGATACAATACTTCTATACATTAAAAAACATCTTAAGTCCAGATCCGACCAGTTGCTCTCTTATGTTCACCACCTTCTAATTCCCCATTAGCAAGCAAATATCTAACCCTAACTCCAGCCGGCAATCTTGTCCCATTGGAGCCAATAGGCCTCTTATAATTAACAGACTTGATATTAACTTCCTTTAAATCAAATGCTTCAGTCAACTCTTTACCAGTTAATCTAGCATGAGTAGAATTCAGTGCCTGCATAACTGCTGGCAGCCTCTTTACCCACGCATGACTGATCATTGGGTATCATTTCTTAAGCATGTTGATGGCAAAACAGTCTTTCACTCAATGTTGTATTTGCCCTTTCAACAAAGGCCTGAGTCCTATGATTATCAGCTTGACTCCTTTGTATGTTAACATCATGCCGTCTCTAACTTTGTTACTTGATCAAAAAATTCTTTACCGGGATCAACAATAATAGTACCCGGCCACTTTAGTTTTCAAGAGTATATCTTACTTAACGCTGTAGCCACTTCACTGGAATCTTCTGAAGTCAACAACTTAACACCCTTATATCTACTAGCTACTTGTCTACTCGGAAGCAGCTGGGGCATCATATACACTATCAAACATCAGTGTTGCATCCAGGTTTTACTGGGTTGGGGTCCTCTGGACCCCTTGGACAAATATTTGGGGGTCCTATCATAAATATTGATTTCAATCACTTCACTGCATTGTTGGTGTCTGCCATTTTGAAAACTGTGATTACTGGGCCGAGTAAGTGTTTCTTCGTTCACCTCCGCATGACGTTACGGTTCCCTCAACCAAAAAAGCTCTTGTTATGAGAAGTCAGAACTCAAAAAACACAGAGCAAATGAACGCAAAAATCCGTCATCAGTAGCAATTGTGCATCAGAGGGCATGACGCTTCCGTTTTCATCTTTGGAAGTTTGTTGTTCTGCACGCGGCACGTGGATTGTTATTCTTTGCATCGATACAAGTGGAACAAAACATTTTACCCTCTATGAACTCAAGCCATTTCAAATCGCTGAGCCATTGGCAGCAAAATGACTTACAGACTTTTATTTCAGGGAGCGATTAGGAACTTACTTCATTGGCTTTTCGCTTTACGCTAGTTTATTTACTGAACAATTTTGACTCTGTCATCCACAGGATTTGAAAATTACGCGTTAACGTTTTTCTTGCAAGTTATATTGATGCTAAAAATAAAAATACACCAACCAGAATTCTACCCAACGTTACCTGAAGAAGTTAATGGAGAAAATTTCAGACTACAAAGATCATGTGAGATATTTAAAAGTCTTGAAGAAATTAAGCATAATGAGTCTACCAGGAAGAAATATACACAGCTCAGAAAACTAGTTGTTTGGTCAACAGGTTGAATTTCTGTGGAACTCTTAGGAACTGGATTAGCATTATCATTAACATGGTTTGGTGATCCCACAGGAGCAATTGATGCATTATTTGGCATCATTTCTACTTCATTTGGAATAAAATTCTCTAGAGAGATTGCTTAACCCTTTAAGCCCCAACAGTGTATTTACAGATTTCACTCTGGCTAACGCCAGATGATTTTACTTGTCACAGGGAGACCCCTCGGGGCTTAAAGGGATAAAAACTATCTCCTTAACCCTTTAAGCCCCAACAGTGTCTTTACAGATTTCACTCTGGCTAACGCCAGATGATTTTACTTGTCACAGGGAGACCCCTCGGGGCTTAAAGGGATAAAAACTATCTCCTTAACCCTTTAAGCCCCAACAGTGTCTTTACAGATTTCACTCTGGCTAACGCCAGATGATTTTACTTGTCACAGGGAGACCCCTCGGGGCTTAAAGGGATAAAAACTATCTCCTTAACCCTTTAAGCCCCAGCAGTGTCTTTACAGATTTCACTCTGGCTAATGCCAGATGATTTTACTCATCATCAATTTAGAAAAAGAAATATATACAATTAAGAGAAAGAAAAACCTATAAAAAGCAAAAGGAAATTAAAAAGGCAGTGCTCGAAATTAGAAAAAAATCCAGGTTGTCCTTATGGCAAATGCCGGACAACCTGGCCCTTGACTTTGGTTGCCCTTAACATGTTCTATGATTTTTGCCTAGTTATAGGGTTTAAACAGAGAAATAATACCCCTATCAGTATGCCTCTGTTTTTATAGTTCTCGAAGTGCTGCGAATAATAAATATTTAATATCTCAAACAAAGTAAGTATAACCCAACCATTTACTTCATTATAAAGCTAACAATAATTACTCTTACTTCAAAATTGTCACTTGAAAGATCTGTAAGCACGGATCCCACAATGCCCCAAAAAAGACTAAATACGCATGCGGCAAAATATTTCGAGGAGGTCTGGGTTTGAAGACAACACGACAAGCTTATCGTGGCTTATTGAATCGAATGAACGGCGTTCAGTTAACGGTTACAACCTTCCATTTCCTTTGTTTTACAAATTGTCACGGATCCTCAT
>OX453280.1:9426104-9460186 GCA_949710005.1 Ricordea florida
ATCTAGACTGGAAGAAATAGGTACTGGAAAACTTGGCTCTGGATCCATTGAAGCTGATGATCGGCGGCGCTTTGGTCCGGAGCAACTATTACCAGTTTCGTTCGCCATGTGGCTTCTTCTAGTATCGACTAAGACGATTTTTTTGAAAAATAAACTAGTGAGCAGCACTCTGCGAACTGGTTTTGTAAAACTGATTTATTCTCCTACGCGTTTCGTCCGACTGTCGCGGACTTCTTCAGGGAGTTTTACAAATGAGAGTTACAAGCTTGTATTTATACATAGTGTGAGCCGCTAAAGTACTTTTACAGATTTGTAGCGGATTCACGTACAGGAAACAAGCTAAATTTTCACGCAGGGCGTGACTAAGGTGTAGCATACGTGTGACATATTTCTGTCATGACGTATGCGTGACATATTTATTTTTGGGGACCACAGATTTAGTACTAAATCTGTGGTCCCCAAAAACGATTTTTTTGAAAAATAAACTAGTGAGCAGCACTCTGCGAACTGGTTTTGTAAAACTGATTTATTCTCCTACGCGTTTCGTCCGACTGTCGCGGACTTCTTCAGGGAGTTTTACAAATGAGAGTTACAAGCTTGTCTTTATCAATGATTTTTTTGAAGATTTTTTTGAAAAATAAACTAGTGAGCAGCACTCTGCGAACTGGTTTTGTAAAACTGATTTATTCTCCTACGCGTTTCGTCCGACTGTCGCGGACTTCTTCAGGGAGTTTTACAAATGAGAGTTACAAGCTTGTATTTATACATAGTGTGAGCCGCTAAAGTACTTTTACATTTAGTACTAAATCTGTGGTCCCCAAAAATAAATATGTCACGCATACGTCATGACAGAAATATGTCACACGTATGCTACACCTTAGTCACGCCCTGCGTGAAAATTTAGCTTGTTTCCTGTACGTGAATCCGCTACAAATCTGTAAAAGTACTTTAGCGGCTCACACTATGTATAAATACAAGCTTGTAACTCTCATTTGTAAAACTCCCTGAAGAAGTCCGCGACAGTCGGACGAAACGCGTAGGAGAATAAATCAGTTTTACAAAACCAGTTCGCAGAGTGCTGCTCACTAGTTTATTTTTCAAAAAAATCGTCTTAGTCGATACTAGAAGAAGCCACATGGCGAACGAAACTGGTAATAGATGCTCCGGACCAAAGCGCCGCCGATCATCAGCTTCAATGGATCCAGAGCCAAGTTTTCCAGTACCTATTTCTTCCAGTCTAGATCCCACGATTGAAACTGTCCTCAGAAAGGCAGTTCGACAGCGGTTGGATGCCGAGAAGGCCTACACAAACCTCCAAGCCAGAATTAAGCTGCTGGAGACCCACTTAAGCCAAGGCACCATTCCCTCTGGCCTTAGGATCAAAAAAATCCAAGCCAAAGGACCGAACGTGGATACACTTCAAGCCGCATTTGACGACATTGTTCGCAAGGCTGAGTTTAAATTACTGGAAGCTACTATAGCTAATCTCCACTCTGAAATAAAAGAGCATCAGGAGGCAATCCGCGTCACCACTGCCAATGTCGACGGCACGATTGCGATGTGGAAAGTTGAGCTCCTGAAGCACGAACTCTCAGAGGCAAAAGCCACGAGTCTCGCTGAAGCCGCAGCAACATTCGTCGATAAACTCAATAACGACATGGCGGCCTCGCGTGCCTCCAAGGCTCTTCAAGCGGAGATATTTCGCAAGGCTAAATGCAGAAGTCAAACAGAGATGGAAGAACGTGAAGTGTTCGTGCCTTCGGAGGACTCCATCAGAGATATTATACGCAATGAGCTCCGCCTTCAATCTGCGAGCACGGCAAACCAACCTGAGGGAAACCGGCAGCGTAAAGTCTCTCTTGTCGACTCCAAATCTGGTGGTAAGCGCAATGGCAAGTCACGCAAAGGGCGGCCTGAGCAACGGCAGCAACAACAACAACGCCAAAGGTCAAGCTCAGCCAAACGGTCCAAATCTCGAACCGACCGACGACAGCAACAAAAGCAGCGCCAAAGGTCAAATTCGGCTAATGGGCCTAAATCCCGATCGTCGTCAAAAAACGCCCGGGGAAAAGGTTCCGGCCACGTAAGATAGATAGGCGCTTTGCATACGAAAAATGGCTCTTTAAGATGGCTAGACGACCCCTGTACGACCTGCTTCCACGGAATACGGAAATCCATAACTTCACCTCTGTTAACCTTACTGAGCGGCAGTCAAGGGTTCTGGGCATGGGTCTTAAGTTCAGACCCTCGCTTCGACCTCCAAGTGAAGCTCAGTTCGACTCACAAATTCAGGACTTCTGTCGAAGAGTTCGCCTTCAAGATAGGTTCGCCAACAGTCCACATGACACAGATTTCAACCCAAGACTTTACGTCCCCACAGGCTGGAATCCTCCGCGAGAAAACCCTGATCTTGAAGACAAACTCTACGCTTTACGCAAAGAACTGCAAAAGAACTTTGTGGTTAGCAAACCGCACTGGAGGAACAATCTCACAAAGCAAGAGCGAGAAGACCTTCTCAAATTGAAATCTAATGCGAACATTAGAGTACTGCCTACGGATAAAAATCTGGGGCCCGCTGTTTTGCCTACGAACTGGGTTCAAGGTGAGACACTGAAACTGTTGAATGACGAGTTGTCATATCGACAAGTCACGCAACAGGACTGGTATGCTAATCGTCTTAAAGTTATTTGCACGCGAGATCGGCTTATGTCTATTTACAGTAGATTCATTTCCTCTGACGCAGCTCGTTTTTTGCGTAGTTTCGATCATTTTGTTAATCCTGCTAAGTTCTATGTCATTCCTAAGATCCATAAAGACCCTATGGTGGGAAGACCCATCGCCGCTTCTCATTCATATATCACTAGGCCTATCAGCATTTTTGTTGACGAGCTTACTAAGCCAAAAATACATATGCCTACGGTTCTTAGGGATTCTGGTGAGCTTATTTACTTACTGGAGAACACGGTGTTACCCGACAGCAATTGTTTTCTTGTCACGGCGGATGTTGTATCCTTGTATCCAAACGTGGATACCAAGAAAGCATTAATAGCGCTCGACTTGCTTCTTCGGGAAGCAAGGGTTGCCGAGACTCCACTATTAATTCAGCTCGCCAGAATTGTTCTGGATAACAACTATTTATCGTCAGAATTTAGTCCGGCTATTTTCCATCAAGTGTTTGGTATCGCTATGGGCACTCCCTTTGCCGTCACAGTAGCAAATGCCTTTATGTATTATCACGAGATAGATATTGTGGAGTACTACTCCCAATATTTGACAGTCTACAAACGATTTATTGATGATATTTTTGCTATCTGGTGCGGACCCAAAGGTATTCTTCTGGAATTCTTAGGTGCCCTTAACAACAAGACTGATCGAATTAAGCTTACTTATAGTATAAGCGAGAGTAGCATTTCCTTTCTCGATCTATTTCTCTATAGAGATGCAAATTCGGGCAAACTGCAATTTTCCACCTTTCAAAAGCCCCGTAACAAATACCTGTATATACCATTCGAGTCGTTTCACCCTTCTAGCAATAAGAAAGCCTTTATCAAAGGGGAATTAATGAGATATGCTAGGAACAGTTCCTCCTTCGAGTCTTTTTCCAAGACTAGGGATAAGTTCTGGAAGCGGCTACGCGTTAGAGGGTATCCTTTCAGGTTTTTGCTTCCGCTGTTTAGTGTTATAAAATACACTGACAGAAAGAAGTGGCTCTATCAGAATCCTAAGAAAAGGTCTGTTTTAGGTAGGACTATCATATTTAAGACCACCTTTAATTGTAGTCACGCTCGTATCAAGAATATTATCAGTCGGATAATGCCAGATCTCAATTGTACTGTTTGTTACAAGAAAACCGTAACATTAGCTAACCTCTGTAAGTAAGTTTTTTGGGGACCACAGATTTAGTACTAAATCTGTGGTCCCCAAAAATAAATATGTCACGCATACGTCATGACAGAAATATGTCACACGTATGCTACACCTTAGTCACGCCCTGCGTGAAAATTTAGCTTGTTTCCTGTACGTGAATCCGCTACAAATCTGTAAAAGTACTTTAGCGGCTCACACTATGTATAAATACAAGCTTGTAACTCTCATTTGTAAAACTCCCTGAAGAAGTCCGCGACAGTCGGACGAAACGCGTAGGAGAATAAATCAGTTTTACAAAACCAGTTCGCAGAGTGCTGCTCACTAGTTTATTTTTCAAAAAAATCATCACAGTATCATACACCACTGTAGGTGACAAACCCGCTAACAAAAGCACCAGCCTAAAATGTTTGTAGCTTTCATCAACAGGCAGGATAGCAAATAGTAGATGCCTAAGCTGATCAGTCAAATCTCCTACCAGTTACCTTATGTTTTGAGTAACTCTGTTTTCATGTTTAAAGCACTCTTTAGCCTATTTTGGAGTATGCACACAAAAAAATATAAAACCTGCAGATTACATTTGACCCCCTGTAGGAATAATTTCTTATTAAAATACCATTTGATTTTCAAAAAAGTGAAAATTGATTTTTAGAGTATATAGACAATAAAAGCTGTCAGATTGAACTTGACCTCCAATAGGGATAGTTCCTTTTTAAAATCCCATTCAGTTTTAACCCAAACCTCATTGTTTATCTGTGACTGGATTGAATTGTTCTCCCTCATTTTCTACACAGAAAAAGAACCAGAGAGTAAAAGCACTCAATATATCGACTTCCTTAGCGGCAGAGGAGAAAGAGAGATACATGAAGTACATGACAGTTGACTACATGTCTTCTGAACAGTCAAAGTCTGAATCAGAGGGCGAGAATGCAGAGAATGGCTATGAGAGCCCAGATGTAGAGAGACCAAAGAAAAAAGTTTTTAGTGTCAGCACACTGCCGTGGCGAAGTCCTGAGCTCACTCAGGTCATGCACAGCCTAGACAGAAAGTTAATGCGGCGAAGGAGTGCAAAAGCCACTAATATGTTAGTGGAAAGGTATCGCTCTGGCATTATCTCGAGCCGTCCCGCTCCTGATGATGCAGATGCCTATGCACTGGCATAAGCATTGGTGGTTTATGCACTCCTTAAGCCTAGTTCTCATATGCTGTCAATGCACAGGTCTCATGGCTGCCAATACTGCCTGGGATACTGTTCCGATATGATAACAGAATTGGCTAGCAACATTGGTCATCCCGGTCTTTACTGCCGCAGGACTGTCATTAAGAGCTGGGGTCCTATGTTTTCCCCCACCTATTATGAACACAGCCCTCAGCTATTTTCATTGGAAAATAGAACAAAAAAAATAGCTGTTTGATTCTCTACCTACATTTGTACTTGATATATATTTGCCTGGCAACTAAAAATCCTAGTGACAACCCTGTTGCTGGCACGCCTGCAAAGTTGACTCAGGTTCAACATGAGCCACATATGAGAACCAGGCTTTATTAGGCCAAGGGAAAAAATGTTTCTTGTACCCATACATTTCATTTTGGGGGGCCTCCTTTCTTTTCTAATAATTTGCTGTTGTTAGTGTTGGAACAGACAAACTACCAGTGATATGCCACAAAAGGCAGATGCAAGAAAAGAAGGCTAAATGATGCAAATAATATAAGTCAAAAGTAATAACCAGGAGACTCACTCACCACGGTGATTTACATAGAGGTCCTTAACGTTTTATAGTTTTCGATGAAAGCAATTTTTTTGAATGTGAAAAAAAATATTAGTGATTTACAAATTTGCTCAACTTTGGCAAACAGACTGATTGTCATTGTATAAGAGGCTTGTATTCTATACTCTCTTTGAGCAGAAGAATGAATGTAGAGTTAATTGCCCAGAAAACTCTTCTAAGTCCCTTATAGTTTTAATCCTCCGAAAGACTAATGCGATAGTTAACCAATACACAAATAATTGACTTGTTCTCTTGCTTTAAACTGCTCGAGAATTTGATTGCTTTTGTAGAGGAATTCCCATGAGTTTATGCATAATAATCAGATTATGTGGATGCTTGTGCAATTATAGGAAGTTGGCTAAGCACTGTTTCCAATTTTTTTTTTTAATAATGTTTTATCATGCCATGTGGCAATATCGATCTTTTATTTATTTAAAAGGTCATTTGCTGCTTATCTTGTGACAATATCAATTTGTCTTTTGAATAAAATATGTGCATAGTGCTGAACATACAGTCCCGGTTTGGTATCTTTGCTCCATTATGTAGTAATCGATTTGGGACAACGTACAATAAAACAGGGAGTAAATGGTAAACTTAACGACAGAGAAAATTGGCTTGAATGAACGTTTGGTTTCTGCTAGTGTCAAGGCAAACGCTAACTTTCTAAAATTTTATCCTCATTGAGAAAATCGACTTAAACGTATATTTCTACATTTCTTTGCGACAACAAGGATTCGCGGCAAGTACTCTCGTGCACGACGTATTTTGTACTGGATTTGTGAAGAAGAAGTAAATTTAGTATTTTGCTTCCCGTGCAAATTAATGGTGAGCAAGAATTTTGACTGGATCAAAGCGAAGCAAAAATCGTATTTGCCATCCCTGTAAATTCATCCTTTCAGGCAATAAATTTACGCTTTTTACTAGCATTTACTGCCCCTGTAACTGTGGATTTTTTCGTCACATTTGCCACTCCACGCAAATACGTAGTGAACGATATTTTTCACCATCTTTGCTTCAAATGTAATTTCTGTGCAAATATAACGTTTGCGTAGTATTTGCTACTTGGTAAATACAAAGTGTTGACCGCCTATGCTTTACTTACAAATGTGATGCAAAACTGGGGTTTGCATTGTGGGTAAATGTAATCAAAACGACGTGCAGCGGAATGTTTGCTACAATTGTAAATTCATGTTTCGGTGCAGCAGATTTATCTATTTACCACATTTTTAGTTCATGTTAAATCTGATGCAAATGTGCAGTTTTTCTTCCCATTTGCTTTGGACTGTAAAGATTGAGTAAATGCGGTATTTACCATCTTTGCTTCGCGTGCAAATATTATCCAACGATGGAATTTGCCTCGGGGCAAATATAAACAAATCTGTTCAAATGTGGTATTTACTTCATATTTGCATTGATTTTGCAGTTGTTGTAAATCCATTTTTTCGTGCAGTGTAATGTGCTGGGGTAAAGGGCTGATATAGGAGAGGAACAAATAGCACCATCTACTAATGTGCTGGGGTAAAGGGCTAATATAGGAGAGGAACAAATAGCACCATCTACTACTGTGCTGGGGCAAAGGGCTAATATAGGAGAGGAACAAATAGCACCATCTACTACTGTGCTGGGGCAAAGGGCTAATATAGGAGAGGAACAAATAGCACCATCTACTACTGTGCTGGGGCAAAGGGCTAATATAGGAGAGGAACAAATAGCACCATCTACTACTGTGCTGGGGCAAAGGGCTAATATAGGAGAGGAACAAATAGCACCATCTACTACTGTGCTGGGGCAAAGGGCTAATATAGGAGAGGAACAAATAGCACCATCTACTAATGTGCTGGGGTAAAGGGCTGATATATGAGAGGAACAAATAGCACCATCTACTACTGTGCTGGGGCAAAGGGCTAATATAGGAGAGGAACAAATAGCACCATCTACTAATGTGCTGGCGCAAAGGGCTGATATAGGAGAGGAACAAATAGCACCATCTACTACTGTGCTGGGGCAAAGGGCTGATATAGGAGAGGAACAAATAGCACCATCTACTACTGTGCTGGGGCAAAGGGCTGATATAGGAGAGGAACAAATAGCACCATCTACTACAGTGCTGGGGCAAAGGGCTGATATAGGAGAGGAACAAATAGCACCATCTACTACAGTGCTGGGGCAAAGGGCTAATATAGGAGAGGAACAAATAGCACAATCTACTACTGTGCTGGGGCAAAGGGCTGATATATGAGAGGAACAAATAGCACCATCTACTACTGTGCTGGGGCAAAGGGCTGATATAGGAGAGGAACAAATAGCACCATCTACTACTGTGCTGGGGCAAAGGGCTAATATAGGAGAGGAACAAATAGCACCATCTACTACTGTGCTGGGGCAAAGGGCTAATATAGGAGAGGAACAAATAGCACCATCTACTAATGTGCTGGGGCAAAGGGCTAATATAGAAGAGGAACAAATAGCACCATCTACTACTGTGCTGGGGTAAAGGGCTGATATATGAGAGGAACAAATAGCACCATCTACTACTGTGCTGGGGCAAAGGGCTGATATATGAGAGGAACAAATAGCACCATCTACTACTGTGCTGGGGTAAAGGGCTGATATATGAGAGGAACAAATAGCACCATCTACTACTGTGCTGGGGCAAAGGGCTAATATAGGAGAGGAACAAATAGCACCATCTACTAATGTGCTGGCGCAAAGGGCTGATATAGGAGAGGAACAAATAGCACCATCTACTACTGTGCTGGGGCAAAGGGCTGATATAGGAGAGGAACAAATAGCACCATCTACTACTGTGCTGGGGCAAAGGGCTGATATAGGAGAGGAACAAATAGCACCATCTACTACTGTGCTGGGGCAAAGGGCTGATATAGGAGAGGAACAAATAGCACCATCTACTACTGTGCTGGGGCAAAGGGCTGATATAGGAGAGGAACAAATAGCACCATCTACTACAGTGCTGGGGCAAAGGGCTGATATAGGAGAGGAACAAATAGCACCATCTACTACAGTGCTGGGGCAAAGGGCTAATATAGGAGAGGAACAAATAGCACCATCTACTACTGTGCTGGGGCAAAGGGCTGATATATGAGAGGAACAAATAGCACCATCTACTACTGTGCTGGGGCAAAGGGCTGATATATGAGAGGAACAAATAGCACCATCTACTACTGTGCTGGGGCAAAGGGCTGATATAGGAGAGGAACAAATAGCACCATCTACTACTGTGCTGGGGCAAAGGGCTAATATAGGAGAGGAACAAATAGCACCATCTACTACTGTGCTGGGGCAAAGGGCTAATATAGGAGAGGAACAAATAGCACCATCTACTAATGTGCTGGGGCAAAGGGCTAATATAGAAGAGGAACAAATAGCACCATCTACTACTGTGCTGGGGTAAAGGGCTGATATATGAGAGGAACAAATAGCACCATCTACTACTGTGCTGGGGCAAAGGGCTGATATATGAGAGGAACAAATAGCACCATCTACTACTGTGCTGGGGTAAAGGGCTGATATATGAGAGGAACAAATAGCACCATCTACTACTGTGCTGGGGCAAAGGGCTAATATAGGAGAGGAACAAATAGCACCATCTACTAATGTGCTGGCGCAAAGGGCTGATATAGGAGAGGAACAAATAGCACCATCTACTACTGTGCTGGGGCAAAGGGCTGATATAGGAGAGGAACAAATAGCACCATCTACTACTGTGCTGGGGCAAAGGGCTGATATAGGAGAGGAACAAATAGCACCATCTACTACAGTGCTGGGGCAAAGGGCTGATATAGGAGAGGAACAAATAGCACCATCTACTACAGTGCTGGGGCAAAGGGCTAATATAGGAGAGGAACAAATAGCACCATCTACTACTGTGCTGGGGCAAAGGGCTGATATATGAGAGGAACAAATAGCACCATCTACTACTGTGCTGGGGCAAAGGGCTGATATATGAGAGGAACAAATAGCACCATCTACTACTGTGCTGGGGCAAAGGGCTGATATAGGAGAGGAACAAATAGCACCATCTACTACTGTGCTGGGGCAAAGGGCTAATATAGGAGAGGAACAAATAGCACCATCTACTACTGTGCTGGGGCAAAGGGCTAATATAGGAGAGGAACAAATAGCACCATCTACTAATGTGCTGGGGCAAAGGGCTAATATAGAAGAGGAACAAATAGCACCATCTACTACTGTGCTGGGGTAAAGGGCTGATATATGAGAGGAACAAATAGCACCATCTACTACTGTGCTGGGGCAAAGGGCTGATATATGAGAGGAACAAATAGCACCATCTACTACTGTGCTGGGGTAAAGGGCTGATATATGAGAGGAACAAATAGCACCATCTACTACTGTGCTGGGGTAAAGGGCTGATATATGAGAGGAACAAATAGCACCATCTACTACTGTGCTGGGGCAAAGGGCTGATATAGGTGAGGAACGCTTCTGGTGATGCGCTTCTGAGTATACCTATCATCACAACTTCGAAGGGATCGGAAGTTGGACTTGACTCTGATTATCACTTCCGGACAGGTTGTCGAAACGTCAGTCAGCGTCCTCAACAACAGTTATTTTCAGAATTACTCACACCCAGACGATCGAGCTCCACAAACAACTACTGAGACTCCTGGGTTTAAATCACTTACAGTTTAAACAAATTAGATTTTATAATGATTGTAAAACACACAATTTCTTCGTACTCGTAAAATGCACGGGCATGAAGCCTAGTGCCACAGGAGGGCCACATGAGCGGAGCCATGGTCTCCATGTCAAACTGAAAAGCACCAGGTAATAATTCCTATTAGTATAAATACTCAGGTGATTTTACAAAATCGTGCGCTCTGATTGGTTCGCAATCTCGGATTATCAGCCGATAATCACCTCTACGAACAAAATGGCTGCCAGTGGTTCGCACGCTTTTGAAGAAATAAAATTTTTTCGTGTTGTACAATGATTTTTCTTTTCTTTTTTTTGAAATAATCACCTGTGTATCTATACTAAAACAATTATTCGCCTCAGGCTCAGTGATTATCGGTGAATATTCACCTCGACTTCGTCTCGGTGAATATTCACCGATAATCACTTCGCCTTCGGCAAATAATTGTTAAGTGCAGTGCGGGGAGTAACTTCACTTTGCAGGGTCACTGAAACCAAGGTTAAATTTGTTGCCGCTGCCTTGAAGTTTTGCGAAAAATTCCTTCATCCAGGACTCAATAACTTGTTCGTGCGTTTTTCTCCACTGGACGTTTGCCTTCACTCTTTCAATAGCCTGATTGACACTCCAAGGAAGCGATTCCCCAGAAAGTTTGCTTCCCATAAATTCTTGAACCTGAGATAAACAGAAATGCATTAAGTCAAGTTGAAGTTGCACATATCCAATGAGCTGAATACTTATTTTACTGCAGCACTGTTACCTATTCTAACTACAACGTGGAAACTGAGCTTCTAAACAAACTGAAACCTAAAAGGTAACGAGGATCATCCTGACAAATAACAGAGCATAAATTTAAAATCAATTCAAATCAACAAGCATTGTCTATATCCAAGGATGTTAAGGGCAGATTCGAATCGAGTTCCGTAACATTTTAGTCAGCTTTTTCAAGTTTTTAAACTAAAAAAATTGTCGTTGCTACATGGAGGAAACTGCGCATGCTAAGAAATGACTAAGTTTACTCAGGGGTGGGTCCAGGGTAGGGTTGCATCCCACTAAGATGACCTGCGGTATTTTAATATAACTAGTATTGTGCAAAAAAATATGTGGTTTGTTAGCGTTGAATTAGAACATGAGTCATAAGCCGCCTTCTCAGTTATTTGCTTTTAAAATTTGTTTACGTCACCCATCAGTTACTTTGTAACGCCTTACCAACCGTTTTAGATTTTGTAACATTTGCCATCATGCCCCCTATTCTCTGAGGAGTTTAGAGGAAGAGCACGTGCGAAAGAAACACGCTGATCGTTGGAAATTCCCGTCTACATGTTCGTTTAGTTTTCCTTCGCTTGAACATTTCGTACGATCGTTGCAGTCTTTGAAGGGTCGTAGACGTCCCTAAAGCACTGTACAAGTCGAACCTCCGACATGCAAGTTGTATGAAAGTCTGATTAAAAGTCCGTATCCGACGTAATGGTGTGTACGACTTCGGTTATATTCTCGCGCCCCGTTTCACCCGGTTGCTAAAACCTTCATTCCTTAGAGATGTACTCTGCTCTAAGAAAAATTCGTGGATCCGCTTTTGCATAACCCCATTCAGTTATACCAGCAGTCGGTATTATTACTTAAAGCTTTTTGACATAGCGATCAGGGTTCTGCTAATGTGGGGCTCCTGTGAAACTAGTGGGTCACCTGTGGCACTAGTGGGCCCTGAATGAATGACTTGTACTGTGTTTTACTAGCTTGTAGATTTTGATATTCGATATGAGAGCTTTGGGTTTTAGTCGTTTTCTGTGATTGTTGTGTGGGGCTTATGTGATCCATATAAAAGTGGAACCCACCAATCAGGGCCATAATACGCTAGGGGAGTATTTTACTCATTTTGTGTCAAAGAAAAAATTGAAACTACAAAAAATCGACGGTACACCATTTTGGAAACACCTATCAAGGCCTACTAAACCACCACGGTCCAATCAGCAAGCCAGCGTAACGTACGGAGTCCCAAATACAGGCAATTTTTTTAGCGGTTTTGTGATCCACGTTATTTTTCAATCCAGCCAATGCAATCCGGTTAAGGGACGGACCACTAGATAAGTGATGGGGGGGGGGGGGGGGGCTGGGGAATTTTCAGCTTCCATGAATTTTTTTTCGCTCACTACTTGTGCAGGAATTTTTTTTTCAGGTGAACCCCTCTGCACGAATTTTTTTTACTACGTGTGAAAAAGTCACAATTGGACCTTCCTTCTTCACGAATTTTTTTTTACCTTTCTCCTTGCATGAATTTTTTTTCTTGGCATTTTCCCTTGCATGAATTGTTTTTTGGTTCCCCACCCCCCCCCCCCCCCCATCACTTTTCCAATGGTCCGTCCCTAATCTACCATCAAAATCCCAGAAGGCGCACAATCGATTCGCAAGCCTTTTTAAATTACACTATACCTGTTGCAGCTGAAACTCTGTTGAAAATCGTTTTGTTCCTTGCGGTATGAAATAACGCAATGTACGGTAATCTCCGCCAAACCTGCAGTAACCAGAATTCATCTTTAGTTCAGTTCGTGAAGTATGACAAATAGTGCACGCGCCTCTTGCTTTAGTTCTTTGTTTGGTTAGATGAGGTAAGATCAGCAGGCAACCAGAGGCGCATTCACGCACTGAAGTCTGTGATATGCAAACTTTGCTACGATTGTTTCTATTTATTTATTTATTTATTTATCCAGGGGCATCCAATTTAGCAGAGCTAGTTAAAATGGAGCCCTGACACAACCCAACGGGCACAACCACAACACCGGAAACTACGTCCCTTTCTCTTTACGATCAGTGTGTGGGTTGCGAGGCGGGACCTACGGTTAACGTTTATCGTCCTTATTAGAAAGTCTAACTATTTGCAGGTGTCATTACAAACACGGCACTTTCTCCTCAGTTACTTAAAGACCCTGAGTGTTGATCCGGCCGGGGTTTGAAACCGAGACCTCCCGCACGGTAGTCCGGTGCTCTACCAACTGAGCTAACCGGTCTGTGAAATGTTACTATTTGCCCTAAGCTGCAGCTATGATGACCCTTTAAAAGAGAACGAAACTTCAGATGTACCCACAATGATGCGTTTTTCTTTTTTATCTGAGCCTTCTATAAATACTTACAATTTCGATATTTGCTCCCATTTCAACTGAAAGAAGCTCCACACCTCATTTGTACCAAGGGGATTACTGTCTGTTATATAGTATACTGCTGTCCTGGTATAACGCGGCCCTATCTTCTCGGGATCCAAGAGGTAGCTAAGATACCTGTTAAAAGAAAAATTTTGCAAGTTAGTAGTTTTTTTTATTCTACGACTATCAAAAAACGTTGTATTGCCATGGAAACTAATTTTCTAATTTACTCCTTATCTTTTCACTACGCCTCCAGTTAAGAACTTACATACATACATACATACCTACATACATACGTACACACATACATACCTACATACATACATACATACCTACCTACATACATACATACATACCTACATACATACCTACATACATACATACCTACATACATACATACATACATACCTGCATACATACATACCTACCTACCTACCTACATAAATACATACATACATACTTTATTGCAACTCCCTAAAAGGGTTTTTTAGTTACAAGATTACATAGCTATAAACTAAAATAAGTGATTAACTTACCAAATAACTAAGGTAATAAATATGTATTAAAAAAACAAATGAAATACAATGGACAGCATTCCAAATTCATAGATTGATCAGAGAAAGGTAAGTTGACAATTCTTTTCCTAAAAACTTTGACAGAGTCTGAAGATTTAACATTGTTTCTTCCAGAGACAATGTTAAATTATTATTACAATTATTCCAGAGTCTAGTGCCACGGTAGCTGAAAGACCGCTGACCGATGGTTCGATGGCACTTTGGAATGTTCAGTCAACTTCTTTAAGTCAATCCGCGTTGAGCTTATTGAATCACTTATTTCCCTCTTCCTCTTACTAAGAAAGGGGCCATAAGTTTAGCCTCTCAGTAGACCCCAAGGAAAAAGAAAATCGCCTCTAGTGGGAGTTGTATTGCGCCATTATCGATCAGCATCATCATTCAATTGCATGTAGGAGTTCACAATCAGCGGGTTTTACTCACCTTTGTATAATCCAAGGTTCTTGTGCACCGGCCATCGCGTAGAGTAGAACATTTATGTCAGATACAACATTTGTACTCTTAAACTGACTGTACGCAAAATCCCATTCTTCTACGCCGCCGAAAACAATTCCAAAATGATACACCAAGGCCTTGAGATCTGGTGGAACTCTAATTAAAAGAAAATGTAATAAGGCAGTGAGCATTGAGCTGGGAAAAGGTGTTAAGTGAGGACATTCATGGGACTAAGATGCACCGATTGCTACTCTCTTTGTTTGGGCGCGGCGTTAATTATAACGAGAAAAAACAGTTTGACTGCATGACTTAGAGACCTAGGAAACGGGACTTAAGGGAGTTAAATCCAAAACATTTCCCGGGTGAACATGCCCCCGGACCCTCCTAGAAACTTGCACCTTCGGCGCTCGTTTAGGAAATCGGTCACCATTTATTCTAGATCCGCGCCTGAAGCCCTCACAACTTACGCATTCTTAATCGGATCCTCCATCCATGCGCGATACATCTGCGTCATGTTGGCCTTGCAAGATTGCACGCCCGCTGCACAGTTGGCGTCGATCAAAATCGTTCGTTTAAATCTGGAAAGGTGAACAACATGCCAAAGAGGTTGTTTTCGGGAATAACACTGTCCAACAATCACGTTTTAGAAAGTAATTGCTTAACAAGCGAGACGTACGAACATCTAACACGTCGGACTTCTATCTTTAAAGAAAACTTACTCAATTCCATGTTAAATTCAAACGCCGCAGTAATTCCATTAAATCGGTTTTTCAGGTCAGTCGACGAGTGTTGTTGTTACTGCTACCTACGCGAGAAACCAGTAGCTAACTCGGGATACCGTACCTAACGGCCCTACGCTACAGTTGTATACTGTAGGACTGTATATATTTGCCCACAGAAGGGGACTTAGAAAAAGTTCGCTAAAAGTCAATTGATTTTGACCGGCCAAGATACTTTTCGTCCTTTCGTTTTGTATTTCTCAATCCTTGGTCTGCACCTGCACCTTTGTAGTGATGAACAACACTGGTTACAAAACTAACAAAACTTCCGAATAAAGAGGCACCGAGTGACATCGGATAACAAGAGCTTAACACATTCTTACTTGTCCAAGTGAGTTCCTTCGTCCTTCATACCAAGCTTGTCGTATTCAGCTTTGGTGACGTATTCCACATATTTCTGTTCAAAAATAATAAGCGTGGTAGTAAAAGACGGAGGTAATGTTACTTAACGATGCAGAGTTAGTGCTACTGTCTCTTATTTGTTGGAAACACAACCCAAGGAAAACGCCGCCACTTAAAAGTTCTGTCTGCGAAGTTACTGTTAAAACAACTTATTATATGGCTACAATAGTACGCGCGCTCTGATTGGCTTCTGAGTGGGCGAGATTTTCTTGTAATGACCGGGCATTATGAAAATCTTTTAAAGGAAGTTCTCTAATTTTCAAAGAAACTATTTTTTTTTTTTGTCACTTCTGGTCTCAATCGTATGGTCATGCGCGTTTCGGTTCAGTGAACATGACCTCGAATGACCTCTTGCGCGCGCGAGCGGATATGGAAAAACCGTTCTGTTTTCGTTCTTCAGTACTAAAAAGGCCATATAATAAATACCTTATTAACCTCGTCCGTTCGGTCATGACAAGGAAATCTCAGACCTCGGCCTTGACTGCATTGACCTCGCTATCGCTCGGTCAATACGTCAAGACCTAGGTCCGAGATTTCCCTGTAATGACCTCACTCTCGGTTAATAAGAAGTATGTATTTTATGGGAGCACTTTGCCACTTGCACATCTACAACACGGTCAACATATTGTTTCAATGGACGAGGGGAATGATGTGGGTAAGTATGAAATCATGTGAAACTAAACCTTCCCTACCCTGTTATGCTTTCCATGACTCCGAGGCATGCCAGGCTAAGGATAATTGATCATGTTAAGGTAATTGGGAATACTTTGTAGAAAATAGGTGCATGAGTATAGATTATAGCATGAAATTTTGGAAACCAATTCATAGGGAAGAGTATAGTACTTTGGATAATCACTTTGCTAAACTTGGAAGCAAAATAATTAAGAACTTTTAAATTTAATAGTTCATAACCCTTGACAAAGTGGGATTTATCCTAGACTGGCTTAAGTAATCGCTGAGGTCTACTGTAGGAGTTTACTACGGGGAATTACCTCTCGGATCATGTCATGAAGTAGAGTGCCAAGAAGAGGATATCCTGGCAGCTAATAACATCGATAATACTGGAGGCGCTGAGTAATGGGTATCCGTACAACCCGCACGCTTCGATGATGAGAATGATGATGATGATGACAATGGTGATGATGACAATGATGATGATGATGACAATGATGATAATGATGATTGTAACAATGATGATGACCTCTTAGATGCTGGGAGTGAAAGGGTCAACCTTACACCTAACCGAACCTTGAGCATAACTTAACACTAAACCTATCAGGTAATAATTATGGCGGGATCATGTGAGGCGGGAAGTGTTAAGCATCAGGGGCCGGTTGTTGTTCGAAGGCCGATTAGCGTTAACCCAGGGTTAAATTTAAACCCGGGTTTCTTTTCCTCTTGTTAAAAAGCGTTTTCACCGACAACTTTCTCTAATTTATTCAGAGCATGCAATCATCAAATTGTATTCGAAAAGAATTATACTGAATGTGGTTTTTGAGCTCTCGTATCAGCAATTAAATTTCGCACTAAACCCCGGTTACCTTAACCCTGCTTCGAGCAACCCGGAACAGGAAATAATCATGGCCCCCAGGAGCCCATTACCCGGAGCGTGCAACGGCTATAGGCTTATGTAACGGCGTTTTCACAAGTAAGGTTATTTTTAGAGCGGCTTCTCCCGTTTCTGCTGTCTCAGTTATCTCATCGGAGCTACTACTCTCTGTGTAAATACCTTGACTATCGTCAGAAATGCTGTCCGAACACTCCGATGAAGACTCGTGTATGTCGGCCATGTTCGTTGTCGCTACAGGCGGTTATCATGCTACATATCAATCATGCACTAGCTTGTGATTGGCTCTCCCAAACCAATTCGCGGGAGAGACGATCTAAAGATAACCTTACTTGTGAAAACGCCGTTTCACAGATCTAGTATGGGAGTTGCACGCTCCCGGTAATGGGCTCCTGTCATGGCGGGCTCTACGACGTTCTTGGCTCCTGAGGATTTAGTTGGGATCCATATATTTCAACCTGCAACCTGCAGGAGGTCACTGACAAAAATTCCACCGCAAACCTTTGTCCCTCCTTTGCTCACCTTCAGGTATTTAGTAGCTAGTCGAGTGGGTGGTAGGGTATCCATTATCCATTGAAACTTTCGGATGGCAGATAACCACGGCACATAATCGACCTCTTTAGTCAGATACGTTGATATTTCAAAAGCTGTGGTATAATTGAGCAAATTGGCCCTGTTAGAAATATAAATGAAAAAAGGAAAGTTGAACCTTTTCAGTCTATGTTGCACTAGTTATTTTCTGGTCTCTGCCAAACGAAAAATCAAATTACAAGTATCAATGTTGCTATAACAAAGGAGAACTCATTACTCTGTTCTTTAGATCATTGTATAAGAGACCCTATGCACCCGTTTGAAAATTGTTTCTTATAGCAGATTATTTTCCTTTAAAGTGGTACTATGATCAAAAAGTCACCTTACCTTTTCTTTTCATATTTCGAAAGTATGTATTGTAGGTATCTACCACGCCAAATTTTAAGCTTTGACTGCGACGGGAAGTCTGACTTTTTTAACCACGAATTCTCGATTCGGTTGCCCGACATTACTCAATTCAAAAATGGCCGAGTTCAAAAGAGAGAGTTGGGTCGAGGGAGTAAGTGACGTCATCCAATCAAGACATCAAAATAAACGTGGCTACTTTAGTATGCAGAAGAGGAGTGCGAGCTGCGCGTTCGTCGTGTTTTTCTGTGTAAGTTTGCCTTGGGAAAGATTATGCCGTCTAGTCGTTGTGTTGTGCAGGGTTGCAGCAATACTTCCAACCCTAAAGCGGGAATTTCGCTCCACAATTCCCCTGTAATCCCAAGTTTTAGAGCTCAATGGAAGAAATTCGTCTCCGCTCACCGGGCAAACTTCGATCCTCCAGGCCGTTTTGTCGTTTGCTCGGAGCACTTTACGGAGGATTGTTTCGCCAGGACGATTCATGTCGGAGGTTCGATGAAACGCCTCCAGCCATTTTCTGTTCCGACAATATGGAAGAAGAAGGATAAAGAGCCGACTTCTTCAAGCCGTGACCGTCGAATGGTGAGTGTTTTCCATATGGTATTTCGCGGGTAAATTGACCTGTGCATACCTTTTCAAGAATCTTATTTTTCAGCATGATCTTTCAGTACTTTATAAGACTTATTATCGGTTAAGTAAACTAACAGTTATAATTTCCTTGGTTTACGTTTTATCTCTAATTCAAAACTAAACTCTAAAGCGTGACGTTTTTATATCCTGTATGGCGTAAAGCAGTCGATGTTTTATAGGGTCCTCCACGTGCAGCACAGCGACTATCTTCCGGCTCGGGTTATTTTAGTTCAATTTAGTTCGATCATTTACTTAAACAAGAGGTTCCTGCTCCCTTGTACTCTATGCTGGAGAAGGAAAATAAGGATGAAGTCATCCTAAAGCATCAGGCCAGGAAACAGAAAGAGACGGTTATTTGCCCACCAACATGCACAGGTATTATGGCGTGAAACGAAGGTTCACGAAAATAACTGTTTTTTGTTCTGTACAGTAGGAGCAACAATATTTAGTTTTAATTAATATAATCTAAACTGCTACAGTGAAATGAAGCTCTCTTGAACTCTAATTTCTAAAACCTTCCAATCACTGACACCAAAAGTTGTTTACATTTTTATTTTTTTTATTGCACCATGTTAATTTCCTTTGGAGGTTCAAAAATATTATGAATGGAAGTTAACAAAATTACAATTTGTACTAGCATGAAGAGTATTTTCAAGCATGATTTAACTGAATTGGAGCTAGAGTATCTCATGATCAATTTCTTATCAAATTTCAGAGGAAGAGCTACAACAGGAATTGGCTAGAAGTCAACCACCCATGTCAACTGACGAGAGAACTGCTAGTTGGAGAAGGGTCCCACATTGCAGAACTTGTGGGAAACCCACTGGGGGCCATGGACCTCGATGTGAAAACAATGACAGTGCTTAATAAAGTACACCTCTAAGAAAATATTCATACCCTGATCCTTACAAAGTTTTATGGAAAGGTAGTTGGGTGGGGAGGAGTTTGGTTGAAAAAAGAAGGCATAAACTCAAGCTAAAGTGCTAAATTTAAGGAGAGGGGTGTTGATATTTCATGGAGAAACACATGTAACATGTCCCTAAGAAAAGGAACCAAAAAATTCCCGCACAATGTGCAAGGTGGCTAAAAGGATCAGATGTTTGGTTGCAGGCGACAAAACAAGTACGATATTGGAAATGTTTATTCAGTTCCATTAATTTTATATATTGGTATATGCATTTTGGGTTCTTGTTCATTGATATTATTTACAAAATGTTGCATGGCAATGAAGATGTGATTTAATTTTACTCATTATGTGGTTCCTGAAAATATCCATACCCTCACCAAGGATGGTCATTGGAAATTCAGAGGGGTACCATAGGGGGTCTCGAAAGCCAAAATGTTTAAGGGAAAGTATGGAGCAACACTGGAAATTCCAGCAGAGGTGGGAGGTTCATAATCAAATACCATCCTTAGGGGAGGCATGGATGTTTTCTGGAACCACACATTTGTAAGTAGTGGTACTATATAATCAACACACTAAATTACACAATGAAGTTCAAACCAAAGTTTAAAAATGCTGTCAAATAAGATTTGTTAATATTAATCAATGTAAAAGTATTCTGTAACAAGTATTCTTTCTGAAAATCTTTTGAATGTATGATTAAGTCCACTTTGGTGTAAAATTAAAATCAATGCTGATGGATGGTAAACATCCCACACAGACAATTTTTAAAGTTGGAAAGGTGTAGTTACAGAAAACATCCATACTCCCCCGAAGATGAGTTCGGAAATTCCTGTAGGTGGGGGTCCACAAAGACCAAAAAACTAATGAAATGTATAAAACTTGATTGGAATTCCAGTGGGGGTCTTGTTAAAAATTCCTTTCTTTGGGGGGTATGAATCTTTTAAGGAACTACACAATAATAAGAAAACACAGCATTATTTGTTGCATTTAGTTTTGTGATGCTTTTGAATAAAACAACTACATGTGCATTTATGTGTGCACAAACCGTTATTTTAACCATGAGTGTTCTCGTCTTCGAAACACGCATCGGTTATAAGTACGGTTTACATGTTATACAGGCTTGTTTTAGCGTTAATAACAACATTGTAAGTTTGAATTGTTGTGGAATATTTTATTATTCTTCAAATGCTTGTTGCAGTTCCCGGCGGGCGCTCTGTCCGGATAAAAGTATAAAGCAGTAAGCTTATATAGAGGACCCATCGCTGCGAATCAACTAACTTAGTCCATTTCACTAAAATATGCCGCCAACAATATAAAGTGTGTATGCATAACCGTTTTAAAGTTCAAATATATCTACTGTACCATGTATTCACGGCAACTTCGCGAGTATATCGCTGCTGATAGTGTCTTTCTAGTTCTTGTTGTTGCTCTATTGTCACATCGTACTCAGCGGCCTCTTCCTCCGTAGCCAAAGGCTCCGGTTCTTCGTCGTAAGGAAGAAAACCGACAGCTTGATGCACTGAGAGTTCTTCTGTTTCAAAATCGTTGTCCGACTCGCTTTCCGACGAAGAACAAGGAGAATTCAAAGGAGAAAAACTCATCGCCATACTGAAGGTTTGATATGGCGTTGTTATGGCGTTGCTGTGTTGTCTTGATTGGATGACGTCACGAGAAGACCGCTGATAAAAATAATAGCGGGCTTGCCAGTTGGCGATTTGAGTAATGGCGGACGTGTTTTTGACAAGTTTACCCGGGCTATTTCTTCACAAGAATAGTGTATTCTGATCCAAATTTTACAAATTTATCTTTTTTTGGTCGTAAACATTGTAGCTCACTAAAAAAAACCGGGAAAAAAAATTGGAAATTTTCGTCATAGTACCACTTTAAGAGCTTTGTTGTGCTAACACGGTCAAGGGATTTTTCCAAAAACGAAGACTCTACATTATGAAGTGAAGTAATGTCTACAGTATTTCAGGTGTCTTAGTGTGTATGATAAAGTAATTCAAAGAAAAAAAACTGCTCTTTTAAAAACAAGAGTCTAAACGTAAAGGAAAGTGGACCTATGTGTTACATGGCAGGAAGAGTATTACCTTGCTAAGTTGAAAGAATCATCTATTAGTCCAGCGCGGTCAGTAGCGTTAAGAACCTTAATTGACATAAACAAACGTCATATTTTAGTTGAGGCAGCTCACGCAGTTGACTAATTTGCGACCTGCACGACAATAAACGGACACTTGCCATTCAACAAAAATGATACAAACGTAAACTTATTGGCCGCATTCCATGGCATGTCAAGACTTATACATGTGTTTAGTATTTTCTTACAACGGACTAATCCTTTACCCGTTTTAAAAGGTGCATTTACCATGCACCAAGAGAGCACAAGAGCTGCTCTCTTGGCTGTATATATTTTAAGATACTCCATGCAACCCATGCAGCTTGCTACTTTTAAGGCAATGAGCATTGTTGCGTGCCCTGTGTTCTTCCCTTTTTAACTAAGAAATAGAAAACATGTACCGTGTTTCTGTCTAGTTAAAGAAACACGAGTGGAAGTTTGGGAGAACGAGAAATGCTGTGGGAACACGAGCCGCAAGCGAGTGTTTCCATATCTTTTTCGAGTTCTCCCAAACTTTCAGGCCCTCTCTGGAACAAGGTTAATATCCTGGGAATCTCGCCCTGACGTCTGACGCCATAACCATTAGAGCTGGTCAGCGGCAGCTGAAACTTTACCTTGTGATCGAGTTTTAACTGTTGTGTGAGAATGTACCAGTTCTTCTCGTCATAATTCACTCGGTAGAAGCCTGTTTGTCCAACGTTCGCTTTGATCCAACCGCCATTCCAAGGAATTTCATCTGATTAAAGATTTCAAAACGCAAATTAGAAAAGTGATTTCATGATTATACCTAATGACTATTACCGCCATGGCCCGCATTGGCCGAAACGTCAAATTTCATACAAAAACTGCTATAAATGATGGAAAAGGAGATCACAGAACTAAAATTATGACAAAGCAGAACCCTATATGGCGACTGGATTATCATCACTAGGAGCCAATGATTTGACACCGTAAATGGGAACTTAGTGTTTGATAATCCCTAGAGTCCATTACCAGGAACGTTCCTCGTCCCTTCTCGGGCCTTTATCCCATCGCAGAAACAGACTATGCTATTTTTAACTACTGTTTTGCGACAATAAAACAAAAGAGCTATCACGCCAACTAGTCAATTGTTTGGGGGTTAGTTTTAACAACTGTTTTGAAAGTTTCCTCCGAGGTATTTAAGTCTTCTTCTCCGCTGGAGGAGAGTTTCGAGGGAAATATTAATTCTAAAACCAGCGTGGTTCGCTATTGTGCTGGGGACACCAGCCAACATATAGAAACACTCCTGGTAATAAGCTCCTGTGTAGACAGATAGCATTTAAAGGGGTTAGTACTAAATTCTGTAAAGCACTTATAGACTTGTGACCATCAAAACCTTCAAACCTAAGGTTATTCATAGTACACAGCGTTAAATGGAAAAGCATTTTGCTTAATTCTACGCTCACGTATTTAACATTATCTGAACGGTAGAGTGCTTCCTTAACGTCTAGATCTAGTGTGTCTTTCAGGGAAAATTCCACTTCTGAATTTGAAGAATCGTTGCTGTTATTAATTGCTGTGAGTAATTTCTGTGGATTCTAAAAATAAGATACAGTGTGAAGATTTGGGAGCATAAGACTAGTATGGAGATTCACTTTTCTTGATCATATGCACTTGTCATCTTTAAGTGAATGCGAATAAAGAAAATGCCATTTTTTTGTTACCAGATTTCTTGTCGATTACTCTTTTGGAGGGAGGTTTATTGATAGTAGTTGCTGTGTAATAAGTGAATGGAATCGCCCATTGGTAACTGAAAAGATAATGAAAAAGAAATAAAGTTAAATCTAGGTAAAGAAGGAGGTAGATAGGAGGTAAAAAGAACCTATATATATATCACAGCAGACCATCGTGATATACAATGCTGCACAGGAAACGGTCGACCCCATCACCTGAAGAAGACGAGCAGTAAGCAGTCGAAACGTCGCGACCACCACCCAAGTGACTCCATCGTGAGACCATAGAACTAATATATATTATTATTGAAGTTACCACGATGAAAAACAATCTTTTCTAAAACATTAACCTTAAAATTTCAATTCTTTAGTCTCGTGTGCCATACACTTTCTTACCGGTTTTAATTAAGGAATTTAGGATAAATTTGATTCAAGATTCTGAAAGTGTGCGTTTCGAGCCCAGACGATGATACTGGGCTGCCTCTGTTCGTCAAATGAGCCTACAATGGGCGACCAAAGTATAGTTGAGACAGTTGACTGAATTGAGTGCTAATTGCAACATTTCACTTCTTCCATTTCAAATCCGGTTTTCATTGATAGCTCCCCCCCCCCCCCCAGAGACGGGAAATCCAACATTGTTTTGGGGGGAGGGCGTAGTATCGCAGAGTTGATGGAGGAAATTGGCCTTAAGTCCTCCATAATGGCAAAGTGTCTCAACACTTTTGTCGTCCATTTTATATGTGGGAGTCGCCTATCTAGCCAACGCCCGCGGGATTACCCACTTTGTCCCGCGAAAAAAAATATGGCATGTAAGAAATCCTTTTCTTGCGTTCGCACGGACTTCGACAAACGCTCGGTCAATAAAAATACGAAAAACAACTTGGCCAATAAAGAGGGTCACTTTACGGTGGTGACTTTTAACGGCTTAATATTTTTGACTGTTTTACGGCTAACGGTTAATATTTTTGACTGTTTTACGGCTAACGGTTAATATTTTTGACTGTTTTACGGCTAACGGTTAATATTTTTGGCTGTTTTACGGCTAACGGTTAATATTTTTGACTGTTTTACGGCTAACGGCTTAATATTTTTGACTGTTTTACGGCTAACGGTTAATATTTTTGACTGTTTTACGGCTAACGGGTTAATATTTTTTACTGTTTTACGGCTAACGGTTAATATTTTTGACTGTTTTACGGCTAACGGTTAATATTTTTGACTGTTTTACGGCTAACGGTTAATATTTTTGACTGTTTTACGGCTAACGGTTAATATTTGACTGTTTTACAGCTAACGGTTAATATTTTTGACTGTTTTACGGCTAACGGTTAATATTTTTGACTGTTTTACGGCTAACGGTTAATATTTTTGACTGTTTTACGGCTAACGGTTAATATTTGACTGTTTTACAGCTAACGGTTAATATTTTTGACTGTTTTACGGCTAACGGTTAATATTTTTGACTGTTTTACGGCTAACGGTTAATATTTTTGACTGTTTTACGGCTAACGGTTAATATTTTTGACTGTTTTACGGCTAACGGTTAATATTTTTGACTGTTTTACGACTAACGGTTAATATTTTTTAAGGCTAACGGCTTTCAACATTTACGCCTAACGGCTAATTTTTTTGCCCGTTTTACGGCCAGCGGTTAACCCCATTGAGACCCTCAACAAAGTCGCGACCGTAATTGAGCGAACAAACTTGGTAAATAAAACATATTTAATTACTTAAGAAGTTCAAATGGCAAAAAAGTCACATAAATTGTTTACCCGTATGGGGAGCTCTCATCCTGAGTGGCATTTGGGTCCTTGTAGTAAAGAAACCGTTCCTGCGTTACCGTGTACATGTTTGGAGTGCTAGAGGGTTTCAAGGTGACCACAGGATACCCCATCTGTCCTGTCCAAGTATTCATGGTCTCTCGTACGTTAATATCCTTCCCAGCATCATGACTGGCCTGCCAGACAGATGGAAGTAATTTTCAGAAAATGGGTTGAACCAGAGAAGAACTTTTGTTGACATTTATCGAAGTATCGACAACACGAGCGGAGGTCATGTTCAGAGCGTAAGGTTTATACTCTTGATAGAGACTAAATTCTTAGCAAGCTACATATCGTCACAACCTACAATACAAATGGATATAAATCCATTGGTTTTGCTTTTCGTTCCGTGATTGTCTAAGAGAAAGGCACGAGATTTTTTCAGCCACCAATACTGTAGAGCCAAACCAATCTCATAATCACCTTCGACGGTGAAGTGAAAACTATTCGATTCTGGGGAGAAGTGAAAATAACTTCGCAACACTCAGCTGTAGATAACAATTCATTGGGAAAGGAGAGGGGGGACTGGGGAATGTGCAGTGGTGAGAGCAAACAGATTCCATCAATGTGACAGGGGTTTATTTCCCCAGAATGAGCATTATAAATGGGTGGTGTTTGCTGTTGATTCCCATCCTCTTTCCTACGGGTAATATAGTTTTCAACACTTCTGAATTTTGATTAGCTCCGGAATCCAGAAAAAAGTCAGAAAACCGTTTTCTTGTAAGGTTGCTTCCTAAAAAAATATTTTTTGATATACATACTGAGATGTACTCACCAAAAAGGCTCGAAATAAATTTTCATTCACAAACGGGTAGAAGTGGCAGAAAGCCAATCATATGTCGCGTATTGCGTTTTCACGTGTGGAGAAAACGATACGCCGTTTACATAGCTGAAATCTTTTATGAGCTTGTGACGTGAATAATAAATGGCTATTAAACCAGAATTTGAATCTCAGTATATAATAAAAATAATGCGCCATGAAAAGAGTGTCCTTACGTATTTACGCACTCGTTGGTTTGTATCAGGAATCTCACTCGTTCGATTTCCAGTTCTGTAACAGCTGTTCCTAAGGTCTCTTCTCATTGGATACTTAAAACAATAGATTTCAATCGTCACTACTGTTTTAGCATTGTTTGGGGGTTTGGATAGCGATCCAATTGCCTTATGATCCTACGAGAGCTGCTACACCTCAATTTCTTACCAACTCGTGCGTAAATACCGTACGGACACACTTTCCATGGAGTATTCTATATATACTTAGGTTTTTTTTACCCGTTTTCTTATCTATTTATCTATTGTTTTGAGGAAGTGCACTAGACCATGGCTTGAGGCTGAAAAGGTGGACTGTTCGATGACCACTCTGAATGAACAAAACAAGAAGCTATTGCAAATCTAGTAATTACATACCGCGGTCATTGCATCCCAGAGGTCATTCGTTTCTGCGTTACCGAATGCATGATCTGTCAGATATTTCTGCAAAGGAAAACACACGTTAAACAGAACAAAGGAATTCTTTAGAAAGTTGCCGAGTACAACTAATTGACTAAACGTTTCACAGTTTTTCACTCTTGAAATCTTGTTTCTCTTTATTTCAAAAACAGAAATCAAAAGCAGTGGTGCAAGATAATAGTTATCTTTTCTTTTTAGGTGAGATGCTTATTAGGTGCTTGCCTAATATTCAGAGCATGAGGGGACTTTCTTGTGTGAAGCAATAGGTCAGCATGTTACTGCCTTCCCAAAAAGGCGCTTCAAGTAATTTTGTATCTTGGTGTAATATAGGGGATCCACTTTCCCAACACCTGCGCTGATGAACATTTTGCCTCAAAGGACAACGATTATTCTAGGACGGCTCTTTTTCGAGTTAATACATACCTCTTACTAACCGAGTTCGAGGTCCGTACTGCAAGTTACGGACCCAGTTTTTCTGCTCGGATTTATGGCGCGCGGGCCATAATTCCAAGCGGAAAAAACGAGGATCCGTAACTTATAGCACGGACCGAGAAAACGAGGTTTGTAAGATATTTATTATTATTATCTCCAAAACAAACTCCTGAATTTAGCGGGCCGTACAGTGAAGTACGGCCCGCTAAATTGACCAAGCACAACGCGCGTATTTAGTGTGAATACCTCTTATTAATCGAGTTCGAGGTCCGTACTGTAAAATACGGACCGAGTTTTTTCCCGTCGATTTATCGCCCAAGCGCGAAGCGCGCGGGCCATAAATCAACGGGAAAAAACGAGGATCCGTATTTTACAGTACGGACCGAGAAAACGAGGTTAATAAGATATTTATTATATCTCTGGAGTCATTTTGGCGACCAAAACAAACTTTAGCGGGCCGTACAGTGAAGTACGGCCCGCTAAATTGACCAATCACAGCGCGCGTACTAACTGAGAGATATAATCAGATATAATACTGTATGCTAGCTGTCTGCATTTTTAAAGTAAGATATTGGACATTATGATCACGGGAAGCAGCCTGCTGAAAGCGAGGAAAGCGTAGGACCTGTTTCGTTGTCTGATCGCATAGGAAGAGCACGAGCGTCATCCCGGTATCAGCTTCTACTTGGCATTTCGTGGGATTCTTACCAAGCGCCTTTAATTCACCCTTTACTGAGCAAAGAAAATGCTACTCTCTGTAAGTAAGAAGCATCAATGAAAAGTGTAATTTTTGAGCGGCCTGAATGATTTCGCTTGTCTGCGCTGTCAGACAAGACACCGTACATTTAATGTATGGGATAATTTTTTTAAGTATGGTAAGCCATAGAATAACAAATTAATACACCATACACTTGCTTTAGTGTGTGGGGGTAATTCGTTAAGAATACAAATTTACCAAAGAATTGCAAGATACTGTACACTTGCAGTAATGTGTGAAAGTAATCCTCTCAAAATGAAATAGCAGATAATTACAAGAGACAGACCCACTCATTGTGTGGGAGTAATTCTTTAAATCTGAAATTCCAGAGAACCTACAACTACTACTTAAGTGCTATACCTTTAATCCATCCCGGAATATTGGTGTTCCTAAGAAATACTGGACCATCAGTACTATTGATGCACCCTGAGAAATGACAACATTAAATATACAATCATCCTTCATTCATTTTGATGCCCGAATCACGTGATTTGGAACAATCTGGGCCGTTAAGGAGTAACTTGAAAGTGCTTATCATACTTCAGTGTTGAACCCAATGACAACATTTTTTGACTATTTCATTCACTTAAGGTCTTTTTTACATACCCTTGTCTAAAATTGGCTAAGTAAATGCATTTAGTTCTGACTGAAACGCTTTCGTCTTCAGCGATTTCTCCCAATAAAGGTCTCTCATTAAATATATATGAGAAGTGCACGTTTTTGTGCTGGCTTATCGTTCAAACTCTCGGTAAAAATTCAGGCTGGGCGTCATTCATATCATTTTGGTGCGTTTCTTTGGCATGATTTGTATTTATGTGCATTAAAGAAAGCAGGGAATTTACTTCGGACAAGGATTCATCAGTTTCTTTGATGCCCCATGATCTGAGTGATCACAAATCCAGATCCGGAAAGGAGCCCATTACTCGGAGCGTGCAACTGCTATAGGTTCATGCAACGGCGTTTTCACAAGTAAGGTTATTTTTAGAGCGGCTTCTCCCGCGGAAAAAAGGTGTTTCCGCTGTCTCAGAATATCTCATCGGAGCTACTATTCTCTGTGTAAATACCTTGACTATTGTCAGAAATGCCGTCCGAACACTCAGATGAAGACTCGTGTATGTCGGCTATGTTCGTTGTCGCTACAGGCGGTTCTCATGCTACATATCAATCATGCACTAGCTTGTGATTGGCTCTCCCAAACCAATAATGGGCTCCTGATCTGGATCATACCGAAGAAACCCACCTTTTTTTGCTATAAGACGAATCACCCTTTATTTCAGATCCTTGAACTACCATTTTGCCTTCATAAAGCCGTTAAGGGCGTTTAAACTTGCCATTGAAGCTCAACTAATGGCCACATTTGAGTATATTTCTTGAAGAGAACAATTGCTCTAGTTTATAACAATGACGCCACCTCAGTGACACCTGCAAAGTGAGAACTGACGCGGACCAAAACTGACCCTCACTAAGGATTTCTATTATCCTCATGGGAGGAGAATATTTAGTGTTGAATATCCGAGATGATGATCTAATCAGATCGTTTAAAATGCCAAGATTACTGAGCTGGCATAATTATACAAAGTAAGTTATATTTTATAAGTTCTAACATATATTATATTATTCAACCTCAAGTACTTAGTTGGCACATTGTACATAGGGTCTGAAGAACCATTAGCGGAGTGATCAGTGCAAGTCAGTATTTGTATCAGTATCTTCCTACAGTTTGTCACGTAATTAGTATTGGTAATCAAGTGGTTTTGAGTGCAATTTGGAATAAATAAGAGCAAGTTAAAATTTCAAAGACTGAAAAAATTGCACGACCCTTTAGGGAGAGTGCAATTTGTTGTGTTTGAAAAATTTACGAGTGCTTATTTATACAAAATTGCACTCGAAATCATTTGATTACTGGTTAATTATACACATGCGAAAATTTACTTTCAGCTTTCTGCACTCAGTTCAACGTTCTGCACTGCTGTTTGGGATTAATTGAGGTGCTCTCAGCCAATAAGTGCGTTCAAGTTTTTGCACGTATACTATTATTACCTTTTTGTAGGATATCGCGTCAAAAATTTCGTTGATCCTCTTGGGGTCACTGATAGGTATTCTGATGGCGTGTGAATTGGAGAAACCATCAAGCTCAAAAGAATCTTGCACGGCTCTCACAATGAACTGATCGATCTGAAGTTAAAGCAAGGCATACAGAGATGTTATATCCCTTCCTAAGGGCATCCCAGTGGCGCGATCGCCCGTTATTACGCGCTTCTATCCCGCGGGATATCGAATACCAAGACCCGAAAGTGTGTTCGTAATAGTTAGAAAACGATTTGGTCGTGGTACGCCGTGCGAGTGCGCTAGTTCATTTCGGTTCCCTTTTGTGGCTCTAGATCTAAATTCGTTTATCTGACACTATCCACGTGAAAATATCATAGCAAAGTTATACTGGAGTGAAAACCTCGTCATGGTACAAAAATAACGGTAGTAAACGGAGAACGATTTGGTATGAAATCAGCATTTCAATGTACTGGATCGGGTAGCGCATGTGCAATTTAAAATGGTCATAATGTAAACACGAAATGAAATCGAGTGTTTATCGCGCCGGACGGGCTTCCTCTTGTCAACACTCTTTGCATGGTTTTCATCTTCACGCCGCAGCTGAATAATAAAGGAGGGCTTTTATTGCTTCGTTACGTCATTGAATATCAACCGGCATAGTCGCTTATGACAAGTAAATGACAAAATGGCCATTTATAGTCCTTCAAAACTACAAAATGTTATTAACTTCTTTTTAGCATTACATTAAGGCTGCATTCATTATGTATCCTACAGGGGGGGCGCAGAGGATTTTAGGGGGGTTCTCAATTTTTTAGAGTGAAAAAAGGGGGGATGTGAAAATTATTTAAATATCTCCTGGGGGATGCTTATTTTTTGTAACATTCTGTCTAGCTTTTGTAAAAGTTTTAACAAACATATATGGTGTACTATTATACTATTATACAGATATTTATTTTGATATTTCTTCTGAGGGAGGGGGGGGTATTCATTTTTCGGCTGATTGCTTGGTGGATTATGAAAACTTGTATGGACCTTGGGGGGGGGGGGGATATAAAAAACTAGCCACTGAAAAAAATCCTCTGCCTCTACATAATGAATGCAGCCTAAGTCATATCTTACTATATTCCATTCAGGGTGAACATGGTCCAGTCCAAAAGCACTGGCATAAGTAGCGAATCCCTCGTTCAACCACAGATCAGTCCACCATTCCATGGTGACTATGTTTCCAAACCACTATAAATTCAACGACAATGTACGACTCATATTTCAGTGGAAAAAAAAAATAACAAACAAACGAACAAAAAGTAACCAACGACAACAAAAATAATTTTGTGAATTGTGCGCCGCTAATTGAGTTTTAACCACCAATTCCATTTACCTACGAGTTTAAAATTTGCAAGGCATAATAAAGAGAACATTGAGTGACAAGATAGTGACCGTTAATGTTACCGCAGAAAGTGACGAAAAGGATTAGGTTCAGTGTGAGTAGTATAGGTGGCTCATAGGGGCAGTAACCAATCAGGAGCCTAGAAAGACAATAGGCTATTGTTTGGAGAACAATGGATGCTATTGTTTTCCAAATCCAAGATGGCGGAGGTATTTTTCAGCCAATCAGGAGTTGAATTAAGTATTCAACATGGCGGCGCTTACAGGGCTGGTAACCAATCAGGAGCCAGGATTTGTACCACGTGACCAACAAGAACAATTGGGGTTCTATTGTTATTCAATCGAGAATGGCTACCACAAATGTCAACCAATCAGGAGTCGAATTAAGGATTCAAAATGCCGGCGCTTATGCAAATAAAAGCCAGCCATGTTGGAAAACAGCCCACCAGCCTCGACAGAGGACCTGGGATCGGTCTCACAGATTTCCATGGCAACCCAATCAATAAAAGGTGGTAAAAAACAGTATTTTTACTTAAATATTTACACTTATTTTTCAATGATTTCCATGGCAACCCAATCAATAATACTTACAGTGTCCTGTGCCCCCAAAAATGCGTAGAAGTCCTTCCTGTTAGCGGTCATGGTAAAGACTGAGAGACTTGGGTCCAAGCCTAGGCTATATAGGGTGTGGCAAAGCATCATGGGACGATGACATCATCAAGATCCAATCAACATGAATTAAAGTTCTTACAGCGGGGCTTCCCCAGTCCCCCTCGGAGAGCATTAAACCCTGGAATCTCACCTTTGTGGGGCACTCTCCGAGGGTTGGTTACCTCGGCTCGAGTTGGAAAAATCCCTGACAGCGGTGAAACTCCAGGATGGGTATCATCGAGGTGCCACCTCGACTCTTTGTAGCTGGGAACTACTTTTTTATGCTATTTTACAAAACACAACAGTGCCAAGAGCGTAGCTGAAAAATTTGAGAAAACCATGTACACTATTTACAAGTTGCCAGACTCGTTGCTGAACTTCGAGGAAATTAAAAAAAACTACTTTATAAAACTGTTTACAATTCTAACAGGGCTGCCACGTTAGCCATGTCCTGATCATTTAGCCCCTGATAAATCCCGGTCATCATTTAAAGGAATCTTAAACAAAGTACATTTTGAGCCACCGTTGAAGAATTAACATAATCAGTCAGAGATGAAAGATAGAATAAATTAAATCCGAAAGACACTTGTTTGGAAGCTAAAATCATGTTAGACCGCGTCTCAACCCTTAAGAATAACATTGCAAACAAACTCTTCGTGCTCAAAGTGAAGATCTAACAAACACTGCAAACTATTCGCTTCAAGTAAAACAGCCGCTCGAATTATAAGCACTTTTCAACGAAAACAAAATCAATTTTCCATCAATAATAATCCTTCCTTTCAAAGCGTCATTTTAAATAAGAAGACATGCTTAGAAACAAAAATCATGTTAGACTGTATCTTAACCCTTGAGAATAACATCAAAGGCATTTCAAACAAACTTTTCACCCTCAAAGTGAAGATCTGATCAAAGAAATTTCAAACAAACTTTTCGCTTTTGAAATAAAGATCAAATTTCTAAACACTGCAAAGCTTATCACTCTAATACATTGACAGTGCAAATTACAAGCAGTTTTCGACGGGAATAAAACCAATTACATTAATCATAGCCCTTAGTTCTTGGAGAAAAGAGAATTACGTGTTCCTTTCTTATTTCTTCATCCAACATGAGAAGAAAGAGTTAAAGAGAAAAAATACAATTGAAATACTTCAAGTGGAAATGAATTGCTAATGCCAGTTTGCAATAAAATCTAAAATCCTTGATCTCGACTGTTCCCTTGAGAAAAGCAGCATTCAAAAGAATCTTAAACAAATAAAGTACATTTTGAGCCACCGTCGAAGAATTAACATAATTAGTCAGAGATGAACCGTGAAATGAATTATGACCGAAAAACACATGTTTAGAAGCTAACATCATGTTGGACCGTATCTTAACCCTTGAGAAAAAAATCAAAGGCATTTTAAGCAAACTCTTCGCGCTCAAAGTGAAGATCTAACAAACAGTGCAAACTGTTCGCTTCAAATAAAACAGCCGCTCAAATAGTAAGCAGTTTTCGACAAGAGTAAAACACTTACATCAAATATAGTCCTTTTATCCAATGCGTCACACATCTCTTGTTTACCAGGAGCCCATGCGTTTACTTAATTCCATTTCACCAAGACAGGAGAGAAAAATACATTTACCAAGACCAACGCACGCTGAACGAACTCACGCAAGTAAAATGATTTTGCTTACAACGCTTGATTAATAAAAGTGTATTCACTAAAGAATAAACAATGGTAGGTTAACAGCCAATGAGATGATGGGGGGGGGGAGGATGGAGGGTACACCAATTCATTACGTCACAAAAGGTTTGGTTAAGAACCGATGAGATGACGTGGGGGTACTAGGTACTAGATATTCCCTGCGGTACCATTTGTCTTTAAAACAAATCAAAGAGTCGTGATGCTTACTTTATAACGTTTATTGAATAATACACAACCACCACCTCCTTCTCGTCCTTTTTTTCCTCTTCCTTCTCTTATCATCCTCCTCTTTCTCCCCCGTCCCCTTCCTCCACCTCCTCCCACACATTTTTGGGGCCTGGCACCAAGAGTCTGAGAAACTGGAAACCAGTCT
>OX453280.1:9460386-9778102 GCA_949710005.1 Ricordea florida
AGAAAATGATGATGAATATGATATGAAATATGTATTCTTCGCCCATTTGACAGGCAAACTTGGAAAAAGAAAACCCGAGTTCTCCCAATAGGAGTCGAACCTGCGATCTGCCGATTACTAGTTTGGACGCTATAGGAGACTCGCGGGAGCAAGGCCATTTTAAAAATTAGGTTTATGGGGTAAACATCCAACATACTGCTAAGATTTAAATGTCAAATCGGTTGTTAAATAATGAAGATAGTGAGTTTTGAAGCTAGCAAAATTGTCAAAAAAATACATCTTCCACAAATTTTCCAGGCTAAAAATTAGCCACCTTCATTATTTAACAATGATAATGACAAATATCAGGTTAGCGATAACGATAACGATAATGAAAGCGATATCATAATGATTGCGATAATGATAATGGTACTGACACTGATAATGTTAAGGAACGGTTGTTGTTCATCGAGGAAAATGTGATGATAATATAAATTGTTCATTTGTCGCACGATGTGGTCACTGGATGTTGATCACGACGTTTCGACTGCTTACTGCTAGTCTTCTTCAGGCGATGGGGTCGACTGATTCCGGCTCACCATTATGTAGCTGCGTGGTCTGCTCTGATTGGTGCACTACTGATTGACGCATTACTGACTAGCAGTAAGCAGTCGAAACGGCGCGATCAACATCCAGTGACCACATCGTGTGACAAATGAACAATTTATATTATCGACACTGATAACGATTATTTTTATGATAATAGTAATGTATACCATTATTAGCTTTGTCACCTGATGTGCTATCTCGTGCGCTACCAACTTGGCTATACTCTCCTTTGCAGCAGAAGATGTCTCGCCCTCCTTCAGCAAGAGAGAGGTCTCTCGGTATTTAATGAGACCCCAGTTTTCCATACCGCTAGGTCCAAAGGCTGGCAGAGCAACACTGTCTATATTATAAAGAACAACAAGGCAAGATATGAGGTCATTAAAAATATTTTTATCCTGGGTTGATATGAAGGACATGAAGCTTAGCAACGTCAGACCGCGCGGCAACAGAGGCTGAAAAGGTTATGTTTAGACGAATTTCTTATTTTTATTAAAAACTATTTTCTAACTATATCGAATAAACGTAACAACAAGCTCAACTCTACGACTACGAACGAACGAGAGAACACACCCAAAAAATGTAAATTGCGAAACTTTTAACTACGCGTCTTGCACGCCTATCTGTCAAATTGTCACTTAATCCCTCGCTGGGATTTGCGTCCCAAAGGGGGCGAGGTGTTTTCGAGACGTTACAGGAATTCTTTAATTATCGTGTCATCACCCTCCCCCCTGTGAACAAATTGCGACTTGTTCACTTTTCCGTTTCGAAGTCCTCAAACTCTAATGGGCAAAGTCTCGTTATCGGCCGGATATACTCTTTTCCGTCCGACAACACACGAACTACTCTGACGAGACCATCTGTCCCGGGAAAAACTTCTTTGATGCGACCCAAGGGCCACTTTCCCTTTTGATTGCTGGGATCCACCAGGAGGACTACATCTCCAATAACGAGGTTCTTCTTTCTGTCCACCCACTTGCTGCGAGTGTTGAGCGTGGAGATGTATTCCTTTTGCCACCTTCGCCATGTGTTTGATATTAACTGCTGTACGAAACGCCAACGGTTTCGTGGATTGAAAGCAATTTCGTTGGCGGCATATGGGGCAAGTTGTCCTCCAATTTGTCCATAGAGAAAATGGTTAGGGGTGAGTACGGGCTCATCTTTCGGATCTGAACTGCAATAGGTTAGTGGTCGTGAGTTTAGCAGTCCCTCGACTTCGGTGATCGCTGTCATCAGTTCTTCGTCACTGATTCCAGCATTTCCGAGTACAGCTTTTAAAGCTTTCTTTGCTGATTTTATGAGAGCTTCAAATAATCCACCATGATGTGAACCGCCAGGGGGATTGAATTTCCATCGGATGCCTTCGTTTGCTGCTTTGTCTCTAATTTGGTCTTGATCCGTCGCGCCCACAAGTTCTCTCAATTCCTTGTTCGCCGCAGTGAAGTTGGTCCCGTTATCACTTATCACCTCTAGTGGCTTCCCTCGTCTTGCAACCATTCTGGAGAACGCGTTTAAGAAGCTCGCAGTGTCAAGAGAGTAAGCCATTTCTAAGTGCAACGCACGTGTAGCAGCACAGGTGAAGAGACACAAGTATCTCTTGGCGGAAATCCTTCTAGTTAGTTTAGTCGTGAATGGTCCGGCGAAATCGACGCCACACTGCGCAAAGCATCTTAAAGGAGTACCCAGTCTCTCTTTGGGTAATGGAGCCATAATTTGCTCTCCTCTGCGCCTTCTCTGAATCTTACAGAGATTGCAATTTCTTAGCCAGCGTTTGATTTCTTCTCTTCCATTGAGGATCCAATATTTCTGTCTCAATTCGGCCAAAGCGTGATTTACCCCATAGTAGTGATGACTTTTCTCATGAAGATGAGCGATAATAAGCATCGAAATACGATGTCGTTTCGGAAGAATCACAGGATGCTTTGCGGCATAAGGTAGAGAAGAGTTCTCTAATCTCCCTCCGACCCGCATCAGACCCTTTTGATCAAGAAATGGCGATAAACGATACAGTGAGCTGGATCTTTGTATTGTTTTGCCTTCTTTCAAAGCGTTGTATTCAACCTTGAAACGTTCCTGCTGGACGTCTTGTAACCAGTATTCTTCCGCGGCGATTATTTCTTCTGGTGTCAGAACTTTACTGGCTTCATTTCCTTTAAGGATGTCTTTACCGGGCTGGCGTTAAGCCGCAGTTTCCGAGTTGAGAGCAGGCGTGGAGGCTAGTTTTTTGTTCTCTCTAGTTTTCTTCTTCAGGTGAGAGACGAATCGGAGAATCCATGCGGTTAATCGTAACAATTTCAACCAGGTTGTTATTCTTACGGGGTCAAGCAGCGTTTCCTCTTTCTTGCTGAAATGTAAGTGCTGTTTTTGTTAGCTCTGTTTTGGCGTCTTCAGTTAAGTTTTCCTCTATGGGAAGGCGTCGTGGTGGCCATGAGCTTTCGTCTTTAACAAGGAATTCGGGACCTTGGAGCCAGCGATGCTCTGTAAGTAGCCTGTCCACTGATAACCCTCTAGTTGCATCATCCGCACTGTTTTCCTGTCCTGGAACGTGTCGCCACTGGCTCGGATTGGACTTCTTCTGTATTTCAGACACTCTGTTGGCCACGAACGGCTTAAAACGTCGCGACGTTCCTTGTATCCAAACGATGACGTCCATACTGTCACTCCAAAAGGTGTGTTGGCTCAAGGGTTGATTTAATGCCTCTGCAACGGTTTCAGCTAGCCGTAAACCCATCACTGCCGCCATTAATTCTAGACGCGGAGTGGTGATAGCCCTGAGGGGTGTTACTCGCGATTTGGCAGCCACAAGGGAAACGGAACAATCTTTATTGGCGTACTCGTATCTAACGTACGTAGCGGCAGCGTAAGCCGTTTTCGACGCGTCTGTAAAGGTGTGCAGCTGCATCTTACTAAATTCTCCATATAGGCGATAACACCTCGGGACACGGACTTTGTTGACTATTGGTAGCTGTTTGGACCACTTTAAAACTCGTTCCCGCAGGTCCCAGGGAAATTCTTCATCCCAGTCAAGACCCCTTAACCATGCTTCTTGCAAGGCCATCTTGGCTTGAATGGTAAATGGTGCCAAAAGCTGAAGTGGATCGAAGATAGTTGCAATACGGCTTAACAATCCCCTCTTTGTGTAAGAAACCTCATTTGAATGTTTCACACTGAAAGTGAATACGTCCTCTGATGCAACCCACTGAACTCCCAGTGTCTTCAGAGTTGGCAACATTGACTCTTCGATCTGGATCCCGCCAGCACGGTCTTCTTCTGCCACTCCTTCCAATGGGCGTGTCCGGTTGCTGCACCATTTTCTTGCTTGAAATCCACCACAGTCTAAAAGCTCTGTAAGTTCTTGCCTCGCCCTAATTGCTTCTTCGTCATTTTCTTCTGAATCAAGGATATCATCCATGTACATCTTGTGTAGCACTATCTGGGCAGCGACTGGAAATTTGTTTTTAAGATCTTCGGCATGGCTTCGAACAATGAACTGAGCCAAGAAGGGAGAAGCACGATCTCCAAAGGTTAAACGCGCTGCTTCGTAGACGCCCATGGGTTGGCATACATCCAAGTTTCCCCAAAGGAATCTATGGTAGCAACGATCTTTCTCAGCCATGATGACTTGCGAGAACATTTCTTTGATGTCTGCTACTATGGCTACCGGCTTTGAACGAAAGCGGAGGAGAACATCAAGTACGTCTCTTTGAAGTTTGGGCCCAGTAAGCATGACGTCATTCAGGGAAAGTCCTTTGCATTTGGCTGCTGAATCAAATACAATGCGCAATTTAGTTGTTTCTCTTTCTTCACGGATAACTGGGAAATGAGGGAGGAACCAGCCTGGCTCGTTGACGCTGTCTTGCCTATCTAGTTTTCTGACATAGTCTTTCCTCAAATTTTCCTTCATTACTTCTATGTAGCATGCCGCAACATTGGGTTTTCTTGCCAAGCTTCTCTCAAGAGCTATCAGCCGTTTCTCAGCTTCTGCCCGGTTGTTTGGAAGGGATGGATTTTCTTCCTTCCACGGGATCGCAACTTCATATCGACCGTTTCGCAATCTTCTCGACTGGATGGCTTTCTTAATCGCTAAGGCTTCTTCAGGCGTAACAGGTTCTGATTCTAACCGCTTTATTCCTAATGAATCAATCTCCCACATTCGACGTAACTGCTCATCTAGGCGAATTTCAAATGTGTTTTGTGTTCTGAAGGTCCTTGCGTACGCTAGAGTTTGAGTTCCAGCCAACAGAGGAAGTCTTCCGATGCACGTCCATCCTAATGGTGTTCTTCTTGCAACAGGTGCTCCAGGTGGTCCAACACGTTCTTCTAACGCCAGTGTTAACTCCGGATGATCGGATCCAATCAGAATATCCACTGTTTTTCTTCCAGGGGTCTTTGGAAAGGGAATGCTTTGAAGATGGTCCCACTTTGCCCTGTGTCTATTCCAGTCGGGTATTGCAAGTCCTTGGCACATTTCTTCCATTGTCCAGGCAAAAACGGTAGCCTTGGTTTCTCCATCTAGACTCTCGACTTCTAAAGTCACCACTTTGCTTTTGAACTGAACTTCAGAGTTTGTGAGAGTTGACACCTTTAATTGCTGCTCTTTAGTTTCCAGTCCTAAAGCCGTGACAATATCGTCTCGTACATACGTTGTATCTGAGCCATCATCTAAGAAGGCGTTGGCCTTGATTCTGCGCCCCTCGGAACCTCTGAGCCATACTGGCACTGTGCGCAGGACTACTTGACCTGGTACCTCACGACTTCTTTCAGTACCACTGAAGGCTCTGCTAACCCTAGAATTTTCTTCACTCTAAGAAATGGAGTTGTCATCTGTTCAACGTGAAGATGGAAATGGTGTGTCTTGTTGCAGCCATTTACGTTACAACTGTTGCTCTCTCTGCATTCTTTCCCTTGGTGTCCTTGTTCGAGACAGCGGTAGCAAAGGTTGTACCTCTTGGCGATATTCCATCGTTCTTGTACTGAAACTTCTCCCCATTTCTTGCAGCTTTTAATCTTGTGTGGACAATGGCACATAGGACATTCCACTCGTGGATAACATGTTACTGTGTGAGAACTGGCTTTCCTATGTTTCCTGTTTTCGGCCTTATCCTCCTTTTTTCTAGCAGATCGCTCTTTCAATTCCTCGACCTCCATACGGTAAATGACTTGCTTTTCCAGCCACTTGGTAAAGGTAGAGAGGCCGTCGTTCTTGTGTTTTGCGTGCAACCATTCTTGATAAGAAACGAGAAGTGATTCAGGTATCTTTTGCTGGACGGCAACGTACAGGGCTGACACTCCTTTTAATTCTTGTTTTTGTCCATAATCTTCAAGCTTGGCAACCACATCAGTGAGACGGTCAGAAAATATTTCCAGATCTCTCAGATTGTTGCTTTCTACCACAGGAGCTCTCAAGATAGCTTCAAGATGACGTTGAAGTAAGCGCTTTTCACCTCCGTACTTCTGATCAAGCTTCCTTAACGCAGTCTTGTACTGTTTAGAAGTATAACCAAGTCTCTCAACAATCTTTAGGGGCTTGCCTGACAAACAGTTTTTCAATATCATCATTTTCGTCTTAGAAGGTACGCGAGTGTGGTCTACAAAGATCTCAAATTGTGCTTTCCAATCGTGATAAAGTTCTTTATCTCCGCAGAAAACAGCTAGTGATGGCTTCTTTACTCCTTTAAACAGGTTTTCGTAATCTCTGGAGTCAAGGGTTTCGTCTTCGTTTCCCGAATCATCGCTTCCGGAAGACGTCTGCTGATCGCGTCTCTTTTTCTTTATCTTGTTTTTCTTATCCACGACTTTGTTCGTCTCGGAAATTGGTTCAGAAATCCCACTGTACTTTTCCTCATCAGTACTCTCTTCAGAATAGTCGCTTTCACCGATAACGTGTGAAGAAGGGTGTTGGTCAGGACGCACGCCTTCACTTACGTGTTGAGATGATTCGAATTTCGCACCTCCTGCATAGTTTAGTTTTCCATTTCTTTCCCTTGAACTTTGGACTGCTTGCGATTTAGAAGGAATTCGGTCTAGTTTCTCCGATTCTGTCAGGTTTGGAGCGAATACAGACAACAGATCTGTTTCCAATTGCAATCGATCAGCTTCATCTTCTTCTTGTCGAATCTTTAATAGCGTCTCTTCCTTTCGAAGAGCGATTTCACGTTCGTGTATTTGAAGTTCCCTTTCAAGTCTCTTTTTCTCTTGCCGCACCTTCAAGGCCGCTACTTTAGCTTTTGCTGCAGCTTCCAGGGGCGGATCCAGGATTTTACATGAGTGATTTGCAGCACCTTAACTAGGGGAGTTTGAAATTTAGTGCTCCCAGAATGCAATTTTCCTGCATTCTGAGAACACTTTAAGCCATTCAGACACATTAACAGTACCTCCTCAGAAAGGCATAATTCTGTACAAAAAAATCAATTCTGTGTATTTACACAGACAAACCAGGATAACATTAAATTTTTTTTGTCCAGAAATTTGCCTTTCTGTGTCTAAGGAGTCTAGCATGTGAATTAAGATTGAGGGCTACCTTTGAAAATGTTATCAATGTCAGTTTGCATATCTGTTAATGCTGATTTTAACAGAACAATTTCCTCTTTTGCTTTGAGAAGATCCATTGCTTTCTTTTGTAGTCTAACTGTGAGTGATCTGGTTAAGTCTAAAATGTGTCTCACAATAACAAGAGTAACAATAAAGGAAAATGTAATTGCATTCATTAAGGCTTGTGCATCATTTCTACTGTTTTGATTCCAATTCCCGTGGCTAGGAGCATTACTGTCCATTGCAATGTCAGCAATGTCTTCAAGTGTAGCCACAACTGGATGAAGAAGCTCCACGATTCGGTCCATACCATCAATGCGCTCAATCCACCTTGTTCGACACACATTTACCAAAACGAAGTGGTTGCCAGCAGGCATCAGTACTCTAATCTTGCTTATCAAATGCTGCTGTCGCTTCGGGGAATTGTCAAAAAATTCAGAGAGCTTTCTTAAACATCCATCATGTTTCTAACAAGTGGTAATTGGCAGGTGTCAGCAACACACAAGTTAAGCCTATGATTCATACAGTGAATGTAAAGAGCCTTGTCATGTTCAGCCCTAATAAGTGATGAAGCTCCATTCAAGTGCCCAGACATGTTGCCTGCACCATCATAACACTGGTCACGACAGTCATCCATAGATTAGTCCTAAATCAGCTACAGCACCAGTTATTAAATCGTTGATAGCTGTGCCTGTTGTTCCATCCTCACAAAGGTAGAATCCTACAAACTCTTCTCTGACTGTTTTGGTCGAAACGAGAAATCTGATCACCATTGAAAGGTTTTCTTTATTTGATATGTCAGCTGCTTCGTCAGACATAATAAAAAGTATTTGCTGTCCCTGATTTCCTGTGACAAATTATTCACTATGATAGCACCCACAGTTGTAATCATCCCATTTTGAATGGTTTTAGAAATATAAGTCGCATTTCTGGGAGCGGTTTCCAGGTGATGTTTTAGTGTTTGGTCGCCGCTGTCAATTCCAAATTCTAACAGTGCATGGAAATTACCGGAAAGGCTGCCATTTCCTCGATCATCATCTCGTGTACCTCTGAGGGCTATGTTGTTTTTTCCGCAGAAAATTATTGTTTTAAAAAGGGATTTCAGAATTTCGCGATTTCTATTGATTTGCTGTTGAAGTAAATTGTTGATCTGCTGATCAATTGGAACCGCTTCTCTTCTCACGTTTCTCAGAAAATTCTCCATTGCGATCACTGCAAAATTATGCATCTCACATTTCCCGCTGGCGTGTTTGCTAAAACGTGAAACGGCATACGTCCAAAGTGTGAGTGGAGACTTGAACAATTTGTCTAGTTTATTCGTATTTCGCCCACACTGGACTCCAAAACAAACACACGGTAAACAAAATGCACCATGGACACATTTAGAGTATGCTACACAGGGAAATCTTTTCAGCCAGCTCCACACAAAATGACGGCTAGAATTCGAACATTCCACTGACGCTGGGAAATCAAATAGCTCACCTGGTTTCCACACATTCTCTATGAACTTGTCCTGGTCCGAATATGAGTAGATTTCCTTGAAAACCAAGCCAACATCATACTGGATCGCCTCGAACCATCATTTATAACTAAAGTTTCCCTTGTCTTTCTCTGATCGGAGCAAGAACAAACGAGGGACTTTCGGGGAGAGGCTTCCCTTTATATACGATTGTCAGTAGTTTGCACGGTAGTTTGCGACCTGGATAGCCAATCACAACCGAGTTTGAGTAGTTCGCAAGACAATGCGAGTGATTCTGACCAATAGAGGAGGGTTTTGAGTGATTTGTGGAAAGATCGATAAACTAACCACTCCCACCCACTGCGTACAAATTTTGTCCGGTCGTGCCTACGAATTTTTTCGTGTTGTTCTCCGAAGTCTCGACAAAGGACGAAAGCGTGCGAACGGAGATTCGTCAAATTCGTTCGGAAAGGACTGGGTTTGCTGTGTAATCGACGGTATAACGAGATTGGACGATTTTTTTCTTTGTTTTATTTCATAATAAACACTGCAACAAGAAGGATAATTGATTTCTTGAGCTTCAAGAAACAACCTGAGAAATAACAAACCCAGGTTTAAGAACATTTGAGTGATTTCTGGAAATCACTTGAACTACTCTGGATCCGCCCCTGGCTTCTACCGCTTTAGAAACCGTTGTAGCACGCGACGACTGTGATTTACCAGAACTACCTGTCGCTTGGCTAAATCGATCGATGTCATCATCGTTCCCCAAGTGAGCTGAGCGGAAAGGAATATTAATTACCGATGGAGGATCATCCAAACGTAGCTCCAAATACGCCTCTATGCTATCGACGATATCTTCCACGTCGGCTCTTAAGTCATCAAGCCATTCTTCGGTGACAGCTTGTTCGATATCCTTTCCTTCCTGCAAGTCTACGAGTTTTCCGGTAATTTCTTCTGCATCTTTCCATGCCAGAATAATTCTCTCTTTTATGCATCTCAAAACGGTTCGACTGCCATGATTTCCAATGATTTCCTGTGCTTTTTTCTTGTTCCTTGTAATAATTCCTTTGAAGGCACTTCTTCTCTTCTTAAGGCGACAAAACTGATCGTTCCCGACGCGTACGGTGGCCAATTCGTCGTCATTATTAACTTGTTCTTCCATCCGGCTCGAAGGACCATTTGTTTAGACGAATTTCTGATTTTTATTAAAAACTATTTTCTTACTATATCGAATAAACGTAACAACAAGCTCAACTCTACGACTACGAACGAACGAGAGAACACACCCAAAAAATGTAAATTGCGAAACTTTTAACTACGCGTCTTGCACGCCTATCTGTCAAATTGTCACTTAATCCCTCGCTGGGATTTGCGTCCCAAAGGGGGCGAGGTGTTTTCGAGACGTTACAGGAATTCTTTAATTATCGTGTCATCAGGTTATCATCAACATATATAGACGATGTTAAATTAACGTATGGGGGAAAGATAAAGGATATTACATGGTGACTATGTGTGGAGGCACAGTAGTGTAGTGGTTAGCGTGTCGGACTTCCGAGCAGAAGGTTTGGAGTTCGAGCCCTGGTGCTGGCGCTGTGTTGTTTCCTTAGACAAGAAACTTTACTCCACCCAGGAGTATAAATGGGTACCAGCAATATAATGCCGGGGGTGACCCTGCGATGGACTAGCATCCCATCCAGGGGGGAGTAATAATACTCCCAGGTACTTCATGCTATTGAAACCGGGATAAGCTGGGCCTCCTGTGGCACTAGTGGGTCTCCTGTGGCACCTGCTATGTAATACTGAGGGTAACCCTGCGATGGACTAGCATCCCATCCAGGGGGGAGTAATAATATTCTCAGGTGCTTCATGCAAGTGAAAGCGTGTGGGCCTTTGGCTCGTGTGCGCCCTTACCTTATGGTGACTATGTAATGCTCGAGTTATCATATCAAAACCAATAAAGTATAAAACCATTTTACTTTTTCAGATGCAAATTATTAACTCTGATGAGACGGGAGCGGTGAATGTCTTACACCAGTCACGCAAAAGTAAGTCGTTACCTGATTTCGGTAAAGAATAAGGAATCCCGAAAAAATTTTCAAAGTACGTCATAGTTTGGTTGGAAACCCATAACGCATAGTCGACTTGATCGATGACGTCACCTCTGGCATAAATCTTCATCTGTTGAGAGTGAGACAGAATATCCAAACTAGCATGGTTAAAATATGCTTTTAATTTGGGTATCATTAGAATAACCGCCATAACCTTTAATTGGAACCAATGAAATATATAAACATATATATATATATATATACGATTTAATGTATATATATTTAGCAATTATTCCACGAAATCGAATCGTATATGAGCAAATAGCCAACGAGGCGCGTAGCGCCGAGTTGGCTATAGCTCATATACGACGAGATTGAGTGGAATAATTGTTTTATTATATCTCTAAACCCTCGCTTATGAGACACTGGAATTAGTTTATACGACAAGAATTGACTTTGTTATTGTTTTTGAACTGAACCATGTTGTCGAGCCGACATATTGTAAAGCCGATGTGTAAAAAAGTTTCAAACACGAGTCCGGCTCGTTTTTAAACATCTCTTTAATGCACTTGTCAATTTTTTTTTTCGAGTTAGCAAATTAGTTTGAGAATTTTAAAGTGGAAAAAGTAGGCAGAAATAAAATAAAAACTCAGTTTACGGGCTTCACAGTTCTTTCAAAATGGCGGCTGTTTGTAAGAGTTTCACTTTCGTTCGTAATAAACGATTTCGCAATATAATTTGCTCACTTACCGTCGAATAATTTCATCCCATATTTATTTGCTTCGGTAGTATTTTTTGGTGTATGATTTTTAAGCTTGACTTGAATTTCTCCCTGTCTAATTCAAGAAATCGTCCCTCCATGATGGCCGTTTTCCGTGCCAATGGTATATGAGCTGATATACAATGAGTCGGGAACCAATCAGAGCGCGCGTTTGCTTATATACAAGGGTTGCAGATATAATAATTAGCAATTATTCCACGAAATCGAGTCGTATATGAGCTAATAGCCAACGAGGCGCGTAGCGCCGAGTTGGCTATAACTCATATGCGACGAGATTGAGTGGAATAATTGTTTTATTATATCTCTAAACCCTCGCTTATGAGACACTGGAATTAGTTTGTACGACAAGAATTGACTTTGTTATTGTTTTTGAACAGAACCATGTTGTTGTCGAGCCGACATATTGTAGAGCCGAAGTGTAAAAAAGTTTCAAACACGAGTCCGGCTCGTTTTTAAACATCTCTTTAATGTACTTGTCAATTTTTTTTCGAGTTAGCAAATTAGTTTAAGAATTTTAAAGTGGAAAAAGTAGGCAGAAATATAATAAAAACTCAGTTTACGGGCTTCACAGATCTTTCAAAATGGCGGCTGTTTGTAAGAGTTTCACTTTCGTTCGTAATAAACAATTTCGCAGTATAATTTGCTCACTTACCGTCGAATAATTTCATTGCATATTTATTTGCTTCGGTAGTATTTTTTTGGTGTATGATTTTTAAGCTTGACTTGAATTTCTCCCTGTCTAATTCAAGAAATCACCCCTCCATGATGGCCGTTTTCCGTGCCAATGGTATATGAGCTGATATACCATGAGTAGGGAACCAATCAGAGCGCGCGTTTGCTAATATACAAGGGTTGCAGATATAATAAATATATTTATAACATAGATAGGACCCTACGCGCGCTCTGATTGGTCAAAAACCCATGTTTTATCAGAGTATAAAACATAGAAAAAGCGTGTATTATTGTTTTTCGCCACATAACCTCTAATCGACATTCTTGTTAGAGATGGCGAAAAACAAATTCTTTAACTAAATTTATGATGGAGTCCTCTACGAATCAGCAGAAAGTTTTGATGCTGAGATGAGTATAACAAATAAAGAAGAAGAAGAAGCGAAAACAGTCGAGAAGTCGCGTTTTGTCGAGCTATCGGAGGACGACCTCGACGTTATCGTTGACCGTGCAGAGACACAATCCACCAAGAACGCAACAAAATGGGGAGTGAAACTATTTAAAGGTAAGCGCAAAACAATGAAAAATCAAAATTTTTCAACTGAAAGTCTTTTATTATAATTCTCTGTACATTTGCAACAATTTAAGTAACAAGCTAGAAACATATACACTGCAACGATAAACAAAATGGCTGAACGGCACATGTACAAAACATAAACAATTCAAAACGAGTAAACTTAAGTGTTCTGTGTGAATAAAAAATAAGCTCACTGTATTTTTTTTTCAGACTGGTGCAATGACAGAGGGGTGGATAAAAAGCTTTCCGAGCTTAGTGACGAGGAGTTAAACGTGGTTTTGCGGCGATTTTATGCCGAAGCCCGGGCGAAGGATGGCGAATTATACAGTCGCTCATCATTACTAGCCATAAGAAATGCAATTGAAAGGTTCTTAAACAACCCTCCACACAATAGAGGCATAAAAATAACAAAAGGTGAAGCCTTTCAGTTGTCTAATAAAATGCTAAATTCCAAAATTAAGGTCCAGAAGAAGGACGGCAAAGAGAACATAAAACATAAGCCAGCCATACCTCCAGATCTCCGAAAGCTAAGTGCTTCAGGCGTAATTCATGGCGCTACTCCGCTTGGCCTCCTACGCAACGTGTGGTTTAACACTTCCCTCTACTGGTGTAGAAGAGGCCGAGAGGGTCAACGCGAACTCCGTGCTGACAGCTTTGTGTTCGAAGTAGATGAGGATTGCCGTCCGTACGCTCGCATGAATTTCGACGAAGCAACCAAGAACCATCCCGGCGGAATTGTTGACGTGCAGAGTTCGCAAAAATTTGGGCGAATGTACCAAACTTCCAGCGACCCCAACCTGGACGGATTATCGTGCCTGAAGAAGTACATTTCGAAAAGAAATGTCAGCTGTGAAGCTTTCTTTCAGTATCCGAAACGAAAAGGAGCTGAAGAGTCTGACGTTGTCTGGTATGAAAACAGACCGCTTGGGGTAAACAAGCTCCAGAGTATGATGAAAGACATCTCCAAGGAAGCCGCATTATCGCAGATCTACACCAATCATTCTGTGAGAGCCACAGCCATCACCTTATGGTCAGATGCCCAGATATCCTCCCGTCACATAATGAATATATCAGGTCACCGCAGCGAAGAGAGCATCAAGCACTACAACACGAGGCCTTCGTCAAGTCAACTTCGCCAGTGTTCGGATGTCTTGTCCGTGGCCTGTTCCTCGCAAAGCACTTCGAACCCATCGTTACAGGATGGATCGCTTGTCAGTCCCCCAGAACCACTCCAAATGTCGGTTGTTACTACAGCAAATAAGCCAACTACACAGCCGTTCCAGCAGCAACAGATACAGCAAAATTTACCATTTCAAATCCTTGGAAGCGGCAGCATGTTCAACTCTTGCCAAATTCAAAACGTTAATGTTTTCGTAAACAAAGATCCAGAACGGCCATCAGTTCAATTTTGATTACTAAGTTTTCAGATAAAGTCTGGTTTTTGTATACATTTCTCTAAACTTTGAGTACATTACAAGAAGAAACACTTGCGTTTTTCACTCAATTTTCACTGAGTGCGATCTGAAACTCTTTGTTCAGGCGATCGCCATTTGACAATTGACAGCTGAAGACTAGAGTAGCCAATAAAATTACAGGATTTGGCATGCTAGCCAATCAGACGTTTGCTGGCGTTTGCATGTAGCACTATATTGGTATTAAATGGCGTCACTTTGTCGATCTGTGTGCTTTGATGTTTCTACTCGCAACGTGCAAAATCTATATCATAAAGCAAATAAAGAAGCCTAAGCCGTGTATTACACTGTGATAAAACACTCCGGACATGTGAGAACACTCGCGAAATGTAGAAAACACTCGCCTGCGGCTCGTGTTTTCTACATTTCGCTCGTGTTCTCACATGCCCGTCGTGTTTTATCACAGTGTAATACACGGCTTAGGCTTCTTTATTTGTTAAATATATATATATATATATATATATATATATATATATATATAGTCTTGATATGTACAATATGGCCATAATTTGGGAATAGAATAACAATAAAAACATAGTTAAAATAGTCTCTTAATTTGGGTCTAGATAATCAAGATAGTATGGTTAAAATATGCCTGTAATTAGGGTAAAGAATAACTGTGACAGCGTGCTTAAAATATGGCCGTAATTTGGGTATAGAATAACCAGGATAGCATGTTTAAAATATGCTCGTAATATAGGTATAAAATAGCGACCATGACATGGTTAGAGTAGACCCATAATTTGAGAATAGAATAAATATGAGAGCATGGTTAAAATTTGCCCATAGTTTGGATATAGACAAGAGAAAATAAGGTAAGAGAACGTATCTTCCATACTGGGTTCTCTTACTATGATAAGAGGGACAGAACCTATTTTTAGATCCGGAAACTATTTTAACTGACTAATGGCTGATGTCCTTCTCATCACGTGGTTGTAATTTCAATGCGCCATGTGGAAACCGCGCAGCCATGGAACGAGATATAAATAGATTCCGCGCTAAAAATAGATTCTGTCCCCTTATCATATCAGACGTGGTTATGTTCTCTTTCCTCATTTTCTCTTATCATATCAGACAGGGTTATGTTCTCTTTCCTCATTTTCTCTTACCATATCAGACGGGGTTATGTTCTCTTTCCTCATTTTCCCTTATCATTACAGACGGCGTTATGCTCTCTTTCCATATTTTCTCTTGATATAGAATAACCATGATTGCATGGTTAAAATATTGCCTTATTATATGAATGTCGAGCGAGTAGGCAAGATGGCACGAATCAAGATGGGCCGATCTATCCCGGGATTTCTGTCCGAGACGTAGTCAAGATTAACAAAAACACAAAAAAGAACTCAGCCAATACCCAGTCACCTCGACCGAAGACGCCTGGCCAACAATGGATTTATTATATGCCCATTTTGCTTTGTTTTGTTTGCAGGACAACACGGGAAATCCCGAGCAGGGAATACAAGCCCATCTTACCCACTCGGGTAGCCAATCAGAACTCAGGATTCGCTTTGTCTTGCCCACTCGCGGAGCCAGCCAGGTAATAAGAAAAAAATATAAGCTTATTAGGAGTTCAAATACTCAGCTGTGTCGAAGAAAAGAATTGAAAAAAGTGAGAGGGGAGTAAAAAGCGTGACAAACGATTTTATGGAGGGAGATCCATGACCTTGCTGATTATTAGTTACCCGGGCTATCCAAGAGAGGGTCCCTGAGTTGAGATTTGGGCTTCGCTCTTGTGCTCAGTCACAACTTGCGTAGAAGACCTATTGCGCATGCGTGGTCAAATTGCGCATGGGCTAAGTCGGAGGTCCATTGGGACGATGTTCACAAAGAAAATTCAGGATTAATCTATTACATAGGAAGCTCGAGTTAACCCAGATGTGCATCTAGGTGCTATGAATAGTATCAACGAGATCTCTTCTGTAGACACGTCCTGACTCTATTGTCAAAACATTTTTGGAGTAAAATCCCCTAAAATGGTGCAATTTTTTGCGCACGTTTAGAACAATGTTGCCTGATAATTCTATCAGTCTTCGGTAATTTACAGGCTGATGCTTGATGCAAACTGTTATAATTTCCCTATCATCAATTCCGTATTAATTTTTTCGCGAGGAGCGCATAAGTTGAAGCGAACCTCCGACTTTCCCCTTGAGTGAGGATTTTAGAACCTAATGCTTTTCATGTGGACTTCGTTTTCGGTAGCTAATCCGCGTGTGGCATCTCCCACAGCCATAAAGGGAATAGAGCATGAATGAAAGGCTATGGGCTTCATCCTTGAATCAAAAACTATCTAGATCATTCTGTGGCAATGCTCACTCGCGGATGTCTTTTGGTTGTTTGCCAATCTTTTCAGAAATGTCTCCTTTCAAAGGTTAGGCACGATAATGTTATCTGTGAGTGCAGTATCTGAACTGATTCAAAGAGAGTGACACCAAAACAAATGAATAAATGAACACTACAACAAGGGCGTAAACAAAAAACATCTCAAAAATGAACACTGTTGAAATCACGCCAAATTTCCCATTTGTCTTCGTTTTCGCGTGATAAACAATATCCTGGAGTTTGTTTAACTAACTTTTATTTTTGATTCCATAATTCTTCTATACTGAAATTAAAGCCAGAAAAAATACCAGGCGCTCGAATCTAGAAAACCAACAATTTTGTTGGTTTTCTAGATTAAGTAGCAGAATTCAAAGTTAAATTGTAAATTAAGCTAGTTTTTAAGCTTGGAACTACAAAAATAATTCACTTCGACTTAAGAGTGGAGCTATGGGCCTGTAAAGTTATCAAGACTTTCAAGTAACGGGCACAAGGACAATACAATAAATCTCTAAAATTTGGTGCGCCTTAATTAATATTAATTTTTCAGCAGATTTAGATTCTTATGCCATTGTTGCTCTCAACACTTCGTATAGGTCTCGAAAATATGTTTTGAGAACGTCGCTATACTCACGTTAACTTCGCGAATTGTGGTCAGCTCCTTGTAAGTAAAGTCACCGACAAAGAACGCGGCTAAATATGTCGACATCTTGACCGTTTTCCCAAAATGATCGTATTTCCAACCATCCTTCTCGTGACTGTGATAAAGAGGCATGTTTGACAGAGAGATCAACCGAGGGTCATGTGCCAGCGTGACGTTAAACGTCGCTTTCAACGCCGGCTCATCAAAACACGGGAAGGCTTTGCGAGCCCTGAGTGGCTCGAACTGAGTTGCTGAATAAAAGCTAATGAAAGAGCAAAAAATAATTAATTAATAAATAGAAAAACTTCATTAATAGGCAACAACGATTAACAACTAAAGTAAAAAAAAATTTGAGTTTATAGAATAAATCATATAACAATAAAAATAAAAATATTAAAAATAATACTAATAATAATAACAACAATAAACATAACAAATCGACCAAAGAGAAGGAAAGGCAAAGTCTATGGGCTGCGTAGGTAATTTACAGATAGACGAGATGATATCAGAAGACGCCCTCTTTCACAAAAATAACCTATTGTGCAGTTCGGTGAATGTAAAAAAAAAAAAGCCTTCGATTGCGTTTCACACCAATGGATTATAAAAACGCTTGAAATGCAAGGATTAAATGGAGATCTTATTCATCTTATTCAGTCTTTTATCAAAACATAGGTCTCATCAAAGTTAGCAGAGGAATCCTACAAGGTGACTCCTTCTGTGTCAGATTATTTGCACTGACACACATCCCTATTGCATGGTATCTGAGGACTGCTGAAAAATACAAACTGCCCCACACAAACGTCGACCAAAAGATCACGCACGTGCTCCTTGTGGATGACTTACCATCGTCACAAGCAAAAAGTAGTCACAGTTACAAGTAAACTGAAGAACATGTTTGTAGACATTGGATTAGAAAGGAGGATAAATAAATGTGCTGCGATACACATGAAGATAGGTAAACTGAGTACTAAGTACCAACGCTCCCATTCCAGTAATCAATAGCGATGATCACTGCACATTCTTAGTAAAATATCAAAACAGCAAACACTTGAACAATAAAGTCATCGTGGAAGCTTCCGAAGAATATGAGAACCGACTTTGGGTGATATGGACGTCCCCACTTTCAACAAACGTCTACGCTATTCCAGTCCTACAATACTACATGTGCTCATCGGATTGGTGGCTCAATCAACTCAAGGAACTAAATAGACTAGCAAGGAACGTTATCAACGAGTCCAGTGGCACACAAATACGAATCAACACCACTCCTGTACTTACAGCCAGAACGAGAAAGGAAAGCCTACCTGTTCTAGAAACACCATAGAGCCTTTTCACTCATATGATCAGCGGCGGTGTTTTTAACGGAAACAAAAGAAGATGTTTGCATAAGAATAGAGCTTAATTCCTAGAGGATTAGTTTGGGACACCAACATGGCCGCCTTTTCTTTGTTTGGGAACACCAACATGGTTGCCGTGACGTCATTTGCAAACGCTATACACAAGAACACTAAGTTTAAGGTAGCTTATTATATCAACAAATCAAACGACCCACAAATCTTTATTGTAAATTCATTCCAGTTGCAGAAAGAACAAAGATACCCGCGATCAATCTTGAAGGACCCAAAGAAGTAGTGATGTAGATGAACTACGCATTGGCTGTAACTTTGAAGGCAACAGAACAGTGCGTTCTTGACAATTGGCGACTAGGAAGTACAGTGAAGAACGAAGAACGACGTAACATTAAATGTATCATCCACAAGGAAAAATACCAGCAAACGCAAGTATGAACTATTGATCCAACCTTGGCTTAGGAAGTTTGTAAACCAACACTGGAACGATCCAGATATTTCACGACATAGTTACGAAAATGGAAAAACGTACGAAACATCGTGCTCTTAGTGGACACACTTATTAGACGACAACTACTCAACACCAGAACTTGCAGCGCACAAAAACCTCAAGAACAATGAGATGAGTTATCATGTCGAATATCCTCTCAGGATCAAGAAACCGTACCTCATGTCTTGTGCGGTTGTTGTATGCTGGTACAATATATGCATAAAGCAAAGCACGATAGAGACAGGAGTATTGATGAGACAGGAGTATTAACAAAGCATTCTTTACCCACTTGCACTACCAGGGCCTCTCACATAATCATTCTTTAACTTATCAATGACACATAAAAGAAAGAGAAAAAAAGTAAGCTCCGTGACGTGTTTGGATGTCATTAAACACGGCATCGTTTCTTTCTCCGTCAAAATAATTTCGTTCAAAAAGCTACATAAAACACGTTTCAGGTATCAATCACCTCGACGTTTTTCACAGATTGTCCGCTGCGCTTCGCTTTCTAAACTCTTTTCTCGGTCTTTGATAGTTGATGAAACACTGAACTCGGGTTTGAAATGTTACTTCAAACACGTTTACTTAGTTTGCGATTTAACAAATCGAATGTGGTTTAGCAACAATATCAACGTGAAAGAAAATGTTTTTTTCAGAGCGTGACCAAGGTCGTGACACAAAGAAAGAGCAGGCGTTGTCAATAACTTTCTCGCAATACGATTGGTTTATTTCCAAAATTAAGCGTTTCTGATTGGCTATTGCATTGCGTGACACATTGACGCGAGCAGCGTTGTCTAGACTCTCATCGACAACGGCAAATTAGCCAATCAGATTCCGAGATAAGTAGCAATTGTGGTAAAAATTCTTTTTAATGGAGTGCGAGGGCGGCATCTTAAGTTTATCTCGGTTTCTATTTACTTACGACTCTGTGCCGTTCGGGTAAAAAAACGACGCTTTATACATTCCTCTCATGTTGTCTGCATATTCTCCAGTATAATGCAGTGCTACTGTATAACGTCCTTTGTCCAATGACGAATCCAACTCGATCACGTAAAACTGGTTCTTGTCAAATGGAAAGTGTCTTTTGATTGGTGCAATTCCTTTAGGACCAAGAAAAAATGATAAAAAATTAACATATTGCGCTCACTAATTCAGGGCAAATTAATGCAAGAAAAAATTGGTTTTAGAAGCAAAGACAGAATTTGATGGCTGAATAATCTAGCGTTTAAATTTTTTTCTTAATTTCTTGCATTTACAATGATTTCTTTAGAGCAGTGTAAACAGCCGGGCTATACACTACATTCAGAAGACAGTGAAAAATTGTTAAACTTAATATTGTACCTGCATTTGTATTGTGTTCTTCCCTGGTCAGGACTTCCTCAAATTCCTCTTGTGGTTTGCCTAACCTTCCCTTTCTAATGGGACGAGGCCGTACCAGAAACCCGCAAGACTTGAAACGTGTAACGATCGCGTTCACAGATTGTCAGATTTAATAATTCTTAAGCGCCATATTTGGAAACTCCGATGTCTTGAGCAGATGGGTATTTCCCGCTAAGTTTATCATTTCTACTGAAGCCAATGTGATTGGTGTATTTGGTTTTCTCGATTTTCCAAATATGGTAATTCTTAGATTGAATGTCGACATGCTTAAAGACATTCCAAAGAACGCTTCAAGTCTTACGGGTTTAAGATCGTTCATATATCAGTGATGGATGGAAAAGGAAGCTATTGATTGACTTAATATAAATCAACGAATGTATAGACTCTAGTCGAATATCTGTTGTAAAGTAAAAAATGTTGACTACAAGCAAGAGGAATGAAGGTATGACCATGAGGTAAGAGAGCGTATCTTCCACACCGGGTTCTCTTACTATGATAAGGGGACAGAATCTATTTTTAGATCTGGAAACTATTCTAACTGACCAATGGCTGATGTCCTTCTCATCACTTGGCTGTAATTTTAATGCGCCAAGTGGAAACCGCGCAGCTATGAAACGAAATATAAATAGATTCCGCGCTAAAAATAGATTCTGTCCCCTTATCATATCAGACGAGGTTATATTCTCTTTCCTCATTTTTTCTTGCTACAAGTCCAAATCGCCTCCATCGAACCAAGAAGCATAAATGAACCGACCTATTTGACAAACAATAGACGGATCGAAACCGACCAATGACTGGTAACAAACTTTTTAGCCAATACCATCATGGCTAAATTGACCAATCACGTTTAACAGACCAGAATTATAACAACATCGTCTGACAAGCACTATTCACTTGACTCTGAAGATGACTTCCGCTCAGGTTGTCGAAACGTCAGTCACCAACAACAGTTTTTTCCAGAACTACCCTCACCCGGACGATCAAACTATACGAACTATAAATGAACATAATTATAAATAAAGAATATAGCCAGCAATAACAAGACAGGATAAATGCATCTATATATTACACCCGTTCTGATTGGCTAATTACTTGTGTTTTCGTCTAACCAGGTAAGCGCGTTAAAATTATATACTTCTTTAAATAGAAATAGAATATGTCGTCTGCATGTAATATTTGTTTTATAATACACTTGGCCTAAGATAATAATAAAATACCCATTTCTCAATTTTTTAGTTACAAAATGCAAGATATCAATCTCACCTCCCAGCAATGTTTTGACTTCCACGGTTGTAAAATTCATATTCACTGCATGAACCAAAATGTAAGAAGTGGAGTTTGTGACATTGACCCAGATCTTTGTGTTTCCTTTAAAAACGGGTTTTGTCAGGTTCACATACAATGTTAAATCGTAGTGATATGGTATGACGTCATCAGGAAGTCGAACCCTCCACCACGGCTCGGGGCCTGGGGTCGTTGGACCTTCGGAAGTTGGATTTGTGTCTCGCTGCATTCCACTTGGGTCTGCTTATTTAAAAAAATAGAATGAATAAGAATCTAAATTAAACCAGCACAAATAATCCATTTATTTTTTCTTTACTTAAATACACTGTGAACATGAAGTGATGGCGTAATAATATGTGAAACAGTACTATCTTCAAAGTAATTTCCAAAAGTCGTGACTTTTAGGCAGAGAGCTTAATTAAGCTAAACACGATGCCGGCATCACTAAAACATAACTTCAAAGAACGAAGCAGTTTAACTGCAAGTGCAAAAATGCAGTCTAGTAACTTTTTTTGCCGGCTTCAGCAAAACAACAATGTCAAATACCCATGTCGAGTCTGTTTCTAAGACGGGAGTGTACACGGCCGGAAATTAATTACCACGAACTATTCGGAATGAAGCATGAGAGGTTGCCATTGAAAAATCCTACAGTTTGAAGAAGTATGCAAAAAAGCCTGCCACTAACGATACCGTAGAAAAGCAAGAAGAAAGAAAGACTGGTTTATTATTAAATCACATCGCAGTAAAATACTGAATTGCGTAATTATTTACAAGCTACTAATATACAAATTATAAATATAATGCTTAAAGTTCTATTAAAAGGTTCTCATTCATCTCAAACTTGAGTTGGTTTCAGCCGCACACTTCGCGAAAAACGAATTAGCAAAACGCTTTGTCTCGGCTGCTGGTACATTGTACGTTCTTCGGCGCCTCAAATTATAATGAGGGCTGTAGGCTTCAGGAATTAGGTGATGTAGTTTACTATCCTGATTCTCGCTGATTGATCTAAATAAAGACTTTGTAATATCTTCGTGGTGTTCCCTGATAGAGGTGAAACAGGCCCGCTCTAACGCTTCCCTGTACGACATTCTAGGAAAAATACACGCCAGAGCTCTTTTCTGAACACTTTTTAAGTCCGACTGTAAATACTGAGCTAGAGAAAAATGGAAAACTGGACAAGCGTAGTCAAGGGAAGATCTAATACATGCGCAGTAGTAGGCGATAAGATCTTCGGCTGGAATGCGCGCACGTTTAAGTTGCACAAGGAGATAAATTTTCCTAGCTGCTTCCTTTATTAAACTATCAACGTGATCGTCCATGTTAGTGTGTTGTTGATGATAAGGCCAAGAAGCTTGCTAGAAGTCGTTGCTTGGATCTGTATCCCATCAACTGTGACTGGGTCGAAGTGTTCCGGGGAACGACGGAAGCTGATGGTAAGCTCTTTAATGGGGGTCAAGAGGTCATTGATCATAAGCAAAAAAAGCCACGGCCCCAATTTAGGCCCTTGGGGGACACCTGCTGGTACCGTGCCCCATTCAGACAAACATTCTCGGCTGAGTTTCACCCTCTGGGACCGATCTGACAGGAAATCCAGGATCCAGTTTACGATACTGTTGGGGATCTCGACTTCCCTAAGTTTGGCCGCCAGGGTTCCGTGATCAATGAAATCAAAATCTTGCGGTAATCGAAGAGGAAAACACGCACAGATGCGCTATTTCCGTCTGTTGCTTGGAGCCACTCGTGGATCACACTTAACAGAGCGAGGACAGTGGATGAACCTGATACGGTGCCAAACTGGTTTGAATCGGCTATCCTCTCTAAGGCTGGTCTTACGTAATCTGATACTACGAAGTCCTCTGCAACCTTGGAAAGCGATGCGGTTAGCGAGATCGGTCTGAGTTCTTTCTTGGGATCTACGACTTACTTTCGGGAGTGGAGTAACGTCCGCGTGCTTCCAAACAGATGGTAATTTCTGCTCTTTGTATGATGAGTTAAGAATGTCAGCCATTGGTTGGTATAGCAGATCCGCGTACTCCTTTAAGTTCCAGTTAGACAGGCCGTCGGGGCCTGGGGCCTTATGTTTATTTAGGTGTGACAAATTTCTATAGACTCGCTCTGGGGTGAGTTCGGGTTGTCCTACAATGGTAGCGGGTAAACACCCGGCTCTCGGTTTAACGGTTGAAATTGACGCAACGGTTCTAATAGGAGGGGCTGAATGGGGCAGGAGCCCTGAATGGGGTTAACCGACTAGCGACAAAGGGCGAAAAATACTACCGACCACCGACAAAACGAGAAAAAAATTACTGACTACCGACAGAAAAAAAATTAACCGACTACCGACATGGACTGCCATTATCAATATTTGTTTTCAGAAAGAAGAGATCAGAAGAGCATTTTGTATTTTTTGTAGCTTACGATGATGCAGTCTTCCAAGTTACAAGTTTTGCACGTCATATGGGTTGCTTGTAGTAGTAGAGTAACAATACCTTTACTAAGATTAGGACATGCATCCCACCCCATAAAAATATATTATGTTAACGTAAAAAAATATAACAATAATAATAATATCAATACCAGTAATAATAATAGTAATGATAATAATAATGATAATAATATAATGATAGTGCTTCTCGTTACTATATGTCATTGGTTACAAGTTCAATACCTTTGCCTGCCATTACTTTTTTGATGAAATACCATGCGTATATTAAATCTTTCTTCTGCAGTTTTTGTTATAGAAATTTTCATGTATTCAAAATAATATACTATTCTCTGTTTGGTTATGGATATTTTGCCTGTTTCTGTAACAGCACAATTAAACTTTCATGTGGTATACACTTTTGACTGATTGATGTTGATTTAACATTATTTTTTACAGGACTATGTAGTGCAGCAATCTTTATCAACATATTAAGATTTCAATAACTCTTTCTTACATGTATTGTTTTTATGAGATGACCTAAAAATAGCACGACCACATACAGTTACTATACAGTCGGCACTCACTATTACCAAACCTTTATTTAAAGTTTTTGTAGAATCCAATTGTTTTACCCACAATTTTTATTTTATGTAATGACATTGTATCTCACACTTCTGTTGATATAATAACAAAAAACATAAATAAAAAATAATTGGAGCATTCAACTCATCCTCGGTGTAAGAACATATTGTGTTTAAAAGTGATGTACAACAAAGAAGACAAAGCAGTAGACTCAGACTAAGAAAATAAAACTAAAAAAAAAAACACAGGTTCTTACACCGTGGTAAACACAAGCATTCATATCAACTCTTCAAAATTTCACCTGCAAAAGATTTACAATCATTTTCAATTTGTGTTAAGTGAATATTATTGTGATACCTCATCGACTCTGTATTCCCTGTCAAGAGAATCAATAATAATTTTACTTCTATTCCCTCTGGTGCACTCTCAGTGGCAGTGAAAGAGCTAAATAAAGGTCAATTTTTAAGCACTCTGTTGTGCAGTATACTGATCATGTAATTTGCACCAGGTGTCACTAATTGTGTACCAAACACAGCGTAACAAATAAAATAATGGGGATTACCCTAACATGAAAAATATCAAATAAAAAATAAAATATAAAAGCATTGTGACTTCTTCAAAAACTAGCTTCGCGAGGTTTTTGCGGGAGTCGTATTTCTAGTGTCAATATTAATGCAAAGTCGTTTTAGTGGAGTTCTGCTCGACGTTGACGTCGTATTCGCTTACGCTCTCTGGTATGGATTCTTGGACTCACGGTCGCAAAATAATGTAGCAGCTAAAGCAAGCCTGGCCGAGTTGCAATTACGAGGCTCGAGGTTTACTTAGATAAGAATCCCAACTTCACACTGTCTCTTCCCTCAGAAATGTATATGTTGTAGTTCAATTTTTTCCTTGGTTTAAATTTTATTTTCCATTGTTTTCCGGTATGGTAATGTGTGATAATGAGTTTGAAACAAAGGAAAATAAAATTTGAACCAAGGATAAAATTTAACTACAACATATATACTGATGAGTGCTGGTGGCAAAATAATGCTGATGATAACCTTGTGATAGACTTGCAACTCGTCCAATACTCACTGGTATTTCATACCACATAAACCAGGATAGTCTTCGTCCTTATCGGCCTTATGGCTCGTGTACGCCTTCATCTTTTATCTAGTGCCGGCCAACTAAAACAAACTGCGGTCACCCGCCTCTTGTTCTCCCGAGCTCGATGCGCGATACGGTTCGCCGGGTTTGATGTAACGGGTTCGTAAAATATGTACAAGTTCCGTTTTGCCACCAGAAGTCGCGGACCATTGCTCAGCCGTTACAGCCATAAGTTATCGGGTATTTTCATTTACAAAGGCAACGTGTATCTCTCTAAAGTCTTGTTAGACTTCGGAGCTTTGCTAGCGCTATTCCTGCATCGTGCCACAATTATATGTCACATTTTGGTACAAGCCTTATAATGAGGCCCTGTTAGGGGTAAATTCCGACAAGCGACATGGCCTTGAAACGGCGACACGAAGGAGCTGAAATGACGACGAACGACGAGTCGCTCATTCGAAATTATGACAGCGACCTGCGAACCTTCCAAAATTGCGACGTGAAAAGGTTTGAAACTTAGACGGGCGACATAAAGAACCCCCCTAACAGGGCCTCTATTATAAATCCTTTGCTTTGATAAGCGAAAAAGCGTCAAATGAGAACCCTAATTAGTGCTGTGTACTCCGTTCTAGTTTGCATATTGCAGTTTGCTTTGAGAGTGTTAAGTCATTTCAAAGGCCGTGCTATATTGCCCTGTCAAACTGAATTTAACGCCCTCGGCATGGCAGTAGCTACAACGACGTTTGAATCTAGGTCACTCTCGGCAATGCCGTGTAGTTTTCCAAATTGATGTTATGCGACACGGCAGGAGCAAGGATTGTTTTGAATATTGCATGGTCTTCTGTCTTGTCGAGCTCACTTCATAGCTTGTTATTACATCTCCAAACTTGTCATACCCTTGTCTAAGCTGCCAGTAACTTCCGCTTCCAGCTCTTGAATATATTTATACGCTACTGGTTTGTTGTTGTAGATCGACTGATTAAATTGATCGTCTGAAACCAAATAGTGTTTGTAGTCGCGTTGAAGCGGTCGTAAAAAAGTCGGGCCAGCGATTATGAGCTATGGCCGAAAGTAGTACGACATTTGAAAGCACTGAAACTTTACAGAGATTATAACCCTGTACGTAAAAGAGGCAAGTAACGCATTGCATTTGAAGAAAAACGTGAATGAGATAAAAAAATCAAAAAGCCTCACTGATAAGAGACGATTTAAGAAAAGGCAAGGTCTCAATTTGAGTCTGTCAAGTACTACATGCATAATCAAACTACAGTAATACGCAGTAACAACAACGAACAATTAAATGTGTTCACCAACATTCGAACACTGGGGTCCTTGAATTTCACCTTTCACAATAAAGGAAAGTCGATAGTTGTTTTTTACACTCTAATCTACAGTGGTTATTATGTGAAAAAGAAAATGTGCCGAAAGTATGCCCGAGTAGCCCGGACAGCTTTACAAAACTATACGCCGCAAGAATCAAGGCTCCAGGTCTGAAGTGGTTGCTGTAATTAATTATGCCCATGTATAACAGCTGAAAAAATCAAAAATAGGTTTATATCCCACGAATCTTTCTTTCCTTTTTTTTAAACTGCTGTCTATACACCACACAGGTAAAATAAATCATTGTAATGGCCGAGTGTTTTCTGTGCTGGACTAGCTAACAGATCAAGTATCGATGACAGTATTAAAGTCTACCGAGTACAAAGGCTAATGTGAGATGTGAGCGTTCGCGGAACACGAAACATGACTGAAGCTGTCTCATTTTAGGCATTGCTTAAAAATCAGGGAATAACACGTGTATTTAAGCTATATCACTGAACTATCTCGGGAACTACTTCAAACTTACAGCGTTGTGCTCGTTCTTTGCTCGCTCGTTCATGTACAAGTAGAACTACCAGAACGATGACTAGGACCAGCAAGATTAACACCACAACAGCGAGTATAATCAGTTTTGTTTTGCTGAGCAACACCCCATTGCCGCCAGTTTCCTTCACCCCAGCAACTGTCGTCTTACGTTCGACTTCGAGCGGCTGGAAAGGGACTTCGGCGTCCTTGTTGTCAGCCATGTCCTTCAAGATTTGCGTGAGAAGTTATAAATACTTTAACAGCTCAGAAACATGTCATGTTATCGGGGAGAACATGAGCTATGAATATATAGAAGCGGGTTCAAGTTCGTAGATGCATAACGACTTTTGTTAGCTGGAATCCTATTGCATATGCTAATATTTTTTTGTCACGTCACTTAAGACGGAAAGGAGACATACCCCAGAATAACGCCAAAGTTCGTATCTCTGTTTAAGTTTTAGTGAGGGAACCTTTGTCGAGTCTTATAAATATGTATTTTTCTCGTGAACGTCTTAAACATAAGGAAAAACACTAAAAAGAAATTATCATGGCCTGAAAGAGTGGAATGGAAATTAATCGCGTCCACAGAGCTGGCCACCTGCCTAATGGTGAAGCCGAAGTCACGCAACACACCGCATGTCAATGAAACATTCATATACTACTTTAATCAATGAATATTTCGTGTCTAAATATTTCTGATGCATGGTAGCCGAAAAAGGTGTTTTCCTACTATGTGAGTGACTGAAATTAATAGCACTCGATCTTTATAAACTTAAAAAGTCATGGCGTAACTGCAAAAGACACGATGCGCTGTCGTGACAAAAACAAAGTTCATTTGAATCTATTCTGTGCTCCTTTGTAAAGCAATGCATTTTGAGCAAGTAGAAAAGCTTACCTCTTACAAAGTAATCTCTAATACTTGAAAAGTAGAAAGGTTATTTTCCACAAAGTAAACTCTAAAGAGGTGGGTATTAACTACTATTTTAAACTTTTACCGATGATACGCTGATAAAATCAGGTTAGCAAAAGTGCCCAACTTACAATGAATACATAGTTTATAGTTGAACTCGCATGCAGAATATTAAATGTAAATGACGCCCTGTGTATAGTTGACTAAAAACAAAAGGAAAAAACAGACTTTTTATTTTCTGTGCATGAAAATTAAGCAGAGTGTTAGAGATGAATCTCAATTTTGTACTTAGGCACCTAAATGTAATCAAAGTAGGACTATGGTGAACTCGTGGATATGTTTACAAAACAGAGAAAAAAGAAGTAATTTAAAAATTAATGAGGTGTTTTTTCAGAGTTGTGATTGAATGAACTTGAAGATAATTTTAATAATCTATAATCACAACATAAAAGTGACCAGGGAGCTGAGTAGCTTTTTGAAATAAACATACAGTGAGTACATGACACCAATCATTTGACTACACTAGGCATCAGTTATAAGGCAGGTGGCAAGCATACAGTTGTTAAAAAATTTGATAACTTAACATAAGGGTACAGGATTAAATGGCACCGAAACCAAATGTAGTTCTGGTATCCTGCTGCTCACTGTCTGTGTGTTCAAAGTAACAGGGTCCTTCTGAATAAGGTCTGAATTTTGTTGCCATGACATTGTCAATTTTATCATCATTATAGTTTTTGTTGTTTACAAGTCTATTCAATGTATGCAACAGAAATATCCACCTTGATTCTGCAGCTGATAATGAACAAAACCATGTAGGATAGCCCAGCTGATGTGATGATCTTAAAATCCTTAAGACTCTCAATCCTTTATCAAGTTGAATTAGTTTATTTACCGTACCATCTCATTTTAGGTTATCAGTAGTATATATATTCAGGGTTGCACTTAAAAAAAATCACACTTGCCATCATTAATACAGCAATACATCTTTGTTTTTATCCTTATAACTTCTTGTTTTTACAATGTAAATATGATGAGTCACACAACAGTAAGCAAAACAGGTAAGCCTATTTTTCCAACATGTCTACTTCAACACAATCTAGTTCACTTCAAGGTAAATTCGGAAATCAATAGACAGAAAACGTTTCATTGTAACGGCTTGTGGTGTATTGTATATAATATAACGCTTAATACATTTTCTACATGACTTACTCTTTTCGAACCCTGGTTCTCCGTCACGGCATGCGCCTCTATATTTAATGGTAAGCGTTGACATACTTCTTGACCGTCCCAATACTTTTCCAACTCCATTCCTGTTAGTACTAACACTTAAATCAGTAGAAAAGTCCTCCATGCGATGTTTCTTATCCAGGTTGGCCGCAGAAGTTCTTCGGTTTCACATCATGGATTCGTCAATTTATTCTGTTTTCAGTAGTGCTTTCGTTCAATAACGAGTACTCATTTCGCTCAAATAAATTCTCATTCAAGTGCTAATTTCGCTCTATGAGTTCTCATCAAAGCTTACTATATTAGCAAGAGATTTTCTCATCTTCAGATCACTTTCGAGCCAACTGAAATTCATATACTGCTTGTAATCTTGGGGGCGGTCGATGGCGGTCGATGTCGGAAAAGCGAATAGTTATCGTCTGTTCACGTTTAGCGCCTGGCCGAGTAAAAGGCTCATGAAATTCAGTCTCCAAGTTGGTCATTGCCCTAACTGGAAACATTTAAACTCCTTTTGATTTTAGTAAGACCGCTAATGAGGCCCTGTTAGTGAGGTTCTTTATGTCGCGCGTCTGAGTTTCAAACCTTTTCACGTCGCAATTTCGGAAGGTCGAAGGTCGCTGTCGTAATTTCCCGTGAGCGGCTCGTCGTTCGTCGCCATTTCAGGTCCTTTATGTCGCCGTTTCAAGGCCACGTCGCTTGTCGAAATTTACCCCTAACAGGGCCTCGCTAATCGTCCTCTTAAGCTACAAAATCATTACAAACTCTGGCAACGGTACGATACACTTTCAGCGTGAACTTTCATCAACAGACTTCCGTGACTTCGGTCACGACAATTGTCGTCTTCATATCGGTGCCCCCGAGTTCTATCCGACTAATTACGAAGTGTGTCTACACTGGAGTGAGTGAGTGAGTGAGTGAGTGAGCGAGTGAGTGAGTGAGTGAGTGAGTGAGTGAGTGACAATTTGCATATCGGAGTCCCCACAAAAACTCGCAAATACGCTTCGCGTATCCACGAGTTAAAAACGGTGCCTATAACCTGAAACTGATTCATTCCTGACAGTCTGGGTAACTTGATACACTTATTTTAATATAAGCCGAGAAATTTCAGAAATTTGATTGGATGATAGTTACACTATTTCCGTGTAATAGTGGTATAACAGCGTTACCATGACAACACAGAACACAATTACCTTTTTACCTCCGCCAAGGAGGTTGTGTTTTCACGCCTGTCTGTTTGTTTTTTTGTCTGTCTGTTAATCGTTGTACGCAAAAACTAATCGACGGATTTGCACCAAATTTGGTGGAAAGGTCGCAGATATACCCAGGATCAATCGATTAAAATTTGGGATTTATCCGGATTAAATTCCGGATCTCATATCCAGATGAGTGTAATATCAGGTGTACATTTGACACAATACGGGGCGGAGGTATGCGCTCTACCGAGTGCCCTTCTAGTTACTTTTGTTTCGACTGAAAATGGCGGAGATTCCCGTGTTGGGAATTACTCAATTGCTGCCAACACAATGATGAATCTCGGTATTCCAATAAATCTCTCGCTCGCTAGACGCATAAAACCACACTTGATATTGTTTTCTTCAGATTTTTGTATTCCGTCTACGACATCACAAGGCTTCACTCTCTCACAAACACGCGTTCTCTTTGATTACAATAAAAGCTTTCATGGACTGTAATAAGCCTACTCCCATTGGTTTTACGCGATTTTCTATTTCCGATCCCTGTCATTTAAAGTTAATTGACTGACGCTCAATTACACAGAAATGAAATCGCTTCCGGTCTTCGGTTACAATTAAATCATCAAGATAAAACAGAAACAAATTACGTAAATGGCGCTAATTCCAACACCCTCCCCCCATTTGCCTCGAAAGAGCAAATGTTTGTTCTTGAAATTAGGTACGCCTAAAACAACACTAATGGTAATATCTATAGTGTTCACAGTTCTTCCTGTGCGAGGTCCTGTATGCGACGTTTCGCAGCGACTGCAGCATCTCTCCTTGGACGAAACATCGGTGCCCTCGGATTAAGGGGTGCTGTGGGTGTATCATTCACACTATTGCAGGTTAGCTCGAGGGGGTAAAGATGCTGTACTGCTCTTTCCATGTGAGACTTTCCAGCTCGTAGCTTGGCTCCCCTGACAACACCATCTCGGCCTGTTATTAAGTCCTCCACGATCCCCAGCTTCCACTGATTGCGGTTCTTCTCTTCTGACTTAATAATCACCACATCTCCCTTCGCAGGATAATTGGGTTTGCCTTTGTACTTGAGACGGTGTCTCTCCCTGAGTCCACGCAGGTATTCGGTCGTCCAGCGCAACCACAAAGCATCCTTACACCTCCGCAAATACTTGGCCCGCTTTCGGAGGTCGTACTCTTGAATGTTGTGCGGCTCCAACTCTGGCAGTGCATTCGGTTGAAGATACAAAAGAGAACTTGGGGTAAGGATGGGCATCTCGACGTCATCTTCGACATAACTCAAAGGCCTGTTGTTGAGAGAAACCTCTACATCTAGTAAAACTTCCTGAAGTTCAGCCCAAGATAGGAAACCGTTTCCGATAGATTTGTTAAGGGCAGCCTTAACCAGTCCGACCATTCTCTCGAACTGGCCTCCCCACCAGGGAGCGCGACTTAGGTTAAACTGCCAATGGATCCCTTGACGAGCCATAAGGTCGTGAAACTTCTCATCATGCATGACTTGCTTGATCCAATTGCTTGCTCCCAGGAAGGTTCTCCCGTTATCTGAATATATTCTTTCTGGTCGTCCGCGCCGTGCGATAAAACGCTTCAAACTTCCGAGGAATTCCGTGGTTTCGAGGTTGGGCAGTAAATCCAGAAACAAAGCACGTGTCAAGCTACAGGCATAAAGCAGCACATACGCCTTTCCTTCGGCCTTCGCCTTCTTGCGGTACTTCAGTGGGCCTGCATAGTCCACCCCGACAACTTGGAATGGCATTTGTCCCTCGGTTCGGTCCCTTGGCAGGTTCCCTGGCGGTGGGCGGGAAAACGCTTGCGCTCGAAATCGCTGACACCCGTGGCAAGACTTGACGACCTTCTTGGCCAGCCTTCTTAGCCTCGGAACCCAATAATGCTCACGGACTTTCGTCATCGTACTACCAACTCCCCCATGGAGGGCTCCAAGGTGAGCGTGCGCGACTAACTTCTCTGTATAACGATGTCTGTCAGGTAGGTACACTGGGTAGTGTCCCTGAATTCTTCCTCGGCACTCTAATATTCCCTCTGCATTTGGCTGTAAATTCAACTGTAATCGATCTTCATGATAGCGCTCATCTACTGTCGCTTGAGCCTGAACCCGTTTTTCCCAAAAGAGCTTCACTCGATTCATCTCCTCGGTGGTCAGCGGCCCTGTCCATCTGTTTGTCTTAACTGAGCGGACGTTATGAAGGAATCGCGAAATCCATGCGCTCACTTTGATAGTCTTCCAGTAGCTGAATTTCTCCAAAAGATCGTCTAGCTCATCTGTCACAGCTACTACTGCTGCAAAGATCTCTCGCGCCGCCTTGGCTTCTGCCATTGATTCTTTGGACGGACTTGTTACGATATCTAACGGCCATTGCTCTTTGTTAGACAACCAATTAGGCCCGTTCCACCACAATGTTTGATGAGCGACATCTCCACCACGACTTCCAAGATCAGCTGGGTTTTCAGACGTCCCCACATGACGCCATAACACATCACGATAAGCTTGTATTTTGTTCACTCGGTTGCTCACAAATTGTTTGTATTCGCCGGGTCCCTTTATCCAATGAAGCGCTACGGTGCTGTCCAGCCAGCAGTATTTCTCGGTCACGGGGAATCCTTCCAATGCATCACATACGTTCGTCACGAGATTCACTGCCATGTGTCCGGACACTAATTCTTGTCGGGGTATCGTTAGCCCTTGCTTAGCTAATCTAGCCTTTGCCGCAACTAGTCCTTGATTGGTGCTTGACTCTTGGACGACCACAGCATAGACTGCAGCTGCCACACCTTTTCCACTGGCATCACCAAATGCATGGAGTTGGATGGACTGGATCTCCTCTCGCTGGGTTGCTAAGGACCGTGGAACAGTAGACACCTCTGGTAGCTTCTGCTCCCATCTCAACCAGTTTTGCGTTAGCTTGTTCGGTAACTGTGCGTCCCAGGCTACTTTGGCTTCACATGCGTCACGGTAGAGAAGTTTACCTCCCAGGGTAACGGGAGATACCAGCCCCAGTGGATCATATATCCTGGCTATCTTCCCCAGAATTCCTCGCTTGGTTGCTTCTGCTTTTTCTGAGGAAAATGTCACTCCAATGGTGTCACTGTCCTTATCCCATGGGAGTCCTAGGAGAAAGGTCCCTCCTTTCCTTTGAATGCCCAACTGTTCCTTGGCATATGTCTCTTCGTCTCCCACTACCGGTCTTGGACCTGGAGATTCTAATAGTGGATCATTCGAGTGCCACTTGTGCAGCTCAAAGGTTCCCTGGGCGAATATCTCTATTGCAGTGGACTTCAATTCCTGCGCCTTGTCAGTGGTTGACCCTCCACCTATTAGGTCGTCCACGTACAAACTTCTTCTGAGTTCTTCCACAATGTCTGTGTAGTTTGATCGACAGCTTTCAAGGAGGTGCTGGATGACTCCCCCAAGGAGGAATGGGGATGACGTACGGCCAAAAAGAGCTCTTGTGAACCTTAGCGTCTCCACTGTCTCGGTGGTCAGATCCTTAAGCCAATGGAACCTAAGTACGTCTCGGTCCTCTTCACGAATACGGACTTGGAGAAATGCTTGCTTAATGTCCCCTGCGATGGCCACTGGGTGGAACCGACAACGAACCAAGACAGCCCAAAGTTGGTTTTGGAGCGGTGGTCCAGGGTTAAGGCATTCATTTAATGAGGGCGCTCCCTTGTTGGCCCTTGCTGACGCGTCATAGACCACACGAAGTTTCGTGCTTTCTGATGCTTCACGGACGACTGCCTTGTGGGGTATGTAGAACTCACGGCCGTTTGCCGGTCCGGTAGTCCGTTCCACTATTCCTTCTTCTATTTGTTCCTTGATGACCTTGTCGTAGCGCTCAATAATTCCTTGGTTCTTCAGTTTCCTCACCAGGGTGCTTAATCGGCGAAGACTCCCGGCTTTATTGTTCTCCAGTGGTGGGTGGTTCCCTCTCCATGGGAGTCCAGTTTCATACCATCCGGTTGAATCGCGACGCAACTGTTCTTTAAATTCGGCATAGACTTCTTGCTGATCGCCCACTGACGAATCTGCTAATCCTAACACGTCAAGCCTGCACAACCTTTCGTAATCTGCACTCGAGGTCTGTGCGAAAAACATCGTGGACAAATCCACTTCTTTTCCTGGCGACATGATGGTCCAACGTTAACCAAGCTTGGTTTTCTCCCCAATTGGTTCACCAAGGGCTCCCACACGAGGTGCTGTTTCTGTCTTGATTTTCGCGTAGTCGCTGGCTCCCAGAATGAGGTGCACTGGTAGCGTATCCTTGGTATCTGTGTCCTCCATCTGAATTCCTTTCAAGTGACCATATTTAGCCAGGCACTGCTGGTAGCACGGATTATTCAGAGCGAGTAACTGGCGCTTGTCAATCTTAGTTACTTCGGTCACGAGGCTGAAGTCTCCCTTCATTGAACTGACTTGCACCTTGAATATCTCCACGTTTTTAGTTACCGTTCCCAACATCATCTCGATTTGGCGGACTTCACGCTGGTGAGGCTGAATTCGCAGGCGATCAAGAAGTGCTGCTGAAGCATACGAACTTCCGGCGCCAGTGTCCAGTAACGCTCGACATTTAACACCTTGGACTGCAACAACCACTACTGGATGAATCACGGCTGAGTTTCCGACCGAGGCTGCCGTCAACAGCTGCTCACTTAGCCTGTCACAGATGGATGTATGGTGCTTCCTCTGGCAACACTGACACACCAGACGACTCCTGCAATCAGCCGCTCTGTGTTTGCTTCCAGTGCAGTTGAAACAAAGCCGCTTGTTGCTTAGCAACCGTTTTCGCTCTTCAAGTGTGCTCACCGTTTTGCAATCTGCTGATCTATGATCGGGTTTATCACAATAAACGCATCCACGCATTTTCTCCTCTTTCTGTTGAGTTTGGTACGATCGATCGCGTTGATAAGGAGGTTTTTCTTTGTCCCGTGGCCTTCCATGTCTCTCGTATTTCGGGATAGGGTTTCTCTCCGTCCATTTCCGTAACGCATCCACAAACTTGGGAAAGTCCCACTCTTGCCAACTGTCATCTGTCCGAACCAAATCTCCTCTGATCCCTTCCAGTTTGTCGATTGACATCCTGACATAGCCATTTACTTCTCGTAACTTTCCTAAAGATTCCAGGGATTGGACGTTGAAGACCAATTTCTCGTAAAAATCGTGTATTCTCGCGGGGCGTGATCCAGCTATCGTTGGCAAGGCCATTATGTTTTGAACGTAGGCGTTCACAATTTCGCTTTTCTTCCCATACTTGCTTTTTAAGATGGTTTTCGCTCGCTCGTATCCCTCTGTCGAGAACGGCAAGCCATCGATGAGCGTTCTCACGTTCGGTTCCACGAGCTCCTTGAGGTAAGAAAACTTTGTCACGCCGGCAACCTCAGAGCGGTCAATCTCGGCTTCAAATTGGTTCCAAAACCGGGGCCAATCCGTTAACGTTCCACCGAACTTAGTGATTACAAGCTTTGGCAATTTTGCTGTTTTCACCGGACTAGATGATCCTGACATATTACTCTTTTTCCCCTCTTCTATCTTTCTTTCGTAATTTAGCTTGAGCTCCAGCTGCGCCTTTTCGAATTGTAACTGTTTTTCGCGAGCTTGATCTACGAGCTCCTCTTCACATTTCTTCGCTTCCAAGGTTGTACGGAGATTCATTTCGTTCAGTCGTTTGGTTAAATCACTGATCTCCTCGTCAACAGCGGCTTGCTGTTCTTCTATTTCTGAGCTCCAAGCGGCGATGTCCTTGGGTGTCTCGCCATTCACAAACTTGGCTTGCTCAATCTGTAATTTCTGGTCATTTCATGATCGTCCGAAGTGCATCGCGATGCCGTTCGATACCTTCTGCGTTACCTTTCTCGACAATCGGTTTGGTTTTTGTTCTCCTGAAGTTCAAAAACTGTAGCTGCGCGTTCAAATCTGCAATTAACCTCTCCATTCTTGAGAATTACGCTGTTTTCTCACGATCACTGTCCCGTCGGAGGTGCCACTTTGTGTTGGGAATTACTCAATTGCTGCCAACACAATGATGAATCTCGGTATTCCAATAAATCTCTCGCTTGCTAGACGCATAAAACCACACTTGATATTGTTTTCTTCAGATTTTTGTATTCCGTCTACGACATCACAAGGCTTCACTCTCTCACAAACACGCGTTCTCTTTGATTACAATAAAAGCTTTCATGGACTGTAATAAGCCTACTCCCATTGGTTTTACGCGATTTTCTATTTCCGATCCCTGTCATTTAAAGTTAATTGACTGACGCTCAATTACACAGAAATGAAATCGCTTCCGGTCTTCGGTTACAATTAAATCATCAAGATAAAACAGAAACAAATTACGTAAATGGCGCTAATTCCAACACCCGGAAATGTCGGGTGAGGAAATACAAAGTCTAGCCGAAAAAGCAGTAAATAACGACGACAACATTGTCAGATGACGAAGCGAAAATTTCTCGGCTTCTGTGAGTGTGAAATGCGACTTTTATCACAGGCCTAGCAGCACTAAATCGCCTATTGATTTTCGAAATTGCATTAATTTTGGAGGTTTAATAATAGGAATAGAAACCCGGACTAAAATTACAGAGCCAACCGGAATTTCCGGTTTCATTTTATTTTTGACAACTTGAAAACATTGTGACGCAACGTCACATGCCGCATTTACAGAAGTTTCGGCACAGGTACGGGTTTCTAATGTCTTCGCAAAGCAGCGCATTCGTTTAAATTTCTTGCTAGTTCGATGAATAGACACCAAGAACACTTGGTAGCACAGGAAAACGTTACAGGTAAACCTATTTGAGGAATTTTTTTTCGTTTTCATTGAGGGTTCTTAATTTAGTTTTAAATTTACTTGCTTCGGTCATCATATTTGTTTGTCCACTTCTCATGTCAGATTGCCTTCTATGAGCTTTACAAATCAGGGTCATAATGAAATATCAGTAGCTTTACACGTATTGGGTTATTGCAAGATAAATACGTACGCGAGAGTTCACGATTTTAAACGGTTGAATCATTAACAACTTTTCCGAAGGAATTTAAATCCACCGTAGTGCTAGGATGATAACCCGTTTCACAAACATGTTTTGACTGTGTCTTGAGTTGGCGGTGGCGTCGCAATCAGGAAAGCAATGCGATGAAATTCAAACCAATAGACTGAGCAAGCAGAGTATTTGATTGCACCTCAGTCTTGCTCGCTTATGATCCAGTGAAAACGAAACTCGAAGAAGGGAGCAGAAGTCTACTGAAAACAAAACCACCACAATGCCCGCAGTAAAACAAATGCAAATTTTGCAATTATTCTACTATATAGAGAGGAAAAAAAATTCGCAGTTAAGGCATTCGATATAACTGATATCAAGGGAATATTTCGCAGTTAGTGAAATTTCGTTAACGGCGAAGTAGGAATCTAAATTATATAATAGAAGGGAATATTTCACAGTTAGTGAAATTTCGTTAACGGCGAAGTAGGAATCCCAATTATATAATAGAAAGGAATATTTCGCAGTTAGTGAAATTTCATTATCGGCGAAGGAGGAATTCCAATTATATAATAGAAGGGAATATTTCGCAGTTAGTTAATTTCCAGTAACGGCGAAGTAGAAATCCGATTATAGAATAGAAGGGAATATTTCGCAGTTAGTGAATTTTCATTAACGGCGAAGTAGGAATCCCAATTATATAATAGAAGGGAATATTTCACAGTTAGTGAAATTTCATTAACGGCGAAGTAGGAATCCCGATTATAGAATAGAAGGGAATATCTCGCAGTTAGTGAATTTTCATTAACGGCGAATTAACAATCACCAAGTCAACCTAAGCATAAGAAAGGTAAACCGGTCTATGAGGTAGAATTTGAAATGTTTTACTGGTAGTTAATTGCAAGTTATACTCCAGTTTCTTTTTTCCGAAATGGTAAAATGGACAAAATACAACGTTCATTTCTGGGTGCTCATCTTTTCAATGCTATGTCTAATAACATGTATCCTCTACGGCCGAGCCGCAGGTGTTAGATGGACGATTAGCTATAACCATAGTTACTAACTATGCTATAACATACAGGTTAACTACCATTAGAACGTAGAGGTTTTGAGCTTCGAACACTCGGTCGAGAGGTGTCTGTGTCAAACGCCATTCGCGTGTTTTTGAGGCGCGGACGGCAACCGGAAAAGAACATTTCGCGTGCCAGGACAGTGGTGTCTCCCAGATTTTTATAGTGATCATCTCTAATGGAGAAAAGATACTAATCAATGTAAATGTGATTGTGTGAAGACAAGTTAAAAGGGAAAACAGCTCACTTCCGGTTGCCGTCGGGGTCTCAACAACGGGCGTGCTTAACCTCGCGGTCTTAAGTCCATTGCATTTGTTTTCATTTGCAAGGTTTGTTTGGATATATTAAAGTAACAAGTAACATAAGCACCAAACTGGACGCCGGTTCTCTTTATAGCTGCAACTGTGGTAGTTGACGCTATAATTCACTTTCCTTAAAAAGCATTTTCTTATGCAGGAACGTCTATTCGATTATTCTCACGTCTTTGCTGTTTAGAGGTCTTATCCAGTCAACATCATCCGGAATCGAAATTGAACCAGATACCCTTTCCGTTTATCGTAATCCATAATCGTACCCTTTATCCAACCAATATATTTAACAACTCCGTCAACATTCTCTTCGTACTCTACTTCAACCCGTGTCCCAATCATCCTTTCTCCTGCATGTAATTCCGTTTTGCCGATGTACCGTTTGTCCAACTTCACTCGTTTATCGGGAGGAGTTTGTTCCATTTGGGGTTCGTTTTCATTAAGAGAACTGCTTGTTCCTCTCAAACTTAATCGAGAACGCTTCCTCTTTTTCCTTTTTTTTTTCTTTTGCGTCTTGGCTGTTATTTTCGTAACTTATATTAATGTCTTGTTCACTTACGACAATTTTGACGGCATGTAACCTGTCTTCCATGTAAATGTTCTTCATGAGCGTCGCAATGTTACTACATTCATCGCCAATTGACTGACCATTAAGGGACTCAACGGCATTGTTAGTATTGGGTGTTGCGTCCCACTCCTCGTTATCTCGTAAAGTGTAGGCCTTACCAAACATTTAAAGAATTCTCTCTCTGGTCCACCAACTCACCCAATGCGCTGACTGGGACCCATGGACATTGGTTTGTTTGCTGCAAGTTGCAGCTAAATCAGCTGGTAAGAGATCTTTCGCTTCGGTTATATTCTTTTCACCACAAGGGACGTCGAAAGCCAACTTGACGTCAGTTTGATTCGAAAGGTCTTGTATGGCATGTCCAATCTGGCGAAAAATCTGATGTTTCTCTTTGCTTTTCGTAACAATGTCACTTACTCGATTAACAGAAGTTTTCCAATGAACAGTACATCCACGCAACATTTTCTCGCAGAGTTGCGTTCCGATACTTGTTTCAAAGACGTTATACTCTGCTTGATCGAAATCTACCATGATCTCAAGCTTGACTTCATTCCGTTGTGTTCTCCTTTGTTTTCCGCTGCTAATCCTTATTCTTGCGTCGCAGTGAAAACCAGGCTTAAACAAAACTTAACTCGTGAAGAGTTACAACGTTTACTTTCTCTCGTTTTGGATAGGATGCGGGATGGAAAGATAAAAAACCTTAGTTATCACCTGTTCAAGGCCCTTTTATATTTTTAAACAGATCGAGACACGTTCCGTCGCGCCACTTTGAGGTATGTCAGTGTGTCATTTGATCATGTACTAAAAGTATCCTCGTCATCTTCACGTCATGGCGTTCGGTCGCTAAGAAACCGCGGAGCATGCTCAACACAGACCGATTCGACCCACGGCAGTGGCCTCTTTTCTCCTGCACGCTGAACACAAAGAAAAGAGGCTGTACGAGAATTATATCGACTACCCAACCCCCCCCCCCCCCCCCAGTACTGTGAGTGATAGCCTTTTCCAAATAAGGACATGAACACGTGCGAGAGTTAAGCTAGGGCGAGAGATTCACTACATGTACTTTTAGGTTCTTGCGAGAGGGATCATTAAAGACTTGAATTTGTGAACAAGCGACTGTTTAGGTGTACCGGCGTTCTTAGGATTCGGTTCAAGGCCTTTGCTAGCAGGGAACAGTGAATATCCCCCACTCCACCTCAAGGATTCGTGTTTGCTCTCTAATAGGTCGCTTCCCTGTGACTGACAGTTACAGTACGGATGACCTGCACCTTTACATAACAGAGGCTACAAGAACCCAGTATCTTGGTCTATCGCCATGGCCACCAAACAGGCTTCAGCGGGGAGTGCTTGCGGTACCCCTTGTAGGGCAGAGTGTCCACATACAGCTTTGTTTGGCGTTGAAAAAAAGAATAACTGAAGAATTGTGCAACTGCCGTATTCGGGCGGACGGTTGGTTTCTCAACATAGTAAGTGGTAGTAATGTCAATGACATGTCACAGAAGGCCCACGCGGCCGTTGCGTATTCCCAAGGTTACGTGGATTAAAGGGTTTTCACTCGTTTCCATGTGTCAAACCGCTTTTATTAGTCTGAGCCCACGGTTCAAAGAGCACCCCCAACAAACTCATGTTTTCATTGCCCTGCGGCATCGAAGGTAGGTTTGGGCTATGGTGAAACAAGAGCTTAGCGTACTAAAGCAGTGTCAGTGGTAATCAGAAGCCCTTTACGCATACCTGAAGCGAAAATTTCTGTACTGCTTTCTCGAATTAGCATTTCCACAGAGTTTGCTATTTTTTCGTATCGAATGAAAAGATATTTTCTTTTTTTCAGCGTGTCAGGAAGTCCTAGTTCTCACAATTAAACTGCCTCAGATTCTCTTGAGCCCGAATTTGCGTGTCCTCATTTATTCATCACGCGATATAGTTTCATGCTACGCTGGTTTGAAATAATTTTTGTAACTTAAAACATAATGGCGTGTTATTACCAGAAGCTTATTTAATTTACACCTTGTAATTAATTAAGCAACACCATTCATCACAGGAACAAAAGTAGCTTTACAGCCTTGTCCAATCACTCTTGAAGAAGACACTAGACAGGAACGTCGAAACGTCTGTTCGATGAATTGTAACTTTTAAAGTTACATTCATCGTTTCAAACCAGAGTAGCATCAAACTATCTGATTCGCTCCGACGAAGGGCTAACGCTCGAAACGTCAGCACCTCCTTTTTACCTTACGGTGGTATAACTTACTTAATCAACTCGTTTGATTTACCCATTTTCTATCTGATTGTCCACCTGGTTGCAGTATGCACTTTTTACCGGGGCCCAGCCGAAGGCTGGCACCGGTCATAAAATGTAGACGGTTTCTGTCGTTTTTTCAACGTTACATTGTTAGGGATATATCGCTGACTGAGATATATCGTTGGCCCGTTACTTTTGCTCGCTGGCTCATTGAACTCTTATCCGCCATTTTGAAAAACACGAGGTATGGAGGACAATCAAGAGAAAGATTAAAGCTTTTTGTTCCCCAACCTTTACGATGCTCTAGTTTATGAGCGAAAATTTAAGAGTGAATATTTGGAGAGACAAATTTACGAGCGATCACTTAAGAGTGAACCTTCCATCATGAAACTTATCGAGAATAGGAGCGACTTATCAAAACTATCTACGCTGAGTGAACCTTCCATCGTGAGAGGTGCGAGAGGTTAACTATATCTATGCAATCCCGTGTCCCACTGGGCCCCGGTACTTTCCACGTAGTGGTTCTCGTCCTAAGTATCATCTTCATTTTTTCCTCGGGCTTTCCAAGGGAAACGCTCGATTATCAATTCTGGCTTTGCTTTTTTTGTCGTTCAGTGGCAAATCGCATTCACGTCCTTAACACGCATGCACGTGGCAAATTGCAGTTTCAAACTACTTAACACATGCTGTTTTCAGCTCTGTATACGTAGATGAGAAACCTGCATCTCTGGCACATCAAGATAGAAAACAGTTATACAAGATAAACCAATAATTCCATAAAAAAAAATTAGGCAAATGCAGACAAAAAGTTTCCTTGCAACATAAAGCCCGAGTGAAGGCAAATATGCGTCTAGTTTCACAGTGAAACTGATTTGTAGTAAACATCACATGGTTCCCTGTTTGCTTTTTCATGCAGAACAATGGACGCTATAAAATCGTTGCTGAAATTGACCCCAACAATGCCATTGTCACAGCAAAGGTCTTGGATTGTGGCGGTTGTAACCTGCCCCCGCACATCGGACAGCTCTCCATAGTTCTTCCTGTTGGTCCATTAACGTATCAGATTGACGTCAAACTCATTCTCACGGATCCTCGACTGGAAACAGCCATTCCTGCAGAACGTATTTTAGACCGTATCACATTAATGGTCAGGACACACACTCGAGATATTCAGTCAGATGAAGTGCGAGACACAAGATCTTTAATGTATCTCGAGACTCCACTAAGAAAACTAAAACTCAATGGTAGGTTGACTGTCCACTGTCTTATCAATATAAAATACTGTTATACAACAACTTGTGCAAAGATCGAGAAAGTAGTTGCAGGAGAAGGACTCGTGATTGTGTACAGAAAAGTGTTTTTATTTTTCGAGTTTCTGTATCGGTAGTAGTCTCCTGCGCAGCCGTTATTAGGGACGTCACGCAACGCTCCTCCCCACTAACGGCTGCTCACGAGAGAGACACATTCCTTTCCCTAAAACTGACCAATAAGAAGCAGGCTTCCATTTTCTGGAAACCTGGTCCAAGTCTTTTCGCACGTGTGCATCTGTCATGTTTTGCTTTCGCGCGCACAGCAGGCGCCCAGCAAATATAAGGAGGAATTTGATTGGCGTAGCCGATAACAATAACGTGCATTCTATTGGTTCTCAAACACAAAGGGAAAGGAATGTGTCTCTCTCGTGAGCAGCCGTTAATGGGGAGGAGCGTTGCGTGACGACCCTAATAACGGCTGCGAAGGAGACTATATCTGTAGCAGAATCTGTAGCGTTATACCAGTCTTGTGTGAGCCATCCCATAGATACATACAGTCCTGGACTGCCCATTTTTTTAATTTAATTTTTTTTTTATTAAAACCCAAATCTGGAAAATGGAGCTGCTGTAATAAGTTCTTCTCCGAAAATTCTTTAAAATCACTTTGATTTTTAAATTGCACTTAGCTAACAAAGATTGCGATGAACAATATTTGGAAAATGTCGAAAAAGTTAAGAAAAGATTAACACGGACGAACACGTAATTATTAGGCAGGTTCAGCGACTTTCAAACACGTACCTTAGTTGTGAGATTTCGATCACGGAAGAGAGATTTGAAACCTTTGACTAAATTATAAGAATCTGTCTAGCTTTTGTTGTTATAGGACTAATATTTTCGATCTTAGACCGCCTACCTGTGACCAACATGCATGATCACAGGCACGCACTGCATTCACATTGGTGATACTCGGGCACGAAGCATCTTTAACCTAAGTAGGATGCAATCGCATTGATGTATTTACATTTTATCCACTTGTACTGCTAGTAGAAAAGAGACAGACGGAGATAGGGAGATGAAGGTGGAAGAGAGAAGGTTCCAAGGTAGAAACAGAGGATATATCTTCATGACAATAATAAATCAAGGCAGCTCAGTCCAACTTGTTTTTCAATGAATCGTTTCAGGTATCCTGCTGAGTAACTGGGTAAGAAGAAAGATCCTGGAATTTGAAAAGTATGCAGAGGAAGGTAGGAAATTCGTTATAACTCACTCACATTTTTTGTAAGCCATGGTGGGACATTTGTTTGCAGCTATTTCCCCCCCACCAGCCCCCCCCTCCCCCCGAATTGGGACGCTTACCAGTTTTTGCTGACGGCTTAATCAATCTTCACCTAAAAGTGTATGTCCTTGGGTGGAGGGGGTAGGGCGTAGGGCGTACTTTCACTGGTGTAATGCGGCGGTTTCTGTAGCATGAAGGCCACTGGAGTACTCGTATTGAACTACCCACTAGACTTGATGCCACTTCATCGTATACCATACATATATCTGGTATTCCTCTCTACATGTGGGTGATGAGAGACAGATTGAAGTTGACTTAAGTTTTATTTTAAGGTCTTCAAACCTAGACTAATTTTGGGTCGAGTTCCATTAGCTTCCATTTATCAGCTGTTTTGATTTTTTTTTTCTGTATCCTTCGAAGATCGCTTAACCATTTTGCTCAGGTAGCGATTCCAAATGCAGGACTTGATTTATCTTGCCTGCCTACTGAGTGAAGCGTGTGATGTTCATGGTACACTTTGTTTGAAGGTATGCAAGAACGATTTAAGTACATTCAAAGAGCGCTGGATAGGAGGGCAGATCAAGAGCCCTCTTTATCAGATGTGGTACTTGTTGTTTTAATGGAGGTATGACAATCGCTTTGGACTTTTGTCTGTAAACGAGCTTGTTAAACGGCACCCGACTGGGGATTTAACAGAATTTCTGCTGTCTTTCCAGGAGGGCTTGATGGCATATCTGCAAGGAGATCTAGACAAGGCCATTGCGATTTACGAGAGAGTTTGCAAGGAAGCTTCAAATCGCCATTCTACAAATTATTACTTCATAGTCGGAAGAACGTTTTGCAGGATGGCCGCTGTTTATCGGAGGAAAGGAGACCTTTCAAAGGCCGCCGAAAGTTTGGAGAATTCTTCACAGGTTCGAAATGCAAAGCACCCGTAATTAAAAAGGATCGCTTATCAAATGATCGTCGTAAGACCAAAACTGAAATTACTGGCCAATAGCAACAGACAGGAGCCCATTACCAGGAGCGTGATTCTCCCATACTGGGTCTGGCCATCAGCACAGTCACAAAAGTGTCTATTTTTGGATCCCGATTTCCCGCGAAAAGTAATTACCATGATAACTGCCACAGAAGCGAAAAATATGGCGGAAAAACTATTGCACAGTTCGTTTTCCGTACTTACGTGGTCCAAGAAGCCGATCGTGCAATAAAAGCAAATTTTATAAAAGTAATTACTAAGCCACAACCGTGTTTGAATTTCTGGCATCGTATTAAATCGAGTTGAGCTCCTTCAGTCTTACGAGCATTCAGTGTGAGCGTTTTCTTGCACGTTACTTTACCCAGTGACGTAATAAAATCTCACATTGTGATTGGTCAGAAAAGACACCTTTTGTTTGTTTCGCGGAAAAAAAGGAAATCTAAAAATAGACACTTTTGCGACTGTGCTGATGGCCAGACCCAGTATGGGAGAATCACGCTCCTGGTAATGGGCTCCTGCAACAGATGAACCCCATAAAATGCATGGATCAGAAATTTAAACAGAAGTATGTTATCAAGCTCGGGAAAAAGTGCGTGCGAATTACTGGAAATTGCTTTTAGATTTACTTCTAATTGGCTGGGGGAGTCGCGCGATTTTCGTAAGCAAATCATCCATCGTTGCAGTCATACAGAAAAAAATTAGTGAAATTTGTTTCGACAACGAACTTAAACTTTTTTACTGAAATACAGTAATTGTAAAATTCAGTATCATTCCCATCTTGTGATTTTGAAAATCTAGATAATGATAATAATATAGTATAATATAATATAATAACTATCTGTAACAAATAGTCAAACAGCAAATAGTAGGGTTGTTACGACAAATTGATAATTTTTTTTACAAGAATGCAATATTTCCTTTATTTAGTTTTCTTCCATCATTCTTTCTCCTGCCTCCCACCTCACCCGCAAAAAGTCCAAAGAGCTCCCTTATAAAGAAATATAAGTGCCTCCTCTATTAAGACTTCAATGGGTCCGAGACTCCATTTATTATTATTATTATTATTATTAATAATAATAATAATAATAATAATAATACCTCCCAAGGATGATCTTAATAGAGGAAATACATATCGGAGAAAGCGTTTTTGTGGATTTGCTACCACACGATTTACTACTGAATTTTATACAATCAACAGAGAATACATTGTTGCTGGGAGATACGAAATTTCACTGAGTTATGTTGAAAAATATCTAACTCGTTTGCTACGTGCATTCCTGTTGTATATATTTCCAACGCTCGAGGAGACATTTCGTATCTTCGCGAGACCGTGTAATATCTTCTATGTCGAAGTTTTTCAGAATGCGAGTGTGAATAACGACCTGATCATATTTGGACTGGGATGGCATGAGGTAATAACGAACACGCATGCATACTTGCAGTTGATATTGAAAATAGATGAGGATAATTAAGTAAAATCCTTTATTCCATAGGTACTGAGATTTACTCCTTACAAATCTGTGAGAGAAAAATAGTCTGTGAAAAACTAGAAGCAATTTGATTGGTCGGACCATTTTCTTCACTAGTGAAAAAAATAGTCTGACCAATCACAGGCCGGAGATGATTTTTTTTCACTGGTTATAGAAGTGGGATCAATTTTGGCGCCATGAACTCGGCAAAAAGTGAGCATTAATGGCTTCTCCCTCAGCTTCTTCTTCTGAGCAATTCTAGGTTTGTAGATACAGCTTCAGTCGAGGACTTCAAACAAGATCAAGAAAAGAAAAATAAGAAAGAGAAACCCGAACAGCACGTCGTTTGACTGAGAATTTTTGACGTTGAAAGGCGAATCAAGGTCCGTAGAAGAAATTCCTTCAAACGAGTTCAAGTCATTCATCAGTGAATTTGTCTTAGCAATGAGAAAGAAAGAAAACAAAGATTATGAGCAAAGTTCGCAGCGTTCTCTCTTTGCAAGTTTTGAACGGTTATTTGAGAAAGAAAAACTACGGATACAGCATCATGAAAGACGTCGCGTTTGAAAAAGCAAGAGCCGCATTAAAATCAAAACCAAAAGGTAATTTTACATTGTATTTCCCGTACACAAGACATTCCTGACTCATTCACGAGTCGTTTTAAAACGTTTTTAACTGTCTTTGGTTCTTATACTTTTAGCGACATTTCCAGCAGGGTTTAAAGTAGAATTTTCCAGTTCGTGGAAATTTTGTATCATTTTAGAGAAGTAAATTTTGAACGCATTTTTAACTCGACTGTGATGTTGATTCGGTATGCTCCAAAATAAAGCCTGCTAAGATCGTTTTGCACCTTGACTGTTGTTGTGGTATCTTGATTTTTCTAGCAGAGCGTGATTCATGATCAGTTAGTAGTATTTTGTAAGGAGTAAATCTCAGTACCTATAAAATAAACAAATTACTTCATGGTTAGCTCGCCCGTACCATTTTTCTTCACTCGTTGTGAAGAAAAGTAAACTCACTCGTTCGCTGCGCTCACTCGTTCGTTTTCGATTCTTCACAACTCGTGGAGAAAAATCGTCCGCGCTCACTAACCATGAAGTAATCTCTATCTATTCCTCAGTAAATTTGAAGCGCTCTTCGTCTCTTGTTTAAGTTATTGGAGGGCGTGTGCCCCTGTGAGCACACTTCTGACAACCGTTACAACATGGCGGCCTTGTGCGCTGAGCGACTGTTGACGGAAGGTTACACCCCTGAAGGCGAAGCAGCAGTTGAAAGGTATTTTGATGAGTCCCTTACACACCTCAGGAATCACTCCCAGCTGTATTCTGAAACAAGCAACCGTGGCATACGAAGAGTTGCCAACAGGGAAATCAGCGTGTATCTGAGGTCTTCCACGCGTAAAGTTCCCGACACGAGGGTTGAAATAAGCGAAGTGTCCTTAGCCAGGGCATCTGAGAAGATTGAACGATTCAGGAGAAACTTGTTACCTGAATGTCCTAAGAGGGACAAGGCAGTTTTTCATTCCCTGGAAAGCGATTTTCTGGTCCGTAAAGGGGAATTTAACGAAGGTTTGTGGCTTGCGCAACTAATTATGCATCTTAAAGAAACGATTCAGCAGATAAATAAAACTACGATAGATTAAACATTCTGAAATGGTCCCAGCAAATTGAGAAAGAAATTATATCAAACAATTAGATTATGAGCTCGAGATTTCTATCACGCATAGAAATCGAGAGCGAATAATCTAATTGTTTTAGTATAAATCTACTAGTCGTTCAAAACTTTGTCTTTTCTGGAACAGCCTCGACCAGTGAACTGTCTAAATCTTCTTCACGGACACTTCGAAAACGTGAAGAAGCGGTCGCCATTTTGTTAGCAAGGCACACTGTTACGCTACTCACTATCTATCACAGAATAGATAGTGGGTAGCGTAGCCAATCAGAGCGCGGCATTTGTGATAGAACGCTACTAGATTCATACTAATCCCTAATGTCTTATAAACTATTTCTTTTCGTTCATTCGCTTCTCATTTTCAGGGACCAAGCTTGTGGTCAAAATGGCTGGGTATTGGTCCTGTTTTCTATGCGTTTTTATTGACGCAAACTAGAACGCGGACAATATCTAGCCTTCTTGATCAAACAAACAAGTCTGTAAGTGAAGAGTTTACTATACAGTCAGTTTTCTTGGCTACTACATATGAAATATTGCAGGAGCCAATATGTCAAAGGAAACACGAGTGATTGAGTGAGTGAATGAGCCAATCAGCGCGTGCCTAGTATTTAGCTAATCACAATGCACAATACAATTCGTGCACTGCGAAGAATTGTGGGAACGACTAAGCATTTTACCTTGCACCAGTCGCACAATAAAGTGAGAAAAATCAAGGTCGCACACAGTGGGAACCTCTGGTTGTAAATCGGCCTAGGATCAACAAATTTACGGCGGCCGGTCTATATTTGGACGACATTCCTAAAGGAAAGATACTAGAGTTCATATTTTGTAACTTTTATATCGATTTATTTTTAAACTCGGAAGAGAATATGTAAAAGTAACGAAATAGAGGAAAGGCGATAGGTATGGCAAAAAGGTCCGAACAAACTTAACAAGACGCTCTAAGATCGTCAGTCGGGCAACAGGTAGACGTGCTGTTATGAGTGTTGACCACTTATGGTGCGGAGTGGTCCAAGAAAAGAAATGCTAAGAATACCAAGGTCCTGGTTTTCAACGTGGCATCTTTGTTGTCGTTTTCGACATATTCGCCATCGACTTCGACATTGTAGAAAAGTTGCGCCCGTATTACGTGTCTGCGGTATTCCCCATTGCACGTGACTGCGATTTGCGATGATACTCGAGTGTAAACCTATAGTCGGTTGCCCGACTAATAAATGCAGTAGCTAGATTCATTCAATGCTTGCCTATTTTTTGTTTTGTGTCGTGGGGAAATCCCGAACGGGCAAGATAGGTTCATCTTACCCGCTCGGAAAGCCAATCAGAGCTTAGGATTCGCCTCGGCGTTCCCGCTAAAGGATCAATCAAAATATGCATTGCTGACCAAGCGTGAGGCAAAGGTGGCAGTATATTGGTCACGTTTTTTCTTTTCTGAGCTACGGTCGATGATGAAATTCCGGTTTCAAGTTCTGCCAGCGTGTCTTGCAGTTCGGAATGCGAATGAGGAAAAACAGTGTCAAGTTCACCTTTAAAAATCTATTTTGACATTTTCTATTCTAGGCTCAGCACATTAGAAACTACTGCATGCAGTACCAGATTGCCAATACGCCACCTTTTAGGTTTGCCGAAATAGAAAAAAAAAGCAACAACAACAACAGGCTCTTTTCCTCGTCTTTTAAGAAAAGTTATGGTTCTTTGGTCTTTAAATGTTTGTTACTTTAGAAATAAAAGTCTGAATCCTGAAGTACTGTCCTAAATTGTATTTTATTGTTTCTTTCCCAGCTTTAGAGAAGGCAAACATGTCTCTATCAATCGCCGAGGAACTTGGCCTGAAAGACGAGATGGATGGTGCAGTGAACAGGAGCAAGTTTATTGAATCATTGCTTATTCGCCAGAGTGTTAATGCTTTGTAGATGTAAAACCGAGCGCGCTTTTAAAAATGCAACCTACGCTTTTTATACAAAGTGACTTTCAGTTTCCCTATAAAGATTCAAATGATGACCTCCGCTCAGGGTGACAAAACGTCGGTCAACGTCAGTAACAGTTCCTCGCATATAACTGCATGACTCACACCCGAACGATCAACAAAAGACTACGTACTGACTTTCAGTTCAAGATAGCCCTCCCTCTTAAAGGCGCTGTAAACGTGGAAAGCACATTCTACGATTAACGATGAAGGAAATGTTATGGTCATGGCTTCGAAATACCCCGCGTGTCCCCATTGCTAATTTTATGAAGTTTCTACGATAGCCCGACGGTTTTTTCCCAAAAGATCCCTTCTGATATGGCGGCTGGTGAAACGGAAATAGACAATAGAGATGCCGAGTGGAGGAAGTATTTAATAAGTGCTTAAAGTTCTTTTTTATTTAAATTTAAGCTATATTTAACTTGGCTACAACCTATGTACAGTCTTTAAGATGTTTGCATTCTTTTTAACTATTTAACGTCGATTTCTTGCAAGAGTGGTTGTTTCCTTCAACCTTCTTCTCAATCCGTCAACGCATTGAGAACAAAATGAGTGTCGTCAAACCAACGCAAAAATGAAAACCAGCTAGGGACAAACGTATTACAGAAATCTACAAGAACTAGCAACAGTAATCTGACCAACAATTCTGTGAATCAAATTTGTGCCTTATTCTCTTCGACTCGACACAAGTGAAAACCTCTAACGTACATTTGCTATTGTCAGCTGGAGAAAATCGTTTACGTATAGGCGTGTGTACTGAAAAACCATTTTATATGTAGTGGTAATCATACAGCCTCTTGTTCAATTTGGAATTAATTTGCTCGAGCCGGGGAGTTTTTTCAAAAAGCTGAAATTGCACAGCTTTTTGAAAAACTCGCAAGTGCAAATTAATTCCAAATTGAACGAGAAAAACGGGTATGACTACTCCTTTAATAATATAAAGATGAAAAAAAATATTGGCCAGAGTAAAAGCTTTCTTGATATAATGTAGCCATTTTTTCTCACTCGAGAAAACCTTTTTATAAAGTTTCCGCGGAAAAAATCTGGGCATCACTTTACGTGATATCATCGGCTTAGAAAATTTCCTATTGTCTTTCAGCCAATCATAATCCAGAGTTTCGATGTGTAATTTGCACTGGTGTTACACTTTAACTGCACAGCTCTCAGCCAATCAGAATCGAGTACATTCTTAATGTATAATATTTATAGATGTACTCGGGACTAGCCGAGCGCGTGTTAGATATGGAATAAAAATAGAATCATTTTGAGTCAATAAAGAATAATTTCTGTGGGTTAGAGATAAACTTGCTAGAGTCAGGTTTGGGAGTCAGTCATATCCAGGATTAGAACAGCAGTAAGAATTACCGTCACACTTTCACTGAACTGAACCCGGGGAACTGCCATCGGCTGATTCCTGGTCACGTAGCCCTTGATCAAATTCAATTTTACCACAATTGCTACTAATCTCGAAATCTGATTGGCTAATTTGCCGTTGTCGATATGGGTCTAGACAACGCTGCTCGCGTCAATGTGTCACGCAAAGCAATAGCCAATCAGAAACGCTCATTTTGGGGAGTAAACCAATCAGAATGCGAGAAAGTTACAGACAACGCTTGCTCTTTCTTTGTCACGATCTTGGTCACGCTCTGAAAAAAAAATTTTTTTTTTTGACGTTTTTTAACGTTGCTATTGTGGTAAAAAAAAACCCAAATCGAATGTGGTTTAGCGTTGTTCTGTACCCTTATCGACGAGTACGCGTCATCAGTGGTTAAAATTTGTCGTGGACTCACCCACAACATTTTGATCACTGTGATGACGCGTACTCGTTGTCGCTAGGAGTACAGACAACGCTAAACCACATTTGATTTGCTAAATGCATCAGCACTTGACCAAAGTATGCTGGACTGCTGCGCGACAGAACGAGGGAAAAACATTGCAAAATTCTAATTCGTGCGATGATGAACACAACACAACCACGGACGGAGCCTATAGCTTAAAAGCAACTTGTTCCGAGGTTATTGAACTTGTTAAGTCCAGGCAGTGCTTTATTTAGCGTTAAGAATTAAATTTGAGTTTCAAACATCTTTTAAATCGTTCTTTATTCTTGTCGCTGTTAAAGTTAAGAGTACAGTAGTGGCTTTTAGTTCTCTTTTCTATGGAAAACGTAATCGAAGCATCGCTAAGATTGTGGCGCTACTAGCTGGTCTACAATCCGGAAACCTCGGGTTCGGTCTCAGTTGAGAAGGGCGTAATCTCCAGTTATATTTTTCTTTTGACCAAAACGCACTTGCACAAGAAGCCCCAGGCATTATTCACCTCCTAGAGGGTGACCAGTGTTAAATATGCCGAGGTGGAAAATTCAAGAGCCAATTAGATTGCCCAAAATGCCAAGGATGCTGAGTTGGTTTATAATAACAACATTATTAGTAATGGTAATAGGACTGAGTGGAGTCCAATTCGGTCTGCAATCATACGAGTGATTAACAAAATCGGACGACCGCGTTGCGGGAGTCCGATTTGTTTAATCACGAGTATGATTCCAGACCGAATTGGACAACACGAAGTCTTATTACCAATTAATCATAAGTTTAACAAAATGTGTCATATATTAATTTTTGTAAAGTCAAAACACATGAAATTCCAAGATTTTTTTTGCTGGCAGTGAAAAAGGCCATTTAAGCGCGCGCGTGATGGCGCGTACTGTCCAATTACTCAGGCATGACGCGTACTGTCCTATTTACCTGTCCCAGGGCAGTTGATAGCCAATTAGATTTGAGAATTTTGATATAGTTATGATTACTTATCATATTGCTGGTTCCGCGCCACCAGCCATATAACAACACAAAATAAGGCCGCCTCACGAAGTCAAAAGAATACCAAGCTAGTGATACTGTAGCTTAACACGAACCTGTGGCAACAGCTTTCACAACGTCAGTCATACAACCGATTATCCAGTCACTAAAAAGTAATCACCCCATGTTGATTGCCAAGCAAAAACTGAGCAGGTCACAGGATGCAGGAATTATAGGCGCCGCATAGGTAAAACTGTCTTCGAACCCGAGGTTTACTTGGAAATGAGAAGAGAGTCGATCATGATCAGCTGTGCAACGTGTTCAAGCCACAAGTGGAAAAAAGTAGCTAGTCTCTGATGTGTTATTTAAAGAGCTAAACATTGTTCCTTTTCAAGAGAGAGTAAACAAAGCATTAGCGTTAGCCCTTCGTCGGAGCTCCGACGAAGGGCTAACGCTCGAAACGTCAGCACCTCCCTTTTACCTTACGGTGGTATAACTTACTTAATCAACTCGTTTGATTTACCCATTTTCTTGTGTTTCAACTTCCCACCGACGCAGCACCAGTTTCTTTAGAAACTATCCCCACTATATTTACTGAAGTGGGCGAGTCTTAACTTTATATACCTATAAAAATAAAATAAAAAATAGATTCCTAATGACCAGCACTTTTTAAAACTGCAAGGGCCTTGGCTTGGCGGGGCCTGAGTGTTGCCCTGTTATCCCTTTAAATGTACTCGTTAATATTCTATTCTACAAAACCTGCCTTGTTAAGTTGGGCAAGACCTATCTTTGTTAACCATAAAATTGAATATGAATCCATATTCTTTTTCTACAAAATTATTACGAGAACCGAGAATTATTCCCTCGGGACCTTTATTCACGACCCTCAGCTAAGCTCAACAACTCTGAAGCCATGATTTGGAGAAAGTTAAAGAAAAACTTTTCAAGCTTCCAAGGTGTGATGCAAGAATCGGAAGAAGACTTATGGACTCCAAATGTAAATGGCCTGAAACTAGAATAAGTCACTACAGCAGAGCCTAGAGTTCAACATGGGGTTAGATTAAGACGCGAATACCGAAGTACAGAATCATTAACTCAGCCCGAGATAACTCTATTCTTTTACATTACGGTAAACGTTGACATAATATTTCGCTTATATATATACCCTGAGAAGTACGTGAAAATGGAATTGGAATTGTTCGCAGACTAGATGAATGATTTATGTACAAATACATATATGTACATATAATTTTATCAATAGTTCAAATTTTATTTTCCTTTGTTTCAAACTCATTATCTTACATTACCATACCAGAAAACAAAGGAAAATAAAATTTGAACCAAGGAAAAAATTGAACTACAACATATACAGAGGATGGTCTCCGACAAATTTATGCATAGTATTGTGTTTTACTGGGAACTAAACCACTCGTAGATTCCATACGCCACATCATCCGGGACCCGAGTGGCGTATTTTCCGTATGTCACCTTTGTGAGTGTCGTATCGTTCAATGACGTCACGATTCCCGCCTTTTGCTTTAGTCTCCATATAATAAAAAGAACATTACACGTTGGCGAGAAGATATGAATTTTATGTTCTCATGGCAAGAACAATATCTCACTCGTTCGCGTCGCTCACTCGTGAGATATTGTTCTTGCCACTCGAACATAAAATTCGTATCTTCTCGCCACCGTGTAATATCCTCTATGCATTACATGGCAATAACCTTAGTTCAACAATGCATTCTAGAACGACACAATACAACACAATGCATTTCAAAACAATGCTGTGCATAAATTTGTCAGAGTATTGGACAAGTATGTATATACAAATGAAAAAAATGACAAATGACTGTCTGTCGTAATTTGGGACATAGCTTATTTGCATGCACCAGACACAAAAACGAAAGAAATAAAAGCAACAACATGAAAAAAATGGGGTAAAGAAAAAAGTAGGTGAAAGTAGGTCAGATCAGCAAGTAAACGTCGTAACTTGGTGTACGAACCAATCCCATTCCCAGGGTGCACGTCCCTTAAGCAACCACATATCAAAGGGCTGCCCGCCTTTGAACGAGACTGAAAAAAAGCTCACTTGCATGCATTATGCGCGTGCCACGAGTCATGCTGGAGAACTGATGAGAAATCCTTTATGCTCGAGATTTGCTGACATTTCTGAGTCTGCGCAGATACCCTGCTAACACCTCAGGTTGCGGGTCATGATAACCCTGGTAGTTATCCACAGTGATTTCTTGGAGACTCCGTGCTTTCAATCCCTCTTTCTGAACCAGAAGATTCAAAAGCTGCAAACGATCACGTGCACCAACCATCTCTAATGGCAGGTCCAGCATCTTAGCGATCCTCCATGCCTGTGAAACAGTGTCCACTGCTGCAAAACATAATAGAAACAGGGCTTTCGTGGAAATTCTTGGCCCAATCTCGTTTCCAGAGCCCGCGTTCCCCTAAGCAGCGGACGGTAATGTCGCCGTGATAGTTACTTCATATATTGTATATTATATCCCCAACTGATAGTTATTTCATGAAGCGTACATTATATCGTCCGATATATGTGTTCGTCGTTCCCGACCACGCAACTCTGCGCACTGGCCACGGGGAAGCAAGCTCTGGGAACAGGGATTGTCTTTGGAGCTAAATTCGGTGCTATACATTTGCACTGCTCGAGCATAGACGATTGGTTAGGTTCAGTTGTAAAGCATCGCATGGGGATTCGCGATTTGGAATCCAGTTCAAACCTTACAACCACTGAGAATCGCGATCATACAGCGAGGCAAATTTTCAGTTACATTTAACATGGAGCAAATTCGGTTTTTCTTTCATTACTAAGGTAGTAATCCTTTTCGGAAACCTGCTCTTCGCTAGATTGTCTGAATTTTCTTTTGTATACAGAGACTATGAGAAAAAGTTTGGGTTGTTAACATACAAACCTTCGTCAAACTTTCTCAGTCTGATTAAAAGGTCACCTCTTGCGCAAAAGAACAAGGCTTTATCTCTCAAGGGGCAGTCGCTGAAAAAGTTCCTTTCAAATACGTTCATCCACCTCTCCACGGCCGTAAGCTCTTCCTCCGTCAGGGTCACTCGCAAGTCCGTGGGCGTGCTTCTGGATGCACGAAGGTAAAACAGAATCTGTCTGTAGATGCTTCTCCGGGGAGCCCTGGCATTTCTGTTGTCGTCGTGATCGAGCTGATGACCGTAATGACGTAGGGTATCTTCACACGCCTTCTCCAATGCAGCCTTCTCTGATTGGTTTATTCCTGATACGGAAGCTTTCTCTGATAACAGCGCTGCATGGCATGTCAGATTGGCGGCTGTAAGCTCACCGGGAACCACACACGCCAGGAGCTGGGAAAAGGGAAAAAGAGTGGTTACAAAGTTTGAAATATTAATAGAGATGATTATTACTCATTCAAAATATTTCCCCAATTCTGATTGGCTAAAAGCACACATTTAATTCACCATAACCAGTTACTGATGACCAAACTTGGAAGAATTTTGACTTTAACGAGGAAATGACGTCAAAAATGCAGCGTTTTCGCAGGTTAATGCACCGTTAACCGAGAAGACCTGGGGACGAGCTTGTGTTATTTTGTTTTGTTACATTGCTGGTGGGTGTGAAATTTGTGAAAATACAGCTCATTTTCTCCTTTAAGTGTTTGAAAATATTTTGATAAATAATAAAGCAATTAATGAATTCGGCTTTCGTAGGATATGAAGAATTAAGCGGATCTCGGAGAGGCCATTACTGTCAGCAAGTACATCTTCTTTACAAGGTAACATCTTATTCATTTAGATAGATCTAGATACAACACTCGACAACACTTGCCGAGGTTCAGTTTCTCGAAGTTTTAACTTTACTAAAATACGATATCAAGGTTAATAAGAAAGATAATGAGGTTAATGACGATTTGATGTTTCTTCGGGCCGTTACTACACGAAGTGGACGAATGGTTAGAGTCGTCTTTCGAGAATGATGGAGGTATGTGATATGTAGTATGCAGCCTTTCCTTCGCCTTAATCAATTTTGATTTCTTCAAACACTCTTTGTAGAGTAAGAAAAGGATAAAAGAGTATGTTTCTTTCTTATTTTCGTAATTTCTTAATCAATTTTGATTTCTTCAAACACTATTTGTAGCGCAAGAACAGGATAAAAGAGTACTCATTCTCGTGATTCGGGAAAATGATATTTCAATATCCGTGATCCGTGATTCGTTATTTTTTTCGTCCGTGAATCGTGCCAGAGACCGTGTCAGAATTCTTTGTTTTATTACTGGCGGGAAAGTAAGTGTTGTATATGTTGTGGTTCAATTTTTTCTTGGTTTAAATTCTATTTTCCTCATACGATAATGAGTTTGAAACAAAGGAAAATAAAATTTAAACCAAGGATTAAATTGAACCACAACAAATATATTGTTGGCATATGCAAATAACATTATGCCCGTGCAGTTTCACAGTTTCACATTTTCTCGTCTGTCGGTTTTTCTTTCGGTCGCTGCAATACGCTACACGTGCAGCCTTTTAGCCAGAAAAACATATACCTCTACACCATACTTGGAAAGCTAATTAACCAATCAAACTGGCTTCAGTAGTGTATCGTAGTGGTAGATGTACGTACTCGTAAATACGCGCCCCTGCTCAAAATAGGACACATCGTTGTTGAAAAGGCACGTTTTTTTATGATGCACCATAGAGGCGGCACAGTACCAACAAGCTCAAAGACTGGGACAAGCGGTCTCCAAGTATGGTGCTTGGGAAATATTAATTTCAATCTTGACAAACTGTAAAAGCGTGCTATTAAAATGTTTCAAGTCTTATGAGTTTCTGGTAACTACAATGTAATTGCAGGCCATTCCCACCCCACAATGTACAATGAGCACTATGAATAAGAAATACTCAATCTAGCAGACCTCAGTTGAAGCATCAAGACATTGCTGGGCCTTTCTGAAGTTCTTTTCCTGCTTGTAAGCACCGGAAAGTAAGAACATTGCCCTTCCAACAATGGTATTATAGTTAGGCGAGTTGTACCGATTTGCTTTAACACAAACTTCAAAGCATAATCTTTTGCATTCCTTTAAATTACCCATCTGGTATAGCAGAAGAGCATGCTGAAAATTTAAAATAAATAGGTCAGAAAATTTGAAAAGTTAGTTTAGAAAAAGTTTCTGTGAATCCCTTTTTAAGCAACTCACCCCAAATAAGCTGCCCCACCCAAATAATTATTATTAGTATATACTAAAACAGTGGATAGCGTTGAAGGTGCGCTCTGATTGGCTAGTCAAACTCCGAATATCCTGTGCTATTTACCTCCGAGCAACTTGCGAATTTTTCGCTCCGCCGCGCGAATATAGCGGCCCGGTTTGTATGCATAACAAGCGAAGAAATCATCCAAATTAACAACGAAGCAGTCCCTGAAAACTCCAAGAAAGCGACTAAATTTGGCTTGGCCGTGTTCAGAGGTAATGGCTTATGTTTTTAACCCGGAGTTTAGCGGTAAAAAGCAACGAGAAAGGTTTTGTTTACAAACGCAAATTAATCTTGCATAACCAAATTTGCTGTCGCTTGTTTCCCTGAGAACCAAAGTTGAATTATATTTGTTACAGAATGGTTTCAAATACAGAAAGGGTTTGCAACTCCATTTGATGAAGTGTCGCCAGTAGAACTAAACAAATTTTTTTCTGTCAGCGAGAAAACGAGACGTACGGCAGTAATTACAACAAAAAATCCCTAATGGCGATCGGCGCTGCGTTGGATTGTCATTTGAGAAGTCCTCCATTTTCCAAGCCCTTTTCTTTTTTTGCGTACACTTATCTCACTGTTTTAGTATATACTAAAACAACTATTCACCTCAGTGTCGGTGGCTAGTTAACAACTATTCATCGAAGTGGAGGTGGCTAGTGGTGGATATTTACCGAGGTAAATATCCACCACTAGCCACCTCCACTTCGATGAATAGTTGTTAAATATTGACAATAAGCTCATAATCTTTCTCTTAGAAGAAAAAAATTGTCAAGCCAATCCCCTCCCATGAAGAAAAGATAAACATGCAATACTATCGACACTCAATCAGATCAAACAAGTGAATGAAATAATTGTTAAATGTTACACAGTACAAGTTTACTCAAGATCCGTATAACTGCAATCTGAGATTAGGCCATCGTAGAATGACCTATATCAGCACAGCTACAAGCCAGGTATATGGTGGCCCAGGATTATCAACTGATTTTTTGCAGCGATAAGTGAATACCAATGTTGAATTTGATTATCATTATCGATTTCATTTCAAATTCAATTTACAATGTATACTGAATCTTTAATTCATTTATAATTTCACTTCTGTTTTAAAGTTAAAATTGAATTTCAAAGCAAAAATGAATCACAAAGGCAAATGCTTTTTAAAATTTAATTTAAAAGGATAATACATTTGAAAAAAATATTCTTAAAGACTACCGAAATAACAAAACAGAAAAAAAATGGATTTCATCGAACGGACCAGCGTTATCATCTCACGCGGATGGCGAATGAATACTGACCGTGATTGATTACGCTAATATAAATCATGGCTTCAAAGAGTGAAAGGAAGGAGGACGATCAGTTGGAACAAGACTTAAAAACATACAATAGCCAAAATCTAAAGAGATCAGAGGTTCTTGATTTTATGCAGCGAGATTTTCCCCAATATAATTGAAGTCTTGCCACCCTCGACAGACGTCTTCGTCACTTTAGTATTCATTACATATATTACGACACTCCACTTGCAGTAGTATCAGATGCGGTGCAGACAGAATTAGAGGGGTCGGGACGACTACTAGGTTACAGAGCAATGAATCAGAAGCTTAGAACAGAGCACAATGCTCAGGTACTACGTCATCTTGTTTACAACATGATTGCTGAATTAGATCCTCAATGACTCGAGGCAAGAAGCCTTCAAAGACGAAAGAAAAAGCCCAAAGGCCAGTTTACATCTGAAGGGCCTTTATGGGTAGCCTCCTTAGATGGGCATGATAAACTTTGTGGTCATCAAAATTCCACCTTTCCTCTTGGTGTATACGGCTGTATTGACACGTTTTCCTACAAAATCCTCTTCTTGTTTGTGTGCCACTCAAACTCAAATCCTTTAGTTGTAGGCAAGATGTATCTTCGGTATCTATTCGAAACAGAGATGCTTCCGAGAAACCTCAGGGTTGACAGAGGGACGGAAACTGGTAAAATGGCCACAATTCACGTATATCTGTTAAACAAGCACGAAGTCATGAATGATCCCACGGATGCAATAATTTATGGCCCCTCAACAAGCAACAAGATGGAGAGATGGTGGCGTGAACTACATGAACGACTACAAAAGTTCTTTAAAGAACAATTGACAGTGCTCTTAAGGGGAAGAGAGTATGACCCACACAGTGTACTCGATAGACAACTGCTCGCTGATGTGTTTATACCGGTTGTCCAGCGCGGGTGTGACATTTTTGTTAGGTACTGGAATTCTCACAGAATCCGAGTGCAAGATAAGTTGGCAATTCCAGCTGGGGTACCAGACCACATATTCTCTTTCCCTGGACATTATGGAGGCACCAACGTGGGAATCCCATTACACAAGGATGAGTTGAGGGAGGTGGCTGAGTTGTCAGGGGTAATGGATGAAGACGTGTTTGACTTTATTGACCCAAGAGTGAAGAGGGAATGTCTGCAACTACTTTCAAATCCAGAAAAAGTAGAATCAAAGGATGCAATTGCAGCCTTTAGGTTTCTTAAATGAAATATCAAGTTCCCTTAAGATGTGAGTGAAATCTCACATATATTTTACTCTTTCTGGATTTGGAAGTGGAACTGATGGGCCACCATACAAGAGAACCATGACAACCAGAAGCTCTCACCAGAATGGGTTCTAATCTTCAAAAGCAACCAGAAACTGTTTACTGCCTTTTAAGTTTGAAACCCAATAATGTTGCTCGCTATGACCAAACAGAGATAAATTTGTTTTTGTAGAATGTTCATTTTTATTGTTTCTGTTAAAATTAAATCAATCACAGCTTAACTGCATTGAAATTGACTCATTCAGGAAGTGTTCAACTACCAACAGCATAGCCATAATGAAAGATGAAAAAAGCAGCAAGTAAATTGGTTGTATTCTTTAAAACATTTTTAAAAGTGGTATCAGAAAACAGACATTTTGGGGCACCAGGACTAATAGTTCATTCCATTTTACTTCAAATATAAAATCAGTCTGAAGACTGGACACAACATGAAAAAAGTTTAATTAATACAGTCAAGCAGCAATTGACACTGTGAACTGACCATTTGATTATGTTTAAAAAAACCCAAAAAGTATTTTCACTTAAGTAACCTGAGAGGACATCTTGAAGAACAGTGCCATATGTGACTACATTCTGGGAAGGTGGAATTTGTCACAATGACAGCAAATTGCATAACACCAGCTTAAAAAACTAAAATACAGTCCAAATACTTTACTAAAACAGGAACAAGTGTAAAAGAAACCTGCTTACAGGCTATAATAAACAGTGCTAGCCATAAATAAATGTTAACCATTTTCATGATCCTTCAGGCCACAACTTACAGGTCTTGTGCCAATTCGTTTTCCTCTATATGCTACCATGATATTACTCAGGGGCCTTTCTAGAGAGCAACAGGGGACAAAACTCAAATAGTGCCAAAATGGTAAATTTTTATGAAGAACAAGGACACTTTGGGGGTAAAGGTCAATATATTACTACCAGTAAGTAGAGAAAACTTACACTAAATGACTTGACACATTTCAAATATGCCAAAATTAGTCAAATATAAAAGGGTTGTGTTTTGTTACCACTGGGTCTTTGCTTGCAGTAGTGCTAACGTTTTATAATCTGAGGCCAATATTCAATGATTAAATTCAACGCTGACTGATAGCAGATTTTCTCAAGGCTGTATTACACTATGTGCTCCAAGTCCTCCTGTTAATTTCATCACAACCAGTACCTGGAAATTCAAATATCACTACCATTTTAATCAAACACTTTCAGAGACATCATGTCACAATACTTGTTACAGGTGTGCTTTGATTTGAATTCATCAATAGCAATACAGGAAAGGTTCCCAGCACAGAAGCTGACCTCCTTTGAATCATCAACAAGAAGATCAGTGGTTGCAATTTCCAGATCGTACAACTTAAAAGAGGAACCCTGGATGTCAAGCAGCATAAGCTTCTTTTCAGATATCTGATAGCTGTAATGCACAAGGCATTGAGCCTTTTCATAAATCTAATCAAATTCCACTAATGGGGAGGGGATCATGTGGAAACCATTATTTGTGAAATTTACCTTGAACAAACTCTTCAATGGTGACTGGTTGCTTTTTAAACACAGCAAAAAAAAAACTTTGACATTCTCAAATGTACCACCAAATTTAGGTGGTACGCTTTTAGCAAATCGTTTGGTTAGCTGCCTTGTAACTGCACTCATTTGCACTTGCTTTCTTGTGTGATCCTCTAGTGACATACCCAGGTCATCATTAATGGTCTTCGCAGCTTCCTCCTGATACTGTTTTACCACCGATGCGGTTTGTGCAGCATCTCTGCCGATGGTAGTAGCACGAAAAGCATCTCTAAATGCCCCATGAGCAAATCTTCTTTCTTCAATTTCGAGTGTAAGTGAACCACTTTTAACCCACTTCATTTCTGCTACATCAAAATTCTCCAGATCTAACACCGTGATATTTGTTGCTGGTGGCTTGACGAGTTTACCTGGTTTCAGAAGCTCAGTTACTGACACTGACTTGGGGAAAACCATGGAATGCAAGGCAGGCAGATTTCCAGACGTTTTCACTGGACTTGGTACGGACATAGTAACCTTAGCTGGTGCTAAACTATCCTCAAGCAATTGCTATCCTAATTTTGGAGTGACATCAGTGAACTTCGGTGGAAGAAAACGAATAAAATAAACCTTTTTACCTTTGATCTGCTCGAGCTTGGTGCACAAGGGTCCTCTGTAAGATGCCAAAATATCGCATGAGCCCTCTGGAGCCTGATAATACTTCTCGCAGGCTTCTTTGATATTTTCCATTGTTAGATCATCATAGTCGCCAAAGGGAACGAAGTCCCGAGTATCTAAGGGTTCAAACTTTTTAAGTCTGCCTGAAGCGGTGCTGGACATACGCTGCACAAGGATGTCGTTCGGCACTGCCTTAGCACTCGCTCCCTTCTTCCCCTCACCTGCACCCGACCACTTCATGCCCACTCGTGCCTCGAAATCTTCCCACTTTTCCTTTCCTTCTTTTCTCCGTTTCATTTTCAATTGAAACCAAACGGCAAAAGGTTATTACTGACCAATTACTGTCCCTAGGAGCTTACACAAGTGCAACTGACAGAAGAAACAGGCGGCTGTAAAGTCTCATGGAAAAATCTACCACCGGCCGTCGTCTTGGAAAACAAGGCCCAGTCCCAGTCCTTTCCGTATGAGATGATAACGCTGGTCCGTTCGATGAAATCAATTTTTTTTTCTGTTTTGTTCAATGTATTATCCTTTTAAATTAAATTTTAAAACGCATTTGCCTTTGCGATTCATTTTTGCTTTGACATTCAATTTTAACTTTAAAACAGAAGTGAAATTATAAATGAATTAAACATTCAGTATACAATGTAGATTGACTTTGAAATGAAATCGATAATGATAATCAAATTCAACATTGGTATTCACTTACCGCTGCAAAAAATCAATTGATAATCCTGGGCCACCATACAGGTACATTGTACCCACTGAAAAAATCCCAATTTTATCAAGAGTGTATTTGTAATTCATAGAAGGATTAAGTTTCAAGGATTGTTTTTCTGAGAGAGATGAAAGTCTGTCCAGTTCAACACAAATGTATGATTCACAGTTGGACAAGAAAGAAATGAATGCATACATGTAAAATGATGGGAAAGACTTTCTTCACCCAAAAATACATTCATTGGGTCTTAAACGGCTGAAAACTATACTAATTATAGCTATACAATAATTTGCGTTCCTTTGGTATGATCCGGATCAAAATCATGGACCATGGCATATCAAAGGAACTGATGAATCCTTGTAGTGTGTCACAGTTTTCAAAAGTAGCCAGCTGTTGGTGAAAATCACAACCTACTTCATCATATTGGCCGGATACTACTCCACTTGGCACGCCCACGAAACACCCTTAAGCGCTTGATTGTCTAGACGGTTACTTTTCAAATTAATGGCCTACTTTCAAACTTAACGAACCTTTTTGACAACCCCGAGTCTGTGTGAATTCATCTGTTTCTTTGATGCACCACAATCCGTGTGATCTTGGATCACAAATTCAGATGCAGATCATACGGAAGGAATACACCATCAACAACACATCAAAATAAATAAATAAATGAATAAAAAACGATGGTACGTCTATTCACAAACCTCAAGCTCAAGTTCAAGAATCAAATCTTGGATGCTTTCTTCCCCAATGATTTTGGCCTCCTCATGGAAATGATACAGATCTCGCATGAAACACAGGTGTGCACCTTTTTTAAAAAAATTGTTTCCTTAACTTTAATTTGCAACTCTGGCAAAATTAATTGTAAGACAACTGCTTGCAACTTAATAATTAATTTGATTCATAACTTTTGCTTCAAAATTCTGGAAGACACTTGATCTTCACTGGTGTTCATTAGAAATAGCCAGCTGGTCATGCATAATTAGTCGGGCAACCGACTATAGGTCTACCCTCGAGTTTCATCGCAAATCGCAGTCACGTGCAATGGGGAATACCGCAGACACATAATACGGGCGCAAACTTCTTTCTACATGTCGAAGTCGATGGCGAATATGTTGAAAACAAATGGTGTCATCTTTTCTACGCTCGAACATACAGACCCACAAACCGTTCGCGGTAGACCCACTCTAAAAGATGGCGTGTGTAATGAGCGTATATTTCGAAACGGGTCGTCCCGCGAACTGAAAATAGCAAAAGAATCAAATGATTTAGCGAATGTCTCACTGGAATCAAACCAGAAATCAAACGAGTTGCCAGTGAACAGAAAATGTGGACAGAATGACAGAAGAGCATTTGCTGATAAAAAACAAGGTGCCTCGCGATGAAACTCGAGGAAACGACAACAAAGATGCCACGTTGGAAACCAGGACCTTGGTACCCTTAGCATTTCTTTTTTGGACCACTCCACACCATAAGTGGTCACCACTCATAACAGCACGTCTACCTGTTGTCCGACTTACGATCTTAGATCGTCTTGTTATATACAAAAACTACAACCACCTAAAGGTAAAGGCGCACACAAGCCTTAAGCCCCTCATGGCCTTATTGCTACTCCCCCCTGAAGGGGATGCTAGTCCATCACAGGGTCACCCCCAGCACTGTATCGCTGGTATAAACCATTTTAAAATTTTTATACACCTGGGTGGAGAGAGACAGTGTGAAGTAAAGTTTCTTGTCTAAGGAAACAACACAGTGCCAGCACCAGGGCTCGAACTCCAAACCTTCCGCTCGGAAGTCTGACATGCTAACCAATACATCCACCTACATGTAACAAATTAAATGACTTTGCAATAATTTATCTTAAGGTTAATGCACACCTTTGCAGGTGTCTTTTGCAAAAAAAAAAATTACAAGTGCACTGTTTTAAATGCAACCACCACAAACTATAATTATACATAAAATTTACAAATGCAAAGCTTATGAAATGCACTATTCGGTAAAAAACGGTTTGCTTTAAATAATTTTGTCATGCTGTAAGAAGAGTACAACCAAAAACGCCAAAATAACTGATGTGTATGGGACGCAAATAACTCAACTTTCGAATTTATTGGGTACCTAACTTGAACACATCAATGAGACCACTGTATATTATCAATCACATTTAGTATTAATCTAAACAACAGTGTAAGGCTTTTTTCTATATTTTTAGTGATACCTGTTATGGTGGAGGCCACTGCAAGAGATCAATTTTGTAATCAAAGTAGGACTATGGTGAACTCGTGGATATGTTTACAAAACAGAGAAAAAAGAAATAATTTAAAAATTAACGAGGTGTTTTTTCAGAGTTGTGATTGAATGAACTTGAAGATAATTTTAACTAGACGCTCTCGGGAGCGTTCACTCGGGCTACACTTGATAATACGGCTTCGAACAAACGTGAATGTGGGTTTACGCCTAAGTTTTGTATATATTGTATACTATATGGTTGGTTCCACGACCGCAAAAAACCTACCAGACTGTATATCGCACCGTAATTGTTGTCGACGTCGTGTTTAAGCTGAGCGATTTTATCAGAAAGTTTTCTAAGGTTTTACAGAAATTTCAGTGATAGTTGGGTTTTTTACTAATCGAATTAATGTTGACCAATCAGCTTTCTTGGTTCCCACGGTAAAAAACAGTCGTGAAACTTGATGCCATTCATCTGATTCCAAGTTATCGAAGGCGAAGAAGCGATATGTGGGAAAAACAACAATATTACTCCTCAATCGCGGGATATACTTTTCTTCCGATTTAGCCTTATTGGCCCTGTTCCCGCTAATCTCTTTCCACACGACCACGCAGAAAAAAAAACTTGAGTTTGAATAAGAAAAGATCCATGGATGATTTTGAAATAAGGCGCCTCGCTTTCATGCCTTCAGGGACACCGCAGACCGCGAGCAGCGCAGGCTTGCTCATTCTCGACGTTGTCGATAGACTTATAGGAAACCGAAACCTAGACTCGTGCTACCACAGGTAGCCCGAGTAATAATCTATAATCACAACATAAAAGTGATCAGGGAGCTGAGTAGCTTTTTGAAATAAACATACAGTGAGTACATGACGCCAATCATTTGACTACACTAGGCATCAGTTATAAGGCAGGTGGCAAGCATACAGTTGTTAAAAAATTTGATAACTTAACATAAGGGTACAGGATTAAATGGCACCGAAACCAAAAGTAGTTCTGGTATCCTGCTGCTCACTGTCTGTGAGTTCAAAGTTTCTAACACATGTAACAGGGTCCTTCTGAATAAGGTCTGAATTTTGTTGCCATGACATTGTCAATCATTACAGTTTTTGTTGTCTACAAGTCTATTCAATGTATTCAACAGAAATATCCACCTTGATTCTGCAGCTGATAATGAACAAAACCATGTAGGATAGCCCAGCTGACGAATCATACCAAACAAGTCTTTCTTGCATTTTTGCAAAGTATGTTAGTGATGATCTTAAAATCCTTAAGACTCTCAATCCTTTATCAAGTTGAATTAGTTTATTTACATTACCATCTCATTTTAGGTTATCAGTGGTATATATATTCAGGGTTGCACTTAAAAAAAATCACACTTGCCATCATTAATACAGCAATACATCTTTGTTTTTATCCTTATAACTTCTTGTTTTTCCAATGTAAATATGATGAGTCACACAACAGTAAGCAAAACAGGTAAGCCTATTTTTCCAACATGTCTACTTCAACACAATCTAGTTCACTTCAAGGTAAATTCGGAAATCAATAGACAGAAAACATTTCATTGTAACGGCTTGTGGTGTATTGTATATAATATAACGCTTAATACATTTTCTACATGACTTACTCTTTTCGAACCCTGGTTCTCTGTCATGGCATATGCCTCTATATTTAATGGTAAGCGTTGACATACTTCTTGACTGTCCCAATACTTTTCCAACTCCATTCCTGTTAGTACTAACACTTAAATCAGTAGAAAAGTCCTCTATGCGATGTTTCTTATCCAGGTTGGCCACAGAAGTTCTTCGGTTTCACATCATGGATTCGTCAATTTATTCTGTTTTCAGTAGTAGTTTCGTTATATAACGAGTACTCATTTCGCTCAAATAAATTCTCATTCAAGTGCTAATTTCGCTCTATGAGTTCTCATCAAAGCTTACTACATTAGCAAGAGATTTTCTCATCTTCAGATCACTTTCGAGCCAACTGAAATTCATATACTGCTTGTAATCTTGGGGGCGGTCGATGGCGGTCGATGTCGGAAAAGCGAATAGTTATCATCTGTTCACGTTTAGCGCCTGGCCGAGTAAAAGGCTCATGAAATTCAGTCTCCAAGTTGGTCATTGTCCTAACTGGAAACATTTAAACTCCTTTTGATTTTAGTAAGACCGCTAATGAGGCCCTGTTAGTGAGGTTCTTTATGTTGCGCGTCTGAGTTTCAAACCTTTTCACGTCGCAATTTCGGAAGGTCGAAGGTCGCTGTCGTAATTTCCCGTGAGCGGCTCGTCGTTCGTCGCCATTTCAGGCCCTTTATGTCGCCGTTTCAAGGCCACGTCGTTTGTCGAAATTTACCCCTAACAGGGCCTCGCTAATCGTCCTCTTAAGCTACAAAATCATTACAAACTCTGGCAACGGTACGATACACTTTCAGCGTGAACTTTCATCAACAGACTTCCGTGACTTCGGTCACGACAATTGTCGTCTTCATATCGGTGCCCCCGAGTTCTATCCGACTAATTACGAAGATGTCTACACTGGAGTGAGTGAGTGAGTGAGTGACAATTTGCATATCGGAGTCCACACAAAAACTCGCAAATACGCTTCGCGTATCCAGGAGTTAAAAAGGAATCCCTCACTCTGTATTTTTGTCAATGTCTTGGGAATCTGCAGGCAATGTAAGTTGCCACTGGGTATGTGAGGTTTGTGAGTCACTGTTATGTATTATAGTTTCTGCTGGCTATCAAGCAATTAAGTCAGTTCACTGAGAATCAAGGAGTTCGCCATGCCAAGATTTAACACGACTACATATGGTAAGCATTCCATCAGATACATTGGCCCAAAGTTATGGAGTCTAATACCCAAAAATTTAAGAGACCTTCCTGCATTATCTGTATTTAGGCAGCGTATTAGAAAGCTTGATTTCAATTCCTTACTAGCTGATACTCATTGTTCTGATTGTATTTTATGTTGTACATGACAGACACTTAAGTATTTTATTAAGTCTATATGTATTTGTAAATATTTCTATGCCACACTCAACAATCATGCGCATGTAAATGATCTCATTAATCTCATACTTGTTTTATCAATTGTAAATAATTCTATTAATTCTAATTTATTTTAGTGTCCCCATTTTGTGGTTATTTACTGCTATTTTAGTTTGACACTTAAACAAAGGTATTCATACATTCACTTATTCATTTATTCATTCATGGGTGCAGTGTAATCTTGTGCTGGCTTTGTATAAATCACTGATGAATATGCTACTGCACAACTCAAAGCTGGATGAGTCAATCATAAGTTTTAATTGCATTAGTCACTATCATAACACCTTGAAACACAGTCAAACACAGTCCACAGTACATGTAAATGTAAACAAGATGTATGTTCAGTTAGCACTTGAATGTATGTCGAGGTAAATAAAAGCACACATACCATTTTCCACTAAGTCTTGAAAATGCCTACGGATCAACTGTGCAATAGGCTTTCCAAGGATACCTGCATTTGTAGGGAATATATTGGAAACAGTAAGCATAACTAATATAAACCTGAATGACTTGTGCAAGTTCTAAGGGACAATTCATTTTTTGTGAGGAAGGGGGAGCTGGTGGGATTGGGGGGGATGCAAAAAAAAAAACGGCTTTTAAGGGGGGCATCCCAAAAAAAAAGGGAAAGGGTCAGGGTCAACTGAAATATTTTTATACTTTGAAATGGGATAATGTTTTAATAGGGCCCAGTCAAAGAAATAGCTGCCTCAAGGGGGTGGGGGGCATGTGAAAAAAAATTGCGAGCTGAGGGGGGTGGGGGTTGTCACAAAATTTTTAAATGGTTTCTCCTGAATGACACCAGCCCGTCCTACCTCGCCAAGAATGAACAGTCCCTAAGGTACATTTACAGGGTTGTCCCTAAAGACTGGCTTCTGCTGAGAAAAAAGCAATTGCTGGGTGAATTTTTGCCATCTTTTCCCTACAGTAAAATGGCAATGAAAGTCTAAGTCTACTGGCAGCACGCTGAATGGCTACTTCAACAGGCAGACAATTTTCTAGGCTATAACCCTGCATTTAAATGAAAGAGAGACAGCAATTCCTTGGATAAGGATGCATGACGAGAAAATTTGAGACATACAACGTTTTCACCATTACCGCTTATCCCTGAATACTGAAGTCAAATTCAAAAATACATGTAACTATCTTTAAACCATTTGATAATTATTACATTTCTGGTTTTTTATATCGATTGTCCATTATTCATTTCTCAATTGGCAACATTGAAAACATATAATATAAAATATCATTATAATTATACGTAATAGATAACTTATCTCCGAATGGTACTTGTATACTGTATTAGGTCAATAATATTTAATTTGCTGGAGTGAATTTGATGATAAGAAACAGAAAATTAATGTGGGGTCGTAAAAAATTGAATCAATTACTACTCTGTCAAATTTTGTTGACTAATTGTAATAAAATACTGGCACAAAGATTCTTGCTTGATCAAGACTCACCAACACGCCTTCTTTTGGGCAAAGGATACTCCAAAGCATGGGATGGCAGTGAATGACCATCACAGAAGTGTGACAAAGTCATGTTTGTGCCTGAAGGTGTATCAGTATAGTGAGTCACATATTGCTTTGACATTTTGTCAAGAATACACCCAGCACCAAGCTGCCCACAACCAACATCACTACCTACAGATCTCAGTTTTATGGTGACGTCATATTCCCTTGGGGAGTCAGCAGCAAACAGAAAGGTCAGCTTTCCAGTATTGGATGGCAAATAATTGTTGAGACAGTCTACTTTTGAGGCAGTGACGAAATAATGGGACCCACTGGCAACAGGAACACTTTCTTTAACTTCTGCTTCTATGATGAAGTTTTCTCCACGGCCCTGCAATAGAGTGTGAGGCCAAGATGATTGCTTATTAGCTGAGTTCCTTTTTCACATTTTTATTGATTGAGGCATGGTCAAGATCATGGTCAAAATGCAAAAAAAAAACAAGGTCATTTTGCAGCTATCTTGAGTGAACATTAAGCTTGGTCAGTGAAGGATATATTGTATGTCTAATTTGATTTGTTTTGTTATGTGGGGCAATGCAGGAAATACCAAGCAGGCATAATAGGCCCACCTTGAATGCTTTAATTTCAATAGTCAGCAAAAACCCAGGATTTACCTTACACAGGTCTGTACCTTGCCTACTTGTGCAACCAGCCATAATTTTATAATACTGTAATTACCAATGTATAATATGCCCTTGTTTTCCCGGAAAATTACCGTTCTAATTTGCGAAGCATATTATAGACGGAACCCATTGTTTTAGAACATTCTCATTAGCATACACTAAACAACAAAACAAAAGCTTCCATGTAACTGCATGGTTGTTTGTAACTACAATTCACATTGCTATGAATAAAACCTGTTCCATTCTCGTCTGTGAAGGAATTTTAATGACTTGAAATGCAACACCTAACAAGAACAGCAAAAAAGTTAATGTCTCTCTAGCTTGAGCGATCAAAAATTCAAGGAATGAGAAGAACCAAGTGACAGTCTTGGTGGTGTGCAGAGAACACACAGAACTTTAAATTAAGTCAAATTTAATTGATGATCTTTAAACAAAAACCATACAGCCTGCACTTTTTGTTACGTCTTTGAGGCAATCCTGACAGCGTTGTTCGAACCAGTTCACTGATCAGCCACCACCTTAGATGACATGACAGAGTGGATTGGAGCAAGCACCATTTGCGACATTTCCAACATGGCAGCCAGGCGCGATCGAACTTTTTTACGAGCATAAATATTCATACACCACTGAACACCTGCTCCACAAGTTATGCCCAAATAAGAAAACACTGATATTGTGGTGATTCCTAGCAGATCTACTTCACTTCTACAGTGATAATAATTCAATAAATAAATTTACAAAGATCAGTGACTGACTTTGTTTGTGCAAAACTTGATTTTTTTCCAAATTATGTCAAAAATATTGGTTGTGCACGATACATGGGCATGTATTATACATGGGTAAATACGGTAATGTATTTTAGCGACAAAATCATACCATAGTACACCAAAAATACACTTAGCAAAAACAAGTCTCAACCCACAAAATATAATACTGGTAGTTACAACAATACCTGCCTGGTAGAAATCCTACCTAGGATCCGAAATAGGATCCTAATAAGATCTTGATAGGATCTTGATTAAGATCCTTTCAGGATCCTACAGGTCTTTCTGTTAGGATCCTGCAAGATCCTACTTAGGATCCTGTAGGATCCTGTAGGATCTTGCAGGATCTTACACAGGATCCTAGGAAATGTGTAGGATCTTGCACAGGATCCTAGGAAATGTGTAGGATCTTGTACAGGATCCTAGGAAATGTGTAGGATCTTGTACAGGATCCTAGGAAATGTGTAGGATCTTGTACAGGATCCTAGGAAATATGTAGGATCTTGTACAGGATCCTAGCAAATGTGTAGGATCTTGTACAGGATCCTAGGAAATATGTAGGATCTTGCACAGGATCCTAGGAAATATGTAGGATCTTGTACAGGATCCTAGCAAATGTGTAGGATCTTGTACAGGATCCTAGGAAATATGTAGGATCTTGTACAGGATCCTAGCAAATGTGTAGGATCTTGTACAGGATCCTGGGAAATGTGTAGGATCTTGTACAGGATCCTAGCAAATGTGTAGGATCTTTCACAGGATCCTAGGAAATATGTAGGATCTTGTACAGGATCCTAGCAAATGTGTAGGATCTTGTACAGGATCCTACACCTTTGCTAGGATCTTGCACAGGATCCTAGAAAATGTGTAGGATCTTGTACAGGATCCTAGCAAATGTGTAGGATGTAGCTTGTACAGGATCCTACACATTTGCTAGGATCTTGCACAGGATCCTAGCAAATGTATAGGATCTTGTGCAGATCCTAGCAAATGTGTAGGATCTTGTACAGGATCCTAGCAAATGTGTAGGATCTAGCTTGTACAGGATCCTACACATTTGCTAGGATCTAGCTTGTACAGGATCCTACACATTTGCTAGGATCTTGCATAGGATCCTAGCAAATGTGTAGGATCTTGTGCAGATCCTAGCAAATGTGTAGGATCTTGTACAGGATCCTAGCAAATGTGTAGGATCTTGTGCAGATCCTAGCAAATGTGTAGGATCTTGTACAGGATCCTAGCAAATGTGTAGGATCTAGCTTGTACAGGATCCTACACATTTGCTAGGATCTTGCACAGGATCCTAGCAAATGTGTAGGATCTTGCACAGGATCCTAGCAAATGTGTAGGATCTTGTGCAGATCCTAGCAAATGTGTAGGATCTTGTACAGGATCCTAGCAAAAGTGTAGGATCTTGTACAGGATCCTACGAAATTTGTATAAGTATTCTGATTGGTTCTTATCTCTACAAATCCCTCTGATGTCATGTTCCCTTTCAGTATATTAAGCATCCATTTGAAAAAGCACCTAACTTGATAACACATTATTTTATTCAACCCTTATAATACAAGTTATGACAAATATTAACTTTTCAAAGAGCACGTAACTGTTGTTTACAAAGGTTTAAACTACACAGATCTGATTTTGCACTTAAAATAATACACTAACCACAAGGAATTGACACTTCTAATTTCTATTAACCCTTTACCTCCCAGAAGTGAACAGCATGGAACTTCTCCATACAAGAACAGTGCAATGTACTATCAGTATGGCTAACTGTTAATGAAAATCACAGAAATGATCAACTCATACATTATAAATTCTTCTGATACCAAATTCTCCCAACTAACTTAAAACCAAATATATGGCAGTTGCTAAGAGAATTGCTTCTCAGAGCATGGGAGTTAAAGGGCTAATTAACATTATATGTAGCTAACAACAAAGATTAGTTTGTTTATCAACATCTGCAAGGATTGCTTGTACAGGTCAATCTTTGCTAAAAAAATCCTTGTATTCAAAATGATTGTACTTGGAATGCCAATTCATTGTATTTATAGTCTGAAACTGCATTGAGCATAAAAACTGCTCATGAAATGGAGGGTTGTCCAATACTCCAACAAATTTTATGCGTAGCATTTTTACTGTATTATATGGCCATAACAAGAGTTCAACAATGCATTCTAGAACGATGCAATACAACACAATGCATCTCAATACAAAGCTGTGCATAAATTTGTCAGAGTATTGGACAAGTATGAGGAAATGGGTTTTCATCAGCCTATTAAAAATTTTCCTTGGTACAATAGATGAACATTCCAGGCACAGAGATTAAAATTTTCTTACAAGAATTCTGCAGTTAATCAGCAGTAGAAGTATGCCTATGCTGTTTTAATTTATCTTAACATTTTTGGTTCATTGATGTTGATATCTTGCTGGAATTCAGAACACCTTTTAAGAACCAAAAAGTATATTTCACTTACACTAAAGTAGACTTAAACTGTACTTATAGAAGTAGGTATACTTAGAGTACAGTACTTTTGGTTACTTAAAAGTATACTTCTTACTAAGTATGTAGTTTATAATTATAATAAAGTATACTACGCAACATGCAGGCATTCTACTTTTAATATAATCATTAATATCAAAAGTGCAGGACATCTTGGTAAGTTGTATATACTAATATGGTCTCTTCTGTAATACACACTGACAGTAACCCTCAGACAGCAAATACTACAGGTAATTTGAATCTGCACCTTATACTATTTATTAAAAAAAAATTAACAATGAAGTCATGAGTCTCCTTGTAGTTATTGTGGTAGTTATAATTTAGCTTCATTTTCATGAAACAAAACTTAGAAAATAAGACCTGACTGACGAGATGTTGTTTCATAATAACAATGATGATCAAGCTGCTTTTGATCTAGCTATCTCTTGATTTTGGTTTCCCTTGCACAGCATCTGTAATATAAAAATGCCTAGTGAGATGTATATGTAGTTTATATAGAAAGGTTGAAATCTTTGCAGAAAAAGGGCTAGGTCTATATTGGTAATTGTTCTAGGTCCAATTCCGCAAAATATACTATTATGCCAAACAATAGACGAACAGCTGGGAGGGCATCTAGCTATACACATGTACTCAAAACCAAATCAAAATCAACACGGAAAATCTGACTCAAAAATGTCCTGATACAAAAATGAAAAATTTATACTATTCCTTACGTGTGTTCCCTTTTGCTCCAGTTTCTGCTAGTTTTCAAACCAGAGTCCATTGAAAAACTAAAGGAAAATCTAAGAGGTTGCTTGATTTGCAAGCCAAATGTAAGCCAGCTTGGCAAGATTTCTGCACCGGTCCCTACTTCATTATGCATGCACCAGATGAATTGTTCACATGTAGACATTTTTTGTTATAGCAGAATGAAACAATATGGCTACAGCATGCATAATAAAGTAGGGACCTGTGCGGAAATCATTCGGTAAGATTTCCGCACAGGTCCCTACATCATTATGCATGCTATAGTTGAATTGTCTTGGGAAGTGCGCGTGCAAACATTTCTGAGAACGAAACCGTACGGCTACAGCATGCATAATGAAGTAGGGACCTGTGAGGAAATCTTAAAAATCATTCCTCCAGCTTAAGCTTTTCGCATGAAGTTCGTAAACCAAGCTATAAACCAGCGCCCGAGTTGATGTTACTTTGTACTATGTCGTGATATTATTAAGGACCTTTCCACAGCGAAATTTTTAAGTTCATCAAAATAAACACACAGCCCTTTTTCAATTGTCTTTTAAGTTAAATTTAAGCTTCAGCGTAAAGTATGTGCGAACAAAGGAAGTCGTTGTTGTACTCACCACGAACTGCGCGCCTTTGAATCGTTCCCAAACGAATCTTGATTGTGACTTCCAAAAAAGAAACTTTTTTAATTTATACAGCTTTGCTTCTCACCAAGCCATCGAAAACGTTTGATTCAATCGACGTACTGTACAATACCTGGAGGTTCACATCGATTTTCGTTCACCACTTGAGCTCGCTGCACAACCAGGCAGGAGTGTTTACCGCCATGAAAATATGCATGCTCTGATTGGTTCAGCAGCAAAGCATCTCGATCCAGGGCCTTGGCGGCAGTCTTGTCTCAATATGGCGGACCATTATTGAGGTGTGTCAGCTGTTGCTTCAGAAGAAATTTATGGGAATTACAGAAAGACGAGGTTCTTTTAAGTGCTCTGTTGGTCTTCCAAGCTCAGGAAGCGAATACAAAAGACCTGTTTAGAATATCAGCTTCGAGTTGCACGGTGCCTGTATTTTGTTGGCGATCGACGTGAAAGTGATGATTGGAGATAGCTTATGAACTCCAGTCGCAGCTGACCCGGACTACAGCAATACAAGTACACAGGAGAAAAGCAACGTAAAGAAAACATACGCTTACACATTTTATTGTACAGTGCATCCTCTGATGCATTATGTCGCAAGTTCCTAACGATAGGAATGGTATACAATGACTACAGTGTCTCACAACTAAAGTGTCTTACACCTCAGTCAGGGCCCCCATGGATACCAGCCTTTGAGCTGAACGGGCTACCCTGTTTAAATAAAGTTTTACTTTACTTTACTCAGGCTAGCTACAGTGATTCTACAGTGATACAAAGATTCTACAGTGCATAAATGAGAAATGCACGACTCAATAAATTGACATAATGCCTCTCTTGGTCAATTTATTAAAACATGACTTTAGAAACTTGTGTTTGAGGAACACATGTAGCATATATTTGAATTTGATAAGGTCAATTTAATAAAAATGCATTTGCAATTTCAAAGTTATTTGAACTGATTTCACTGTACCTGACAATAAAATTTTGCCCCCTTTATCCCTCCCTCTGTCAGTGAACCATGAAACTGGTATTAAAACTAACAGCTACATCACGATCAGAGGAAAGGTGGAAATGCTTCTATAGGATTTTATCAAGATCCTTTAGCAAGATCCTATAGGATTTTATCAAGATCCTATAGGATCTTATCAAGATCTTTTAGCTGGATCCTATAGGATCTTATCAAGATTCTTTAGCAAGATTCTAGGATTTTATCAAGATCCTATAGGATCTTATCAAGATTCTTTAGCACAATCCTATAGGATTTTATCGAGATCTTATAGGATCTTATCAAGATTTCTTTATCAAGATCCTATAGGATCTTATCAAGATCTTTTAGCTGGATCCTATAGGATCTTATCAAGATTCTTCAGCAAGATCCTATGGATTATATCAAGCGTGTCCATTTATAGGATCCTTACCCCATCCAGGATCCTGATCAGGATCTTTATCCTGTTCAGGATCCTGATTAGGATCCTTATCCTATTTTGAAATCCTGGAAAGGATCCTAATCCTATTCAAGATCCTACAGGACCCTATGGAATCCTAGAGGATCCTGCAGGATCCTATGTAGGATTTCTACCAGGTTATGCATGTATTATTAAATGTAGTGGAGATCTGTTCTATTTCACTCTTCTATGAATTCTTCTCATTTTGAAGGTTACATACCTTTTTAAATGCTAGTTTATCCCACTCTTTTACTTCCATGTCGCCATCATACAGCTCGTATGTATCATTAGTTGCAATAGCCAGAACACAATTAATGCAAACAGAAGGTCCAGGAATCAACAAAGGATTCCAGTTACCCTCATAGTTGAGACCACCAAGCTGCACGATGTGATGACGGCAGGTTTGTAGCATATGCAGTTTACAAGTTCCTGGCTTGAGCTCATCAGAAAACATGACTCTTGGCCATTGCCCTGCAAGTGGATATACATAAATGAAAAATATTGCATTAGTTAAAACTAGAACTCATGCAGTTATAGATGTAAGTTATAAACTAGTTAGGTTATGTCATCATAAACCCATAATACTTGAAATGATTGTGTAACTGCCTTTGAACATCTTCAACCACAGCTTGTTCACATTCATTCTTTATTACTACCACATTTGGAAAACAATAGAAACCAAATAACCGAATCAGAATCAAGCTCAAAGACAGGGCAGTGGGGCAGGCAGTTCCTAAACATGGCACTTGGGAAATATTGAATTTGAACAAGCTGTGAACATGATACATGTCTCAAGTCTTATGGTTTACAGGCAACAGACATGCATACTGAAAAGGAAAGTCAGAAATCGGCAATGCCCATTTCTAGATCGAGATCAAGGAGTTGATGGATGAGAGAGATCAAGTACACAGAGTTGCTCTTGAGTTGGGTGCTGTTATAGACTGGGAGCATTTCCATTGGTGTCGTAATGAGGTTAAGAGAACGCTGTGTGATGCTGAGAGGAACTACAGTGTTCAAAAGGAGATGAATGACAATCAGAGTAGTAGTGCCATGTGGAAGGCAATATGGAATTGTATCTTGTCGAAAGAGAAATTGAGACTGGTGTACTCAAGGGATATGACGGAACTAGCGAACGAGTTCAACAAGTTCTTTGCTTCTGTGCGGGAGCAAGGGATGTAGCCGAGTCTATTAAGAGGATTGCTTCAGTAAACACCTATCCAGCGTATAAGCCCTGTTCAGCCCAGACCATATTCCAACTAGAGGATTTCCGATCCCACACATTCACTACCTTTGAAGTACACAAGATCCTGTCTTTTCCTTCAAACAGGGAACACTATCAGCTCATAGTGCCCTTCCGAAGAAAATACCCGGATGGATAGTACCCGTCCATGAAAATGTGAATTTTCCAACAGTTGTACCATATTTTTTAGGCAATGTACATTGCAAATTATTGAAATTTCAAGCTGCGCGCATGGATAAATGTCATAGACTTGCATTAAGTGAGTTTTGACTGTTTTTCTACTGGCGTGTGGAAGAAAATTTAGTGGTGAACAATAAAGACAATAGAGTGCTTATGTCTCAGAACTATCGGTCCGATAGTTGCCCCTTGGAAATTTTTATTTATTTGTATTAAATATGTGTTTTAAGAAAATAAATTTTCTGCGGGGCAACTATGAGCCGATAATCCCTGCAACATGTATGGGCACTTTTAGCGAAGTTTCGCAGGAAGATAGAGTATTTTGGTGTTTTTTTTCACCGACACATGATTTGTTTACTATGATTTTTACTAAAAACATTAGATTATTCGCTCTCGATTTCTAAGCGGTGATAGTCTATCATCCCTTATAGAGCATTTTCACTCACGTGGCCAGCAGCCATGCAAATTTTTTGGAACAAAAGAACGTTTTTACATAAGAAAAGAGTTCAACTCCCAGAGGATTAGTTTTGAACACCAACATGGCCGCCGTTTCATTGTTTTGGAACACCAATATGGCTGCTGTGACGTCATGTGAAAACGCTCTATAGTTCACCACTAAATTTTCTCAGATTCTTATTGGTTTAAATTGATCATGTGACACAATATTGTTCGTCCGCAGAGAGACACTGGAGACCTTACGCAACAGGACGCCTGGAAGACTCAGCACGGCAGAAGGACGAAAAAATGTCGCACAAGACTGTGCATTCCCATTCTTATGCGACATTTTTTCGTCATCATGCTGCAAGGTCTCTACTATTTACACAATAGAGTGTTTCTGTCGAGGAACTATTGGCTGAATTAGTTACCCAGCAGAAATTTGATGTTCTTAAAACAATTATTTGCCAAGAACTTTGAGGGCAAATATGCTAGTTTTAAGAACATCAAATTTCCATTAGGGGCAACTATCAGACCGATAGTTCCTAGACATAAACACTCTATTGTCTTTTTATATTGTTCACCACTAAATTTCCTTCTGCGCACCAGTTGAAAAACAGTCAAAACCCACTAAATGCAGATCAATCAAATATTTATCGATATGCACAGCCTGAAATTTCAATATTTAGCAATGTACATTGCCTAAAAAATATGGTATAAATGTCTGAAAATTCACATTTTCACGGACAGGCACTATCCATCCGGGTATTTTCCTCGGAAGGGCACTATGCGCTGATAGTGTGTCTCCACCGACGAACACTATCGTGTCATGTGATCAAGTTAAACCAATAGGAATCGGAGAAAATTTAGTGGTGAACTATAACAGCGCATGGATAGTACTCGTCCGTGAAAATGTGAATTTTCTGACAGTTATACCGTTTTCTTAGCCAATGCACGTTGCGAATTATTGAAATTTCAGGCTGTGCGCATGGATAAATATTTGATTGATCTGCATTTATTGGGTTTTGATTGTTTTTCAAGTGGCGCGGGGAAGAAAATTTAGTGATGAACAATGAAGTCGATAGAGTGTTAATGTCTCGGAACTATCGGTCCGATAGTTGTCCCTTGAAAATTTGATGTTCTTAAAACTAGCATACATGTATTTGGCCTCGAAGGTTCGCTTCTCGGGCAAATATTTGTTTTAAGAACATCAAATTTCCGTGGGGCAACTATTAGCCGATAATATTCCTCGACAGAAACTCTATTGTTTAAATAGAAATCTCGAGCTCATTTGTTAATTAAGTAGAGAATGTTGCGTCATCCCAACGCTCTCGTTTGTTCCCGTCGTTACTACGGAAAATTTGTTTTCAACGTAGCAATTTAATAATACAAAATTGCTTAAAGGAATAAAGAAAACATGATTTGGTTCCTTATTTCTTTGTAAGCGCGGCTTTACTATGAAATGAACAAGACTATAGTAATTTTATTGCGTCATTTTCTACCGCGTCAAAGTCGTTTTGTCGAGGCGCTAATGGTTCTAGAACCCTCGCAAAATCAATGCAAAACAGCATTTGCTACATGAAGCTGAAAATGTTGCGTGGCTAAACATTACATCAGGGTTGACCAACACACAAAACAAAAAAAAATGCTGTGTCTGTATGTCCGGCAGCCGGACAGAATTATCAAAATACTCAGCGCCCGGCAGTCGTCAAATTTAATCGTGTTATGATTTTAATATCGGTGATTACCTAATATAAACATCCATATTCCCTGTCTCCTACCTCTAATCCTTAACCTAATTGGCATAATCTACCCTGAAAGCAAAGAAAATCAGACTGCCGGACACCGAGTATTTTGAAAATCCTGTCCGCCAGCCCTCTGACTGCCCGACATAGACACACTTCGAAAAAAAAAACACTTCTAACTTACCTTTTGGGCTCTCCTGAAGGCAAACTGTTGTTGAAGGTACCATTTTACGCTTCCATTGTCATTCGAGTAGCTAAGAACGCGAAATCTGTCTTTCCGTAGCTGTTACGCAGTTGTTTATAACAGTAACTAAACTGCAACTAAACAACAGTTTTAAGGGAGTTGTTGTAGGCGCGACACGAATCATGTGATATCAATCGAATGTTAACGACCGGGAAAGTCCCTTCTAAATATACTAAATATAGAGTACTAAAGTGTGACGTCACAAATATCTCAATTTTTGAAATTATGGGATTTATTAAGATGTTTGCAAAGAGCATGATAACAAATGCCTACAGGCCAAAAATCAGCCTCTGATTTCAATTTTGGAGTGAGATATTGCAACTTTTACGCTCCAATGATTCCATACAAATCCTTCTAATTTTGTCTCTGTTCTAAACGTTTGGAACCGAGACAAAATTAGAAGGATTTGTATGGAATCACTGGAACGTAAACGTTGCAATATCTCACTCAAAAATTGAAATGAGAGCCTGATTTTTGGCCTGTAGGCATTTTTCATCATGCTTCTTTGAAATGTCTCAATAAATCCCATAACTTTAGAAATTTAGTTTTTGTGATGTCATCACTTTAGTACTCTATGCCTACATTATCGAATGTGGCGATATTGTCTTGGAGTTATGCACAGTCAGATTTCATTGATATTGGACGCTTTCGTTCTGCTGAAGTCATGCTGTATAGCTGTTTAATAGATATTGCGTTTGCCTTACGATTATATTACCTGCTTCAAACAGAATGTAGTACAAGTTTACACAGTACAGTCTAGACAGGCTTTTTACTGCGCACAGGTAACAATATCATAGTTACCACTGCCTTTTCGAGGCGTTCCAAATGCTAAACAGCGACTACATTCTCTCCTTTTGACTTTTGTCCAATCTCAGTCATTTTAGGTTGTCCTCCGCCATCTTAACGCAAGGAAGGGCTGTATTATGGCAGCACGGAAGGCTGGGCTCTACTTCTTGTGACCAATCGCTATCGAGAAGACAAACGGACAGCCATGTTTGAATTCGAGTATTAAATTGGAAAGTCGCAAAACATGTCTTCCGACACTGATTCAATACCCAATGTCTCCGACATGGACTCACCGGGAAGCTCGATTTCTTCGTCGTTACAAAGAGAGTATGAAGAGCTGTTAAAGTACGCTGTTGTCACGCCCAAAATCCAAGTACTCCCTAGCGTTTATGAGGAGCGAGTTAGCACTAAAGGTCTGAATTCTGTTGCGTCCAGTGAGCAATCAAGCAGTGAAAACTCTTCTACTTCGACAGTCTCAAGTAATTCGTCATCTAAAAAGACTTCTGCTTTAGAAGAGTCATCAATGGCTGCCAAAGACAATGTGCAGCGATTACCAAATACTCCTGCACACAAAGTCTCGTTCCAAGGTCAAGGATCGATAGCTCGGGATTCTCTCCTTCGTAGCGGTACAGTAGTTTAATTCATCTTGCTTTGTTTTCCTGAGTACGTTTTTTATGAAGTTTGTGAGGTAAATACTACAGTAATTACTTCTTTCAATTTAATAAATGATCTAGAAGTGGGAGGTGGAAACTACAATAATTGTCTGACTCATAAATGACAAGAACCAACTTTTACGTTTCAACTTGTTTTTTCTTTGGACCTGAAGAAATGTCAGTTCCATCTGAAGCGAAGACTCCTGAAGTTGAGCAAGAATCTCCATCTTCATACACTTCAGAGGAGACACCAGACTCACCTCAGCCCCCCTCACCTGGCATAGATGCAGACCTTGCTAGAATGGAGTCATTACTAGACAACTGGTGTTTAGATCTGAAAAGAAATGTATTGGTGAGTTTTTATAATTCCATGACCGTTGTATTGTATTTCTGTTTAGCAGACAGACGTCTTTTAGCATTGTTCTGTGTCTAGCTGAAATGTTGTTTTACACTGTAAATAAAAAAATATCTGGTCATAATTTTTTAAGGTGTGTTGAAGACTATACATGTAGAACACCTCTTGAAAGACTCTGAAGATTTTTTGTAAGATAAGTAAGAACTTAGATTTGGATGTTGATTTTTCACCTGAGCTACTATTAAAGTACCGGTAAACTTGAAAAATTGCCAGACAGTATGCAGGTTTTATTGCGATTGTTTTAACTGGTTCCCTTGCAACCTGACATTAAGTGTATACTCTAAGCCAGATATCTGTTTTTAACCAGGCTGAATTTGCCCAGTCTAAAATGGGACTGTTTGAGAAACAGAAGCAACTACTAATGCAAGAGAAAAGAAGGTAAATTGGTAGTTCTCTCTTGATAAGTTATAGATGTCATTATCTGGATTTCATCCTTGATTTCTAACCTAGATTTCCAATGCTTGGATGCTAATAAAACAGTTTTTTAGCATTAGATGATGATTAAGGGAGGCAGTGTGACAGAGTAAGTGGGGAACTGGACTTGTTATCTGGTCATGGTCCCAGGTTCAATTCCTTTCCTGACCACTACATTGATATGCAATACAGTAATCCAGTGAGTTTCAGATTGTTGGCCTCGCATTTTTCAAAAACAAACCAAAAGTAATTTAGTCATTATCATCGCCATGTGACTGCCTTTAATTTTAGACGGATGTACAGGGAGCTCCATCTGTTTTTTTTTTGTTTTTTTTTTTTTTTTTGTTTTCACGAAAGTTGCTCCTACACTGTACCTACTGAAGACAAATGTTTTTTCTCTTTCTGCATGTTCATTGGATATCAGGGAGTGCTACACATAGTGTTGTGTTGCTGTGGGTCTTTTTGCTAGACAAGGAATTCCCTTTTTCAAATGTACTTTTGGGTCAAGCTAAACTTTTCCCCATTTGCTACATGTCAGGACTTCAAAATTATGATCATTGTCTTCACTGGAATTTTATTTCAAGTGCCAATAAACAAATATTAGATATTAGTATCAACTCCATTGAAATACTTGGAATCCAAATCATTAAACAGGCATGCTGTTGAAATGAATAAAGTCATGAATGAGATGGAGAGTCAAAAGGAGTTGCTGTTAACATATGAACAAACCTTGTCACACAAGGATTCTATTGTGGCAAATGTCACGGATGCTATTCAGAAGCAGGTTAGGTATTACTGCAAGTAAAGAGTTGCATTGATGTAAATAAAAAATGATTATTAATAGTATGCATGGTGGTTATTATTTTTACATGATTTTAGTTGGCATTGTAAAATTATATGTGACGGTTACAAAATGGGAATGATAATTATTATATTTAAGAAAATTTAATTAAATAAATACAGTTGTAATTTTTATAAAATGGTATTTTTTTTAGGTATTAAAGCAGATCTAAAGAAGTTTGTTTTTGCTTAGGGTTATTTAGAATTAGAATACATTGCATACAGTAATGCTGCAGTAATTTTTACTCATAGCTCTGGGGTTCAGTGTACAGTCATGCAAAACATGCCTGTTAAAATTTAGTTTTAGAAACAGTCATGATCATAGTATAATTATAACCTCTTAGCTAGTTCGTACTCTGTGATTGGTCAATTTCATGGGCCATATTCTCTAATATGGCCCGCAAAATGTGAAACTTTTTGTGCGGTCAAAAAGAGATTTAATACATTCAATTTCAGTTTATTTATTTATTAGCATGCAATGTCAGCACAGTCCTTGGCGATCCGCAATTAGCAAAGCTATTCTAGGTGGGCCACTTTTCTAAAGCAAGTGCTGTCTCTATTAATGATCCCATACACAGGGATTAGGAAGAAAAACAGGCAAATGAGCCGTGGCCCCAGCTGTCATTGGAAAGTTATGAGCCTTTTATAAAAAGTTTGGGCCATTAGGGTAATTAAGTGGGCCATTATTGCTTGTTTTTTTTCGGAGGCATATTGGCAATTGAGGCTAGTAAAAGATGCAAATATATTCAAGGCACGCGAAAACACTAGGGAGCTTAAGCACGTGCGTTTTTGAGATTTGGACAGCAACACGAAGAGAACATTTCACATGCCAGGACAGTGGTGTCTCCCAGATTTTTATAGTGACTATCTCTAATGGAGAAAAGATACTAATCAATGTAAATGCAGTTGGGCGAAGACAAGTTAATAGGGGAAACAGCTCCCTTCCGGTTGCCATCTACATCTCAAGAACAAGTGTGCTTAAGCTCCCTACTGAAAGCACACGGAACTCTGAGCAAGACCCTCATTTGCAAGGAAAGTCTGAGTTGAGGATCTGGCAACAAAAATGAAGCAAGTGCAAATCAAAGGGCAAAGGCACCATGGTTTTTCGCTTGTTTAATCGTCATTAAACTGAAAATTTTACAAATTAAAATCATTTTCACAAAGTGGTGTATATTTTACTAGCTGTTTCACGGCTTGGGCGCATCACTGGCCCGGTAATTTCTTTTTAAATGCGTCATTGCATGGCCTTTGTAATCCCTGCATACACGTACAATAAAATAAAAATCACAAAGAACACAAAAATAATAAGGTCCAGTAATAAATAAATAAATTATTTACAAAGTTACATACACACGTACAGCTGTATATTGGGCTGTATATTACTAAAAGCTTGTCTTTCTTGGTTTGCACCCTCAGCCATGGATCCTTTTATTTTTTTTTTTTTATTGTTTGTTTGTTTGTTTTTTGTTTTTTTTTTGATTTCGTACTTTTTTGGGAGGTTTTTCTTTTTTTTGCCTTAATTTAATTACCTGTATGACCTGTGAGCTTTGCACTTGGGCCATAAATTGAGGGAAAAAAATTTGGTCTGTAACCTGCAGTACAGCTCTCAAACTTAGTTAGTGAAGGGTACATGTATTTACGACTTTACGGGTAATTTGGTGTAATATTATTAGAGCTTCTTGTGGCTAAAACCGCAAACATGAATTATGCTTGGCAATGGACTACTGTATTATACTAAGCAGATGACCAAACCTATTCAGTTGTCTGGCATTACAGTAAGTACTCTCTGAACAAAACTTGGAATGAGTCTTGGTTATGTTGCAAGTGCTGTATATTTAATCACTAACTCTTAGGGAAACAGTACAATCATGATGCTGTGTGAGTGTTAATGTTTTTCCTTTGAATTTTTACTGCAGAGGGAGCGAGGGGAACTACTCAAAGCTTTTACCAAGTGGAAGCTAAGGCATTCTGATGAGAAAAGAGAGGTCAAATATTTGCTTTGATCAATTACTTAATTACTTATTACATTCCCCAATTGTTAGAGCATACATTATAAATGTTATGCCCAGCTAATAACTGTACATTACACCAGTATGCGCGTTTTTTTTTCCTTACAGTCATTTGCCACCAAACTGGCAAGAAGACACCACAAGCATGCCATCAAGTCTCGCACATGGAATGCTTGGCGGTCACTCATTGAGTCCAAGTGGAAACAGAGGGTAGAGAAAGCTTGTCAGGTATCATGAAGTACAGTATAAATATTATAGATTGTGAAAAGTTCAATAAGGTAGCAAATTGTTTACATAGTCACATGTAATTAGCCATGACTGTTCTATTGTAATGTCCCAGGCTGTATTTTTGCAAAATCCCACAAAATGGTAATTTTTACATTGATTCTTTTATTTTCTTTAGTCAAAGGCTCAAGAAGTTTGTGTCAAGTTGACAGATGACTATGAACATAGACTTGAAACGGTACTGACAGTATTTTGAATTACTATTTTCTACTTTTTTTAGTTAGAAAACAAAACTTATATGTTTACAATTTACTCCCCCAACCATAATAATTATAGATGCTCACCAAGTCCAATGCACATGTATAAACAAGTTGGTTTATTTTTTTTATCATGTTAACAAATCTGATCGTTTGGGAAAGTGGTGTTAGATTCTTTGGCAATATAAAACCAGTGTGTCTGGGCAGAGTGTGGTAACCATTCACTGTACTTCACAGGCAAACCATGAGCTTGAAATTGCGCGGAATGAGATCGCGCGTCTACACGCAGAGAGGCTGTGTTATGAAGAAACAATGAAGAAGGCATTCATGAGGGGGGTGTGTGCATTGAACCTAGAAGCCATGAGTATGTTCAGGGAGGGAGAAGAGGGTGGACGACGACCCACCCCACCCTCGGGTGACAGTGGCGGTGGAGCGTTTTCAGGTAAATGTTCCATTTACCTGATTTGCGAACTGTTCCTAGCCGGTGACGTTGACACAAACATTCCTCCCTGAGAAAATAAGAAAGACAGAAATAAATTGAAGAGCATCTGGAATGCAAAGGGAAGAGATTTTCCTATCTCCAACAAGACGCGGAAAAAGGGAGGTCTTGATATTTGTCTGTGTCATTTTCAGTTGAATGTCCCAAAAAGGCTTATAAACAGTGCAATGAGAAAAAATGCTATATTGACATACAACTTACAGTTGTGGTAAGGTTGAGTACGATTTGATTCGAGTGGCGTTGCTCCAGGGACTTGTGCATAATTAAGAGGTCAGGTGTTAAGGAATTACACTTCTAAGGCACGGACACCACTTTCCCTAAACCTGCTTTGGTACTGTCAATGTGGTAAACAGTGTCTGTTTTGCCTAATCTATCTATCGACTGTGCAGAGCTTAGTAAAGACATTCTGAGGGAGGGGCTGGTTAAGCTGGCACGTGTATCCACGTGTATTTAGTTATAGTGTGCTCGATGTAATTAATTTTTATGATTCTAGACACTGAAGACATGCCACGTCACCATCCTCCTATTCCAATTGTCACGACATCTGGCCCAACGGTCACGCAGCAGCAATCAAGTCACGCTCTTCCAAGACACCGGCCTCTAGCAGAGAAATCAGGCCAAACCGGAAGGACGGTAACTGTGAAAGCGCTTTGTCGATCAGACCTCCAGGGGCAGAAGGGCGGAGCAGGTAGGATCATTTGTAACATCACTTGTATTGTGGACCATGAAATACCAATGTGTTTCCACACCCCCCCCTGAAGGAAAAAACGGGAGGAGGGAACGTCTACGAAAACCTGACACAAATCGTGTTATGTGACGTCACCCTTTAGCAAGAAAATGTGTAGTACTTTTTCATTGGCGAGCCATTTTGTCAATACTTACATGAACTCTGATTGGCTTAAGTCTGTGATAGTCTCGTGAGAACCATAAAAGAAAGTGCCGCACAACAACGAGCTATATCGCGGCTTTGAATTTTTCTTGAGCGGCTCTCGGAATACAGAAATTTCATGGAGAACAGCAGAAAGCCATCGATTTGTTTTTTTGAAGGGAAGGATATCTTCGTTTCTCTACCAACCGGTTCCGGGAAGTCGATAATAATATTTCAAGCGATACCGTTGATCGCCTCTGCTCTTTCAAGGTTTAAGAAAAGTTGTGACAGGCCTACACGACTCCCGCTGTTCGCAAGTGTACGGTTTCTTTGCCTTTAGAGTTTGGGTCTCACGAGTCTTGAGCGATTTTCCTCTTTTGTACGAGATGATGTGAGGCTCTTTGTATATCTCACTTAGTAAAGGTTGATCCTGTATTAAATGCCATTTTTTCAATAAGATTTTTTTTTTAAATAGGCAACGCTGTGGTATTGTGTGACAAAAGGAAGAGTTATATTGTGGGTTCGTTTATTTTGTTGAAGAGCCGACTTTCTCTCTTCGAATTTCACTTCTGAGAGGACTTTATTCACCAGAATATCAGGATAACCTGTAAAGGCGTGATCGGAATGCCACAACATTCTCTTCAAAAGTATTTTTGGAAGAGTTAGTTCGAAGCAGCCTAAGTGCTTCGCCTTTGATGAAGCCTTTACTGACCCCTGGTGGGTGGCAGAAAGCGAAATGTGTGTACTGAAATGTTTCTGTCGGCTTGTAGTGAGTTCGCAAGTCCAGGATAGATCTTTTTCTTAATCTATCGCCTTTGTAAACGCAAGTATCCAAGAAAATGGTTTCTTTGTCTGATATAACCGAAGTCGACGAGGGCTTTTCTATAGCTTGAGAATTAACTTGCTAAATTCTCAAGCTCTACACGTAGGCTATTTCCTGGTCGCCAATGCGACTAAAAATTCTGCACTGGCGACCAGAATTTCACAACCGGTCGCCAGTGGGCGATTAACTATTTCATAGCGATGTGCCGATCGTTTTGACAGAACGCGAAAGGAAAGATCGTTTTGAAAATAGAGCAAAGAACCAAACGGCAGTTTTTCAGTCGCGTACATTTCTTCTCCAAAACGTAGAGACAAGAGAAGGTATAAAGTTGACTTGAAACATTTGGCAGTCGCACGAAACTGCGTATATGGCCGGCATTTGATTCGTTCGTGGTGGTTTTTCAGTGGAAGGTGTTTAAATAATCAGCGTGTTTGTATTTAATCTTATTCGTTAGCGGAAGAATCGCCATTGCGGCCCCAAACACGTTCTCTTCGTTCTGATTCTTAAAAGAAAAATTGGCGACCAAAACAGTTGTGGCTTGTGTTTCGCTGCAAAGGATGGCAATGGAAGAATATCTCTAAAGTGCTGATGCTAGCCAATGATAACTCAGTCAAATCTCTGTTGGTGATATCTATTGTAAGAAGTTAATAACATAGTTCTTATTAACCGAGAGAGAGGTCATTACAGGGAAATCTCGGATCGAGGCTTTGATGTATTGACCGAACGATAGCGAGGTCAAGACGTCAAGGCCGAGGTCTGAGATTCACTTGTAATGACCGAACGGACGAGGTTTATAAGTTAATTATTAAATGGCCTTTTTCGCTCTGGAAAATGTCCGCTTGCGCGCGCGGGAGGTCATTGGAGGTCATGTTCACTGAACCGAAACACCTGACCATGCGATCGAACGAAAAGTGACAAAAGAAACAGTTTCTTTGAAAATGAGACAACTTTTGTCTAATTAAAAAAAATGTTTTTTTGAAAAGTTTTGATAATGCCTGATCACTACGAGAAAATCCTTCCCGCCCAGCAGCCAATCAGAGCGCGCGTACTATTGTAGCCATAAAATAACAAGGCATACTCGCTCCGTCGAAGGCCTAACGCTCGAAACGTCAGTACCTCCGTTTTACCTTACGGTGGTATAACTTACTTAATCAACTCGTTTGATTTACCCAATTTTTTGTGTTTCAATTTCCCACCGACGCAGCACCAGTTTCTTTAGAAACTATCCCCACAATACTGAGTTTTGAACTGTTTCTCGGGTCAAGTAGCTATTTTCTCTAACAGAAAAAGTTTTTTATGCTGCAGTTCCCCACAGACGCAGTACCAGTTTCTATAGAACACAACCCTTTATTAGGTTTAAAAGAGTTAATGACTTGGTTGTTCGAAAGCCGATTAGCGCCAATCCTGGGTTAAATTTTAACCCGGGTTTCTTTTCCACTAGCATTTTTCCCGATAACTTTCCCTATTTTTTTTTTCAGAGAATGCAGCTTTCAAAATGTATTCAAAAAGAATTATACTGGATGTGCTTTTTAAGCTGTCATATCTGCATTTAAATTTCGCACTAACTCTGGGTTACCTTAACCCTGCTTCGAACAACCTGGCCAAGGAGATTGTACCGAGGTAATTAGTATATTGAAGAGGCCGACAATTTGGGCGTTAGTCCTTCGTCATTCCCTCTAATGGAAGGCTAACGCTGGAGACTTCAGCATCTAAAATTATTTTCCCTTACTCGCTGTATCAACGTACAATTGTTTCTTAACAAAAAAAAAACATTTAAAAAACTAATGCTTTTCTTGGTGTTTTGAACGGCAGGTCTTGTAGGTACCCAGGGCCCTGTCAGTTCAGTTCTCGTGCAAAAGCATTCGACGGAATCGGGGACGTCAGGCGCGCCGCCGGTTCGATTTCATGGTCAGCGTGCACCGGGTACTCGCGCAGCAGCCTCAAGAGTGTCACGTGGTCCGCCCTTGCAGACAATTCACACGACGCCTGTAAAAGTCGTTCACTAGTCACCATGTAAATGTAGCTTTCCCATTTTTATTGTGATTGAATTGTAGTTTTTTCTTATGTAGAGCAGTAGAGATATAAGTTACTACGTTGACCTGTTGATATTTCGCATGAAACATGTTGTTAAGACGAGAGTTCTCATTTTTTCTTCGGAGAGGGAATGTGTCTTGGCTAAAATTCTGTTCATCAAATGGCAAGATGGATTTCCTTTCTAAAGAGAAAAAATTGACTATCCCTTTAGAGCTTATAATACCGTATATTTGACGTTTCCTCAATAAAGTAATATTTTTCTTGATTCAAATGAGTGTCTTGCTGCGAGTCATTTGATCTGGACAAAAAACGACGATAACGTTTCCACAGCAACATGAAGGTTTCTTGTCCATGTACTGCCAATATTTATGTAGTAATTCTCCCTAGCGAGAGTCGTACACTTATAATAAATTCTTATCTGTTTGCTTGACAGTGCATCGATATTGTGAGAATTTTCACATTGATCAGAGAGCACAATGGTTTGAAAAATCGGAAGAGGCCTAGGACAGGCCTTTGAGGCGATTCAGGGTAAGAACCCACGCTCGTAAATCTGTCTTCATTTTGGCGAAATAAAAAAAAGTATTTCAGTGCAAACCGGTTTTTGTGAGAAAATCTTGGTGAAGCACAGAGGGAACTCTGCTTTCTCTGGTCTTTGGAATGCATCAATGGCCATTTTTATACTAGGGGACGCATTATCCGTCTGGGCGAAGTTGGGGAAACGTTCGTAGTTCATTTGGTTATGCGTCTCGAGTATAAAGACGGACACACGACGCATTATGCGTCCAGAAGAACAACCTTTAGTAATGCGTCGTTCAAGACGTATTACAAAGAGTACTTCGTCTAGACGCGTAATACGTCTTGTGCCCGTCTTTATACTAGAGACGAATAACCAGACGAACTACGAATCTTTGACTAAGTTCGTCCAGACGGATAATGCTTCCCCTAGTATAATCAAAGGCTCCTTGGAGCTACCTCGTGGTCTGTGGTAATTATTCCATGACGTACTGTCCTTTCCTCAGGCCATGAAGCGTTCATTCTGAATAGTTCGTTTTGTGCAGTCTTGCAACGACTGATCGATTACTCGTCGTCCAAATTGGAGACATCGTCACTTTCAAGACTTTAAAACCCATTTCTTTCCCCTCGAGCATTCTTGAACACATTTCCTGTTCGTTTGCGAGATCTTCAAAAGTGTATTTTCAGCAAAGATGGAGCGAAAGGAGCAAAAACTCGCCTGACTATCTTTGCGTCGGGCTCGACAAAACAGACGCCATATTGTAAACATGTGCTGCCGCTTTGTCTCACCCCCTCCCCCCACATATGAGAACATAAAACAATTACACGACTTTGTGGACAAAACCAAACCTAGTAGGGGAGACAGGGGAGAAACTGTTTAATTCACATTTAATGCGAATTTAATGCATAAATTAATTGTCTAACGGGAATGGAGTGACCAATCCAACCATTACTATACCCCATGGTATGATATACCAGGTAATGGGCTCCTGGATATACATACCATGAGGTAAAAACGGTCAATGTATTACTCAAAGCCTAAAATAAAGTTTTAAATCCCTGTCCAAGTGGGAAATGTTTGGCGACCAAACATCATCACACATCCTTTGGTGACCAAACATTTTACCGTTTGGCCACCTTGTTTGCTGCTGTTTGATCGTGTGTGATAAAATTGGAAGGCCATCAAACAGTCAATCAAACAACTTAAAACATGTCTTGTTCTCGTGTTTTCATGGGCGATGTTTCTTTCATTTTAGACAGCCGTATCAAACATGTTTGGCGCACGCATGCGTACCACGCTAGCTCAGAAGCTGATACCGATATATTTGTGGCCCATAGTTCTTTGCTTGTGGAGTTTGATCAAACATGTTACTGTTTGGGTACTGAGTTCAACATCGGCATGTTTCGTCAACAAGCAATGTTTGATGATGGTTGCTCGACAAATATTTCCCGTTTGAGCAGGCCTTAAAGATAACTATCAATTGTCGCAGTCGCATACGTACTCCGTATTGTAAATTCTCAAGATCTGTTGGAATTTTTTTTTACTTGTGGCTTTTATCCCGGAAGTTAACCTTTTATCAACTATTAGTGCCATGCATGTCTCAGCTCATCAAATACTGATAAAATGCGGCTAAAAGACAATATGAAACACTCAGGCTCGAGAAATTAGTACTATTCAGTCACCATCAATACCACCACACCATTGAAAACACATTACTTGCAAAATCGACACAGACAGTAAAACCAGTGGATAGTTTCACCATGACGGCTTTTACGAGAAGCAAGAGTTTTCATTTGTTTAAACGGCACATTACTCGCGTGGCAAATTCTGTCGTCGGCGCAGAAAAACAAACGGAAGTCTTTAGTACGCAAGCTCTGTTCTCTTTGAAGTCATCATTGACCATCTTTATCTGGGAAAATCGGGTTTACCTCGGTGTAAAAACTTGTGAAGTTTTTCTTTGTTATTTCACTATTATTTTCCTGATTTTTATTGTTTTGTCTCCTTTGTTTTCTTTGTTTTACGTCACTCGTAAAGGTAACAGGTTTTTACACCGAGGATGAGCCGGAAAGTCTAAATCTGTTGAAATTCGTGTTTGAATTATTTACCTAACAAGGGTACTCGTTCAGGCCTTGGAGTATGCCGAAAGGGCCTTACAGCTGGGAACTCGGTTCATGATGAACGAGAATGACCACTGTTCGGCGGAGGCTTCGTTTAAAAGACATGCACAGTGCTAGCCCTCCTTCCTTATGCGCAAAGGATGCTTAGATTGAATCCGTGGCAGGAGCCCATCAATATGATGGGCTCCTGACCCGTGGGCAACAAGGAGCAACTCAAGAAATACACTGAGATGAACTACGTCTCTTACATAATGAAAATGTGCCTCCAAGCGTGATTTAGAGAGTGAAAATATTTCAGACACTTGCAATTTTTCGTGCTATGTGTTCTTACCACTCAAGTGCGGTAAATAACACGGGCTATAGACATTTCGCTTGGGCTACCTGTGGCCAAACACGAAGAATCACAATAACCAATCAGAGATGACGCTAACTATCCTGTCTCTGATGCATGAAAAAAAAAAAAAAAATGTGAAACTCCGTGCACTTCACAGTTCTAATGGATTCACGCTCTGATCGCTCGACGTTAGACGGCCTGTTTTCGATTTTGAGTTATTACACGAATAGTTTGTACCTACTGTCTCGATGTTTAGCTTGAAATCGAAGGGGCACTGAATGCGTTCCATAGCTACCATTTCGTCGATGAGTTAATAAGCTCTGGCTCGTTTTGTGCACTATTCTAATTCGTTCATTCTATAGGAAGGGCTTTGAAGTTGACAAAATTTTGAGAAAAGTTAGAAACTAATGCGGTCTCGCCCAAGATTTCCAATCCACGACTTAAATCAACACTCTTAAATCAAGTAATTTTTGACCTTGGAAAGAAGTGTGAAAAGACAGCAAATTTCAGGCAAGTCACGTCATTTTCGAGGGGTTAAACCATTACTTCATGCAAACCAGCCAATCAGAACTGAGTACCTGCTGAAAAACAGACTGGTATCATGAATATTGATTACTGTGTTTGCTTTACCTTCACCTGAGCCAATCAGAGCGACGAGCGTTATATCGCTGGTATCCGGGAAGAAGGGAATTTTTTGATGTCCGAAACTTGGATGTAGAGTAGGGAAAATTTGGGCGAAAATTTTTTGCCCAATTATTATGAGGAGCTTAGTCATTGTTGTGATCCTCGGATTGTGTGCAGTGGGTTGGGCGCGACCGTCAAAAAGTGAGTGAAAAGTTTTGTTTTGTGTTTGTTATCGGAAAGTCTGACAAAGTCTCACGTACAATTTTCCAGAACTTAAGTTTTGCATTTTGGTCTTGGTATGATTTCTGTCTGAAAATCGCTGCGATTTTTTATTTATTGTTATATGTTTTTCCTCGCAAATCTGTGTTAAGTTTGAACTGCATAGTGATCTAGTTCTTGGGTTATGACATGGAGTAATAAGTTTGTGTGTTTCGGGTATGTTAACATAAGAGCCATATAAAACCACCGGCAAGTCTGTCCGAGTATCATATCGAAAATTATTTCATGACACAGAATATATGAACTGATTTTTTCTGGCGACGTTTCTGCCGTCAGTAGCATTCCGGTAGGCATTTTCTGACGGCAAATGGGGAAGTGGGAGAAATGAGATGTTGCTTCCGCACGTATCAAACACCTGTCACCCCTAAAAGGTATCAAATCCGTTTTGCCTCAAATGAGAACACCAAACGGCCGCAGTGAATCACTTGGTATTATCTTTTATTTGTGTTCTGTATTAAAATCTAGTTATGTTGCAAATAGGTCCAGTTTCACCAAAATTAAAGAGTAAATCTTTTCCATAAGGTGTGACCTTTCACCGCATGAGATCCAATAGTTAGATCACCCAACCTTGTCGTGTCTATAATCAAATCGCCGCCATTGGCCTTCTATGGTTTGTTTCTCTTATGAAGACAATGTCGATTGAACGCTTTGCTGCTCAGCCATAAAGTTATATACTCTTGCGTCTATGTGCTTGCCACTTATAAAATCTGCAGTGTGAAACCATATTTCCATAAACCAGCCGCAATCAAACACTATATAGCAATCGAGTTCGAATATAGGAAAATTTCATATATGTGAAGTGCGGATGAATGATATAACAAGTGAAAGATCGTGCCGTTATATATGTACGCAACTTAAGTAGTGGCGAACATAAAACCTGAAAGAATTCGGGCTTGAACGGGATTCGACCCATGACCTTGCGATGCGTGCCGTAATGCTCTAACCAACTGAGCTATCATGGCCCACTAGACAGCGAGCTAGTCATTTTGTGAGTTCGTAATATACACGTAGAAAATGAGGATATGAATGTGAATCACGTTATGAAAATTTCGTATATGTGAACTGCTGAAGAAAGATTTAACAAGGGTAACATCGTTGCAGCTAGATCTTGTGTCTTTTAAGAGAAATGCTTCCTAGACAATAAAAAAAGCCATTAAAATTTGAAAACTGGGCTTGCACTTCTTAATTCGAAATATCAGTCTATGCAGGATTTTGCAATTTTATTATATCTCTCAGTTAGTACGCGCGCTGTGATTGGTCAATTTAGCGGGCCGTACTTCACTGTACGGCCCGCTAAAGTTTGTTTTGGTCGCCAAAATGACTCCAGTGATATAATAAATATCTTATTAACCTCGTTTTCTCGGTCCGTACTGTAAAATACGGATCCTCGTTTTTTCCCCTCGATTTATGGCCCGCGCGCGTCGCGCTTGGGCCATAAATTGACGGGAAAAAACTCGGTTCGTATTTTACAGTACGGACCTCGAACTCGATTAATAAGAGGTATGTATTCTTTCTGACCTATTAGCTTTGGTCTTGTAAGAATGACTTCCGCTGCAATGTTATTCTTAGGAGAATACCGAAAAGCTCTCACCCTTGAACATATAATTTCGTCGTTTCAACATCACCAACACTCCAGGGCTTATGCCTTGTACTGATCTCCTTCAACTGAATCGAATTACATTTTTGTTGTATTTTTTGGGGGATCTCCCCCCGAAGGGAAAAACGTTTTTCCATTCAGGGAGAGGGTGCGGCTAAGCGTAGGCTATTAGTTTTGGTGTGGTGTTGAGGAAATTTTTATTCGAAAGTACAATATGGAGGTGTTGTAAGACAGGGCAGTTTTGAATTCGCTATTTTCAGGGTAAATTTCGATGCCACACTACGATCTTTATACTTTTGTCCGCGTAGTATATTGCGGTATTTGGACCCCCGTACGTCCTCTTCCTATTGGCGGGGTAGACATCAAAATTTATGATGGAATGTCCGCTTCCTTCTGTTATCGTGCCGGTCACTGAATTGTTTGGTGCATCATTGATTTTTTTTTTCGCGGAGTAAATTTTCCCGGGGTCTCAAAAAACGATTTAAAGTGAATCGTGCGGTCCGAAACTAGAACTCGGGGAAGCCACTTATGATGAAGAATCCTAAAATCGATGTTATGGAATAGGCCAGTATTGTTGGACTGGGGATATGATGGTTATGTAGACGTCGTGAGGCAAATGAAATGGTTTTTTAGAAGCAAGCCATTAATTACTGCAAATCGTTTTCAGAAGAAAAAAAAGTTACAGAAGTAATAGACGACTCGGATAGAGAACTCATTCGAGTAGCGCGAGGAGATGTAGACGAAGATGATGATAAACCGATAAGAAAAGCTCACAGGAGCAAGAAAAGGTCCACTGAAGGTAACTAGAGTTTAACTGGATAAATTGGAACTGTCGCGTAAATTTAACGTACTTGAAGGCTTTGTTTATACAGGATAGCACGTAATAGCACGTAATAGCCATAGGCTAAATAAACTTGTGGCCCTAATTAAATCGACTTAAATTCAAAGGTCGACCACAACACCGGGGTCTTTTTATCTAGTTTTCATTTCAACAAAAAAATCCAGCTAAGTTGTTACGTATGATTTAATCCAACTAAGCAATTTGCGAACAGAATTCTCCATGAAACAACTAAAAACAAATGTTCTTTTGGAATATAACTACAATTATATGTTCAATACCTTTATCTCGTTATAAATTAGCAAGGTTTCCATGGTGACTCGACTGTAACAAGGTACTGCTTCATTGTAACATTGCTTCATTGCATGGTGGCATCATGTTGTTTGCATCATAATATTTTTCATGCATGGGTTTTGCATGTTCACACTAACAGCTGAATGCTTGCCATATCATGCACTATGCTAGAAGAACAACCTGGGTATTCCAAGCCTTTTGTTCCCTAACTTTTGTTATTGAATCTATCGTTACAACATCGATCATCACAGTTGAGCCTTTCTTATCTTGTATAGAGAGTCACAACAAGAGATCAAAGCGTGCTGCCCAGGAAGGTAAGAAAACAACGTTTTCCATCGAAGTAATTTAATGAGAACACTATTAAGGTACTTTCTCTGTGTAGTATTTTGCTTTTGCTCAAAATAAATATTTATGCAGAAATAAAGAAAAAGTCCTCAATTTTAATGACTCGTGATTGGCTCCTTTTACCTCATGGATGTCGTAGTGACGCCATTAGGTTTGCTGAAGGACCGCAAGATCTCTCACTCGATTCTGTTAAATCAAGGAATATATGCATTTTAAAAAACTGGAATGAACTGGCAAATAACATAGTCGCCTAAGCCTTCTGCCTCATATATGATCATTGAAGTAAATAATAATAAATAATAAGTTTATTCTTTAATATTGTAGCAGAAGTTAAAGTACAAAACAGGTCAGATTAAACGACAGTACAAAACAAGAAGAAGCTAAAACAGCTGTTACGCGTATTTAAGGGACGGACCATTAGAAAAGTGATGGAGGGGTGGGGGGAAACCAAAAAAACATTCATGCAAGGAAAAATGCCAAAAAAAAATTCATGCAAAGAAGAAGGTAAAAAAAAAATTCATGCAGAAGGAAGGTCCAATTGTGACTTTTTCACAGGTAGTAAAAAAAATTCGTGCAGAGGGGTTCACCTGAAAAAAAATTCCTGCACAAGCAGTGAGCGAAAAAAAGATTCGTGCAAGCTGAAAATTCCCCACCCCCCCCCCCCCCCCTATCACTTTTCCAATGGTTCGTCCCTAAATGTGACGAAGTTGTCTGTTTGGAGAAGCCTATTTAGCTATAGTAGCTCTGAGGAGCCTTTTTGCTGAGAACTCTCGTTGTGCTTTTCTCCTCAGATGCCTTCTTTCAAGCTCTTCTTACTCGAGCATCCGGCGGAAAAAAAGGTACGTACATAGAATAGCTTGATGGTCAGCTTACCGGCAACCACAAGGCCATTACCAGAAATTCGGGCCACCGATCAAATTTCCTCGACATCAGACCTTAAAAATGGCGCCCCGAGGTTACAAAGGATTGTATGGGATATAAGATACAAAAGATACAAAATTATAAATTTGGATGCTGGTGTTGACGTCAACATTACATTAATGTAAGTAAATTACTTCAACGTTGCAAAAAAAATTATACATTGTATAAGTATAGGTAATAGTATGGTTTGTAGTGATATTTGGTATAAATACCACGAGGGATATTTCAAAATTGTTGTACGTAATTTCAAGAGCCGTTAGGCGAGTGAAATTTGAGACAATTTTGAAATATCTCGAGTGGTATTTATGCCAAATATCACGTACAAATCATGCTATTATTTGTTTATACTACTACTCGCAAAAGGTTTGTAATTTTCACATGTAGGTATTTCAAATTAAGCAGAAATACCACTGCTCTTAGCCAATCAAATTACAGAAATTTCTCATGTAGTAGTATAATATTTTTAATAATATACATGAAAAAAATTACTCGATTGTGATTGGCCAAGAGCAGTGCAGGTCCAGGGTAAAACCAGAGCAAAAAGTGAAATACCAGTGTAAATTACAATTCAATATTTTTTCATGTATAATTATTAGCAAGTAATCATACGGTTTTCTCGTTCAATTTGTAATTGTTATCGCGAGTTTTAGGAAAAGCTCACTTGCGCAAATAAATCACAAATTGAACTTTATTTTTATCAATTTGTGATTATCTTTTTTGTTACATCCCAGAGAAGAAAAGATCGTTTGACGAAGGAGCTGATAATAAAGGTATACCGTAGTACCACTTTATTTAAATTCTTGGTTATATTTTTTTCTGGGTTTCTCACAATTCAGTTTTTTTTGGATAACAGAGGAATTTTTACAGTATATGCCTGTTTCATTCACCGAAACCAAGCTAACATGCAATTCAACATCCTAATTTTTTATTTTCCGTAAACCATTCGCAACAACATTCAAATACAAGCAGTGTACGGGTTGTTTGTCCTAAGAAGTTGGACTGTAGAGTAACCGTCTTGCTCCCATAAGGTTCTTATACTGTTAACGAGCTCAATTAACAGAGCGTCCGAACTTAAACTCAGAAGATCGACTCCTATCGGAAGAACTCGGATTTTCATTTTCCGAATTTCCCTTTAACATACTAAAAAATACATCATTCAATTTTTATATTAACTATGCTCAACGTCCTACTATCTTCATTATTTCACAAACCATTCACATTGGTATTCAAATCAAGGATTTATGCAGGTTGTATGCCCCATGAACCTGCAATAGTTTTTAATAGCCTTCCTTCCTCGAGTGTCTCATAGCTCAGTGATGGAGCTTCCGAAGAAGAAATCGGAGAGACATAGGATTGGTGCAGTGGTGAGAGCGCTCGCCTTCCACCAATGTGGCCCGGGTTCGATTTTCGGCCCCGGCATCATATGTGGGCCGAGTTTGTTGGTTCTCTACTCTGCTCCGAGAGGTTTTTCTCCGGGTACTCCGGTTTTCCCCTCTCCACAAAAACCAACATTTCATTTGATTTGATTTAATTAGATACGATATGATTTGACTCGATGTGTGCTTTACAGTGTCCCCAATCAGTACGTCAGTGCTAGATACAGTTGACACTCAAATATAGTTCATTATCATCGTCATCATCAACATCATTATCATCATCACACCTTTTGGAAAATCTGAGAGGTTTTCATTCACCTGCACCTCCTCTCTCCTTGATTCGACAGGCCTAACATATAGCATTGTTAATATATTATCCCTAAAATTGAAGTGATACAAAAGCCTGACTATATATGTTTGCAATGTTGTCTTTTTTAGGATACATAATCCGAGATGACTGGAAAGGAGATTCGAAAATCTCGGATGCAGACAGACAAGGTTTACGTTCAATACACCTCGTCTTTTTCTTATTTGTAAGATAAAATATATTTTTTTATTTTTTCACTGGCAAAGCTTAGCGAACTCCCAATACTTTTCCTGTTAGTCTACGTTCGAAACCGGAAGTAACAAAGTAAGTTATCACGAACTTATCCCTTGAAACGTGCCGGCAAAAGCTGAATAAGAAGCAGCGTTCTACACAAAAAGGGATCTGATAGAAAAACAGCAAGCCTCAATAAATTTTTTTTCCATATATAGCGAGATGTCCTGACTCTTGTGTTCACTCTTTTTTTCCGTTCGCAGAATTAGAAAATCTTTTCAACGCAATAAATTCCCCGGATGAGGGAAGCGAAGAAAAAGTGGAGGAGACCAGAAGTCTAAAACCAGTGAGTATCATCAGCGCGACTGGCTAAAGAAAAGGTTTTGGTCATTGTCGAAGCTACAAATTGCTTACTTACCACAAATGTAATAAAGCCCTAATGTGTAATACAAATTGCTTACTGACCACAAATGTAATAAAGCCCTAATGTGCAATACAAATTGCTTAGTGACCACAAATGTAATAAAGCCCTAATGTGTAATACAAATTAATTGTGATAAGGAATGGAAAAAATCTTCTTCCTTTTTTAATCACATGACTGTGCCTTGGGAGATAGCCCAAATCAGTGCTCAATTGAAGTCATTATTTCATTCCTAGGTAACCACAATTGAGAGCATTATGAATAGTGCATGTTTCAATTTGTATACTCTCTTCAGTTGCAATGGTACCCCCAGAATCTCATGCAATTATAACCGAAAAACATAAAAAATAATTGGAGCATTCAACTCATCCTTGGTGTAAGAAATTGTGTTTAAAAGGGATGTACAACAAAGAAGACAAAGTAGTAGAGACTAAGAAAATTAAACTAAAAAAAAAAACAGGTTTTTACACCATGGTAAACACAAGCATTCATATCAACTCATTGGTCATTGTCGAAGCTACAAATTGCTTACTTACCACAAATGTAATAAAGCCCTAATGTGTAATACAAATTGCTTACTGACCACAAATGTAATAAAGCCCTAAAGTGTAATACAAATTGCTTACTGACCACAAATGTAATAAAGCCCTAATGTGTAATACAAATTAATTGTGATAAGGAATGGAAAAAATCTTCTTCCTTTTTTAATCACATGACTGTGCCTTGGGGGATAGCCCAAATCAGTGTTCAATTGAAGTCATTATTTCATTCCTAGGTAACCACAATTGAGAGCATTATGAATAGTGCATGTTTCAATTTGTATACTCTCTTCAGTTGCAATGGTACCCCCAGAATCTCATGCAATTATAACCGAAAAACATAAAAAATAATTGGAGCATTCAACTCATCCTTGGTGTAAGAACATATTGTGTTTAAAAGGGATGTACAACAAAGAAGACAAAGTAGTAGAGACTAAGAAAATTAAACTAAAAAAAAAAACAGGTTTTTACACCATGGTAAACACAAGCATTCATATCAACTCTTCAAGATTTCACCTGCAAGAGATTTACAATCATTTTCAATTTGTGTTAAGTGAATATTATTGTGGTACTTTATCGACTCTGTATTCCCTGTCAAGATAATAAATAATTTTACTTCTATTCCCTCTGGTGCAATCTCAGTGGCAGTGAAAGAGCTAAATGAAGGTCAATTTTTAAGCACTGAATTGACCGGTATACTGATCATGTAATTTGCACCAGGTGTCACTAATTATGTACCAAACACAGCATAACAAATAAAAATAATGGGGATTACGCTGATATAAAAAATAAAATATAAAATAAAATAAAATATAAAAGCATTGTGACTTCTTCAAAAACTAGCTTCGCGAGGTTTTTGCGGGAATCGTATTTCTAGTAAATGAAACTACAAGTGTAATTTGACAATAAGCTGTAGATACCAGAGCATTGAAGAGAACAACAAGCATGCATCACAAATCAGTTTTACAGTGAATGTTTATCTTTTTAGGGACTCGATGGCAAAGTGCAACAATTTATTGACTGGCTCATGAGTCAACCAGTAAGTGATAGTTCAGTCTTTTCATGATAAGTGCAATAAGTGCGGGCTCTAATTAGGGAAAGATGTCATGTATATACCCACCACGAGTCCCCAACTACGAAACACATGTTAAATTATTCAATCCACCATTCGATTACGTCAACGTACCATTCAATTACGTACAGGGGACTTGTGGTATATGCATGGTATGGTATATATATACATGAGATCTCTGTCTATAATTATGCTTAAAAATGAGCTTTGTTTTGTTTCAACGTCCATCTAAAATTGAAAAAGTAAAAGAGGACAGGATAAAACAATCAAAAACACTAAATCAGTAAAAGAGTGCATGATAACAGGGTTTGGAAGGGCATTCCCGGGATCTGGAATTTGATCAAAATATGCATGGTGTGGAATTCGGGAAAACGCAAAATTTATTGACGGGATTCGGGAATTGACCGCTCTCCATGAAGCGAGATTCCCCAAAATTTTTGCACCGGATACTTGATGTATTGCCTGTCTATCGGGAATTCGGGAAATCTTCACGACCGAAATAAACGTACCAGCAACTAAAGCGAATCAACCAAAGAGCTTGTCTGATTAATAATTATCTAATTGAGACCGTCAAGTAGTCGGCAGACAAGAAGACAGCAGGGAGTGCTTCGTTTCAATCGGCTGTCAGGAAACAAACGACATAAAGGGAAAGTGCACGTGGTGTTAAAAAAGTGCGGGATGCGGGATTCTCGTAAGAAAGAAGCGGGAATCCGGGATCAGGAACACCCACCCCTCCCCCCCTTCCAGACCCTGTGATAACCACTAAAAAATTACTAAACCGTTTTTTCTTATTTTTTAACCTCAGCCCGACAAGTTTACAAGATCCCTCTCACACATCTTGGATGTAGAGGCGTCTTTGACTAAAATGTTTTATGATGGTAAGTCAGTTCACTCGCTATTAAACCACTCGAAATTATGCAATGAATCTACAGCTATGAATTGCGTACAATGTCTGCTCGTGCTCTGTCCTCTGACTCTGCCGGACTTACTGTGACATATAAGAGACTTTAAGATACCCATATCCGAGTACGGGTATTCTACCCTTTGCTCGTAAAATCTCCTTTCGGGCTAAGATACCCGTACAAGTAACACGCGGTGATTGGTAATGATTCTTTGTAGGCAAGATGGCGGTCGAAACTCTTTTTTCTCAGAAATATAAGTTACCTGGAATGTTTAATAAAGTCTATATGCTTCTTCTTCATGCGCTCCACACAGGATTAAAACATCGAAATTGTTCTTGCGGACGCTCTGAGCCAAGTTGCGTCTAGTGTTGATTTCGGTTTTGAAATTGACCTTGAGATTTTTAGAGGGTTAAAAGCTCGAGCAGTTCCACAAATACGACCAACAAATTGATGACTTTTCAGAGTTCGCCACGTGCGTTTGAGATCGAAAAGAAATCCATTTTATGAATGCGTTCTTTACAGTATCAAACTGGCAAAAGTATTTCAACAAAGGTGTACTAACATTGATAAAGAGTTATCCAAGTCACATTTGTACTGATCAAGTCGCGATAAAACATAGCAAAACCTTGTTCACTTGTAAATTCCTCCACGGAATAAAATTAAAAATGGCGCTTTCCTTTACCCGTATTTCGATTTTGCGGTATCTTAAGGTCCCTTTTCTGCCTCAGTTTGGATGTGACTTAAATAAGTACATTTAACTTTGAACTGGTATTATAATTTTTTAGAGCGGTTTTCAACTTAAAATTAAACGATGCACACATTCCAATAAAATAATCCCGTGGTAGGGGTTGTTTGTCATACGCCGGGGAAAAGCAGTCAGAGCACGGATTCGACGAATGGTAAAGAAAATTCAAAATTGGGAAATTCTGTAGTTTACCATTTGTAAACCCACTTCTGTTAACAATGGGCATTTGGAAGTGATATTGATAGGTATTAGAAATGACATTCGAATTTCTGTTTGAAATACTCCGATCGGCGGAAAAACAGGCTTTCGTTGCAGACGTTGTCGAAAATTAGTGGTTCAACGTTAATACCGAAACTTCGTTTTCAGTTTGTGAATGGTGTATATACTTTTATTCTAGAACATCACGTACACTCATTCTCGACGCTATAAATTTCTAATGTACATGAACTAATGATTTACAGGGCAAAGACAACAGCAAGATCAGCAACCACAGAAGAATCAACAAGACCATCAACAACAACAAACACAACAGCAAGATATCGCCGGTAAGACTATGGAACGGAGGAAAGTTTGATAACCGATAGGGGACATAGGAGTAATGAATATTAAAAGGAAAAACTTAATTAATATTGCCAAGGGGTGTGTGGGAAATGAGAAAGGAACATCGTCCCATTGAACAACAGAACACCACCAATGCTTACACAAGTGTTGCGCGTGCAGATAAGTGGTCGATAGAATTTTAAATTCGTTATTTGAAAAGACTTTCTCTCCCAGCTTTTACGTTTTAAGTGTTGACTTGTGAACGTTTCCTAATGTGGGATGTTACTGTGTGTGATCTTAGTTAGAATGTTACTTCAAATGAATATCAGCAACGATCTTTTACATTTATAAAATTATCCCACACCCTCTCGGGGCTTTTCATTGAATTATTATTTCTCGGGGGTGAGATCGGAAGTCAGCCTGTAAAGGCGCATCTGACAGCCGCTATCAGTCCATATTTGACCTCACCCGGGCCAACTACATCCCCACTCTTCGCGAGCAGTGTGTGGGTTCTTTAACGTCCCACGAAGTTACTGCGAACAAGGGTTGTGAGACGGGACCTACGGTTTATCCTCCTTATACGAGAAGACTTAAAAGTCTAACCATTTACAGATTTCATTGTAAAGGCAGCACTTTCTCCTCAGTTTTTTAAAGACTCTGAGTGATCGTCCGGCCGAAGCTCGAACCCACGACCTCCGGCACGATAGTCCCGTGCTCTACTACCAACTGAGCTATCCGGCCGGCGGTCGGTTTTTGTTAACCTGTAAACAAAAGAAGAACAGCTAAGCGTGAGATGCATGTATGTGCACAAATTGGGCTTACGATATGTTTCGAATGGAATATCCATCACTGAAAAACGTTTGGGTTTCACCCTGAGAAGTGGTGTAGGCATTGTTCAGTGTCTTTTCAGGTTTTTGTTGACGTCTTGCTATGATCCCGCTAAGATGCCTCGATTTTTTTCCGCCCTCTGTAAGTGTAGCGGACCCAAGCAAGGCCTCCTCACAACCGCCAGGAAATTGCCAAACAAAATGTTACACCATACAACTTGGCAACACGGAGTGCAAGATAATCTGCGAGCCACCTCGAATAGAACAACCAACCGTTCCCGCATACGGGTTTTACCCGCAACAAACGGGATACACGCAACAGTATCCCGCCTACCCGGGACAGGTGCAGGCACCGTGCGTTCCACCAAACTGCCCTCCTAACCAGATGTACGGAACGCAGTATCCAGTGCAGGGATATGCCATGCCTGCCGCGTATCCTGCTCCTGGACTGTTGCCTCAACAAGACAAACAGTCTGCGGTTAATGAGGGCTGTGTTGGGCGCTCGTGTGATGAGAAAAAGCTGTCAGAGTCGGTTAAACCTCCAGAGGACAAACCGGTTAAACAGGATAAGCCCGCGCCTTCGCCTCCAAAGCCTGCGCCCGCCAATGCGCCGTATTCTTTCCAGGTACACAGTGCTAAGTCAAATTTATTATTATTTATTTAGTAAGGCGTTCGTATCTTTCTTTGGATTTAGGTCCTTAGCTACTTTTTTTCAGTAACTCCAAAACAACTATAGGGTAGGTTGCATGTAACATAACGTCAAACGTAACCACTACCAGAAGACGTTTGACTCTATCAGTTGGCTTGGAGAACTTGACTTGTTTCTTAAAACCAGAGGAACAACTTCTTCAGTAAATAAATTGGGTTTTCAGTTCAATTAAAATCAGCGAACAAGTGTTCTTATCGCGTTTTGTTATGAAAACTGCTTTTTTTTCTCGGTATTTACTCCACGAATACTTCTACCAAGGCGTTATAATCACTCCATTAACCAGCACTGACCTAGCAACCATAAGATTTACCGACGAATTGACCAGGCACACAGCCAATAGTCCAAGGTACCAACCAACTAACCAACCAACCAATCAAACAAACAATAACACACACAACTAAGAAACCATTAATAAATCAATCGACCATGCAATTAAGTAAAAAATGGATTTATGAAATGAGTTGATTTGATTTGTTGCTTTTAAGTAGAAAGAAAAGCTTTTGTTGCATCTTATGATGGAACACTACTTACCTGATTCAGTTTATGAATTTCAATTCTCCAACGACACAGCACAAATTCTTTTTTACTCTACTTTGTTAATCTTTCTTTTCCGAAAAGAAAAATTAATACTGTGTGTTCATTTGACGTCACAGCGGCCATGTTGGAGGAGAAAACAAAGACACGGCGGCCATGTTGGAGGAGAGAAAGATTGAACTCTATTTATATGTAAATTCTTTCTTTTGTTTCTGTAAACCAATATGGCTGCTGGTCACGTGAGCGAACACCCTCCATAGCTTAAAAAAATTAAAACAAATCAAAATTCAATGATTTAATTTTGATTTGCTTTAATTTCAATCTAGTTTCTTTTAAACTGACCCCTTTGCTAGCATTTTCAAAAGTAATCGAGAGGTCGAACGATCTAAACTGAATCAGTCGAAAAGGCGCCTAACCGTCCAATTACCTAGCAAACAAAAGAACCAACCAGGTGTTAAACTGAATAAAACAAGTCGTTGCGACAGATGTTTGTTTCTTTTAAAAGTACTAAAAGTGCACTTCTGATGTCAACAGACCCCCGGTGCCACAGTAATTATGGATCCGGTTAAAATAACGAGTGACCCCGAGCCAAAAATCCCTATGGCGCCTATGATCCCAGGTCAGCTGCCTATGCCTTTAGCGCAGCCGTATGCTGTTCCACCTCAAATGCGATCGTACGACAGTTACAACTCTGTCCCAGCTCTTCCGCAGCCTCAACCTGTTGTCGCACCCCCGTCTTATTTCCAACCCATGCCAAGCAACTGCAATGATTATAGCGAGCCAAGGTGCCGCGTGTTTCTTGATTGGCCCACTGGTAAGTCTTAACGGCATTCATTTGACGTTGAAGTCACGCGCTACAGTAAGAAGTGACATTACTCATCTACTGCGGCAGTCTTTAAACAGGATTCTGAATTTTACTCCTTACAAAGCCATGCAATGCCATTGATTGCAAAGTTGTAGAGCAATAAATTGTCACGATGTTGTACCGTAGTTCAGTTTAGAATTGTTCTTCAGTTGCTTATCGTATGGAGTACGATGACAATATGTTCAGTTAATGTAACATTATCCAGTTGAAAATTTGACCCTTGCAATGCTTATGCAATGGCTAGTTTGTCTAAAAATATTAACAGTATGGAACGGGATACGAGCCCGTGTTTTCTCGAATAACGGTGATATTAACACTTTAAGTAAATAAAACAAGTGAGAGCTATTAACAATGGTTATTAGTTCACCCTCGGATTGGTCGAGAACGAGAATGCGGCACAAGATTCGTACCATTACAAAATCAAAGCAATTGTATGATTACATTCAATAGTCAATTGAAAACCGCTCTAACGCGCCATATATTTAGCAATTAGATTATGAGCTCGAGAAATCGAGAGCGAATAATCTAATTGTTTCAGCAAAAATCATAATAAACGAATCATGGGTCGGTGAAAATTTACCACAATACTAAATCTTCCTGCGAATCATCGCTAAAGCGCGAAGGCGTCGCCATTTTAATTAACAATTAGACCCGTAGCCCTTGAGGGCGAAGGGTCTAATTGTTTTAGTATCACCCAACTAGTCGGACAGAAAAAGCAATAATAAAGTTAGCAAATGCAAGTTGAAGAAAGATTTATTTGGGAATAACACAAAAGAAAGCGCTACGAATTTCGCTACTCGAGGATTATTACTAATAGGCCTCTAGTAGCGTAGCCAATCAGATTGCCGCATTTGCATTAGTCCACTAGTGGGGTGATACTAATTAAACAATAGAGTGTTTCTGTCAAGGAACTATCGGCTGATAGTTGCCCCGCGGAAATTTTATGTTCTTAAAACAAATATTTGCCCGAGAAGCGAAGCTTCGAGGGTAAATATGCTAGTTTTAAGAACATCAAATTTCCAAGGGGCAACTATCAGACCGATAGTTCCGAGACATTAACACTCTACTGTCTTTATTGTTCACCACTAAATTTTCTTGCGCGCGCCAGTTGAAAAACAGTCAAAACCCACTAAATGCAGATCAATCAAATATTTATCCATACGCACAGCCTGAAATTTCAATAATTCGCAACGTACATTGTCTAAAAAATACGGTATAACTTTCAGAAAATTCACATTTTCACGGTCGGGCACTATCCATCCGGGTATTTTCCTCGGAAGGGCACTATGCGCTGATAGTGTGTCTCCGCGGACGAACACTATCGCGTCACGTGATTTAAACCAATACGAATCGGAGAAAATTTAGTGGTGAACTATAATGGCTGATAGTGTTCAGTAGCTCAGCCAATCAGATTGCGACATTTTCATTTAGTATACTAGTAGATTCTTACTAAAAAGTGTTAGCCTCTTAAAGTACTTGTAACGTCGATGGAATCAAGTCCTTTGTCTCCACTGTTGCAGATGAGAGAAATGAAATACGAGCTTCACTGAGGTTCAAGCAGAATTGGCACAATGACTTCAAAAGTCCATCATCTACCAAGTACCAGATAATGAAGGCAGAAGTGGAAAAGGCTGTAAGTGTTGCTTCACTGAGTTAAAAATTACCACAATTTCCGCTTTGTCATTCAGCAATCTTCATTCATACCACCCACGGTAACCAGGCGAGTCAGTGACAGTCAGTCAATCAATCAATGGCCAGTTAGTCAGTAAACCATTTTGTCACCCATTCAGTGACTCAGTCGGTGGTCAGTTTAAATTCGTCAATTAGTCAGTCAGTCAGTCAGTGCTGACGTTTCGAGCGTTAGCCCTTCGTCGGAGCGAAGGGCTAACGCTCGAAATGTCAGCATCTCCCTTTTAGCTTATGGTGGTATAACTTACTTAATCAATTCGTTTGATTTACCCAATTCCATGTGCACCATTCAGTCAGTCTGGTTGCCAGACAAAACGTGCAGATTATTTCCATTATACTTGCATTTATCTGACAAAGTTCGTAACTTTTTTATGTATACCCATATCTTAGATCAAAGACGTGTACACACAAGACCCAAGTTTTAATGATGTGCAAGTCACTGGTTTCAGGTAAGCTTCTTTTAGAGGCGACTTGAATGCCAATAAGCTGTCTGATAATCTGGCTGTATCTCAAGTTGCACAAGTAATCTACTCAGTATAACTCTACTATTTTACTTTTATTTTACTTTCTGATTGCTTAAAATCGTTTTTCTATTAAACAATTAGATTATGAACTCGAGATTTATATCGCGTGAATATCTTGCATACGAAATCAAGAGCGAATAATCTAATTGTTTTAGTATAAATCTACTAGTCGTTCAAAACTTTGTCTTTTCTGGAACAGCCTTGACCAGTAAACTGTCCAAATCTTCTTAACGGACACTTCGAAAACGTGAAGAAGCCGCCGCCATTTTGTTAGCAAGGGCACACTGCTACGCTACTCACTATCTATCACAAATAGATAGTCGGTAGCGTAGCCAATCAGAGCGCGGCATTTGTGATAGAACGCTAGTAGATTTATGCTAAAACTCGAAAATGTTTTCCATTTCTTAAATAAATGTAATCCAAGAAGTGGGCGTCATTTTGTTGACTACTTCACACTGTCACAAAATAAAAAGTGAGTAGAAATTGAGTAGCCTAGCCAATGAGAGAATAGAATTTATGATAGAACGTTAGTATACTTACACTAATTAACAATTAGATTATGAGTTCGAGATCTCTATGGAGTGATAGTTGATGAGGCCTCATCAACTATCACCTCATTGAAATCGTGAGCGAATAATCTAATTGTTTGAGTAAAAGTCATAATAAACGAATCATGTGTCGGTGAAAAATTACCAAAATACTTAGCGAAACTTCGCTAAAGCGCGAAGACGTCACCATTTTAAATACGATCTTCAACCAAGTGTTGTCTAATGGCTGATAGTGTTCAGTAGCTCAGCCAATCAGATTGTGGCATTTGCATTAGTCTACAAGTAGATTTTTACTAACAGTAAATAGATATATCATGTTTAACCACGGCATTCTAATCGGCGCACCCAGTAATTCAGGGTATAAATCTGTTTATAGATCAATGACAGTACTTGCACGGAATTTCGATTTTATTTTTCGTTTTTTGCTGCAAGAGGTGGGTGTTATTCTCAAGCTCATCTATTTGATTTGTTACCACCCAGTGAGGAAGACTTGAAAGTTGCGGCCAATTTCATACTCAGTTTCAAGCAGCCTGAAAGCGGCGCACTGATGTACCTCTCGGAGGCAATTTCAAACAACTACCTGCAAAGCATGCCGGTCTATAAGAACACTCTGCTTCGGGACGGTATGTACTAATATGAATATTAGGTCTTGAAACGCCTCAGTTATTCTTTGCAGATAATAGTGCAGCCATGGTTTCCCTCGGACTTGAACTGAAAACTGTGAAATCAAAGCGTATTCGTGGTCTTATCTCTAGCTGTCGAAAAGATGGCGCTGGATTGGTTTTGAATTTCGTAGATCGAGATAAACCATTAAGCCACTCTCAGATAAAGACAAAAGGGAAAAAGTAAAACGGACCAATTAACCCTACTGGAGGAGGATTACAGAGGTAGAAATCTAAGTCCTTAATTAACCTCAACTTAGAGCTTGCTACACGGCTTGCAAAGTATCCAGAGGAAAGATGGAACTTTGTTGGGACCCTATGAACCTCTTGGCGTCTTACTCACACCAAATGGCGACGGCAAGATGCCGGTTTTAATAAGGATCGTCGATGACTATATCATTTTTCATATGATGATTGAATGCTTGCCCTCATTTATCTCTGTATGTGAGGTCCACTAACTGTTTATTACTTTGCATTTTAGGTCTTACGCATCACCATCGTTCAATCGTCACCACTCAAAAAGAAATCGACGCCATGCCCAAAGTAAAAGTTGAGAGTAGCCACAAACACGATGACGAGATTCTAACCACAGAGTCTGAATGTAAGTCAATTGAAATGACTCATATATAGAAAGACTAGTGAAACTAAGATAGAGATGCATGCCGGGATGATAATCGATGTCATGCCTTTGAAATGTCTCGCAGTCTTGAAATCGTCCAACAAAGTATTTATATTAACAGCGGGGAAATAAACTTATCTGCACGCTTTGTAAAATATCAAAACACTTCCTCATTGAACCAGGAGCCTTCGGTCAATGTCCGTATCTATGTTAGAGGATCTAGATGTTCGAAACGCTTTGATTTGTATATACATTTATAATACAGTCCCGATACTACGCGCGATATGATTGGTCCAAACAGCGTCCTTTATCAGAGTATAAAGGACGGTGCTCGCGTCATCTCCCGGCTTTGCGCAATGAAAAAAGTGGCGGAATTTTTCAAAGAGTTTACTAGCTTTTCGTAAAATATTCTGAACGAGCTCGAACAAAGCATCCCTTACACTTACAAGAATACGAAGATGAGGAGCTCTAGGAAAATGTAGATGTAGAGACCGAGTTACACAACTAAGTCAGCACTTTTAAAAATGGGGAGTTAAATTAAGAATAACAGGACAGTACGACATCAACCAAGAAACCATCAAACAATGGCTTTTTTGAATGAAACAATAAAATTGCCGAGCAAAATACAGTTCGGTTGGTTTCAGTGCCAAGCTATGCAAAACAACAACGTGAAGTGACCAATTTACAAGTCTTCTCCGCTGAAGACGTGAAGGTTGACGGCAAAAATTCGAAATGGACTGCAAACGGACTAAGTGGAAAATTCTACAGTTTTAAGGAAAAATGAAAACGATATGAAACTTGCCTACCGTCAACAGTACAAGAGGAAGACAAATCCACTTTTGTCACTGGTACAGTACTCGGCGTTGTAGTCTTGGTTGCTTAATTTGAGCTCCCTTACGTCGCAGTTAGTAGAAACGACAAACAGTACAGATCAAACACACAGAAATTTGCTTGTGTGTCGAATTCATCTCTCGACAACATTATCATTAAGGCAGAGACTAAAAGCACAAAAGAAAACACCAGTTCTCGCATTGACATAAACTGAGCGTTGTCCATTCAGAAAACATGGCACACTGTCTTCAGTTTCAGCAACAAGCTAGACAGTTCGTCTTGTTTGTTTTCTTCTGCTAAATTCCACAAATGGTTTTTTCCTCTTATTGTCTTCATGGGCCATAATTTGACTGGATTTCGATTAATTTAAGACTTGAGAATGTTTAAAAATATCTTGACTGAGCTAAAAAAAATCTCGCCTTCAAAAACTTTTCAGTGCTTTGCGTTCGAACTTTAATGGTTCGACAGCCTTTGTCTTTTGAACCAATGAGAGTGTTGGACGTATTCTTACAAGCTCGCTGATTGGCCCAAATTGCTGTACTTTATCAGAGTATAAAGGACAGTGCTGACGACAATTAGCGCGCGCGCTGAAAAAAAACACTGGGAGTTGATCGAAAACAAAAGCTCGTTTTTGTGGAAAATCGCCAGTTCTTTATTATAAAACAAATAAATAAGCCTCCCCTGGGCTTTGTTCTGTTATAAAGCACTTAGGAGGTGACGAGAGCACTCAAGAAGTAGGGAGAAACACTCGCCTGCGGCTCGTGTTTCCCCCTACACTTCTTTCGTGCTCTCGTCACCTCCTGCGTGCTTTATAACAGAACAAAGCCCAGAGGAGGCTTATTTATTTGTTAAGTAAGAGCCAGACATCGTACTGAGCCAGGAGCCCATTCCCCTTGATGGGCTCCTGTACTGGGCGCGTTTCTCGGATGTTCCGATAACTTAACGAACCCGGTAAGCTATTTTTAGATCGGAGTCTATCGAATGTTCTCGAAGTTCTTCTCGTACAAAGCATCCTAACGTGCCAGTTAACCTAAAATGGTATTGCTTGACCTTGGAAATCAACCAAATTTTTGTAAATATTGCGACCCTGAAATAGCTTAACGGGCCCATTAAGTTAACGAGACTTCCGAGAAACGGATCTCTGGCGTCTCTGACAATTTCAGACATAAATACGGCCAGTGTGGATGCAACAAAGATTTTAAAGTTCCATTTTTCGGCTTGCAATTAGCACTCGTCGTGCATATGGAAAATTGAGGTAGCTCTCTGAAAATGATATATGACAATGGAAATAGGGGTTGAAGTAATATATCAAACGTGAGTTACAGTATTTCATCACATATAAAACACACTGAGAACAGAACTGAATATAGAACGTACAGCAGGAAATGTTTCATGCTGATTTTGTTTCTTGTCTTAGCTTTTCCGTTTCAGATTTGATAATATGCTAAAGCAGGTAGACTTGTTTCGGGTCCATAATACCAAAGCGCTCTAGGACTAACTGCCTGAACTCGAAATATTATTTTCTAGCGTATCAGGGATGTTTTAGGGACAAAAAGCCCGACCGAGACCTCCCTAAACAGTTTACCAAGTATGAAATGACACCTGATTGGTGCGTTGCTCGATGTAAATTGGCGGGCTTCACTTTTGCTGGGGTGCAGTACGGATACTTGTGTTTCTGTGGCAACGATTTTGGCAAGTACGGTCGGTCAGACGATGGGAAATGCGACAGTTTGTGTTTTGGCGATAAAACCAGAACTTGTGGATCCTTCTGGCATAACTCTATCTTTTCTGTTGGTAAGTTGAACATTGCCTTAGACAAGAATCAAGGAAAGGACATATTTTGTATGTCGTAGGATAAAGCAATGCCAGGGAGGTTTGAAGGGAAAAGCATAGTTTTAAGATTACCGCCGACCTCAGTTAGCTCAGTTGATAGAGCACGGGACTATCGTGCGGGAGGTCGTTGGTTCGAACCTCGGCCGGACCAACACTCAAGGTCTTTAATAAAACTGAAGAGAAAGTGCTGCCTTTGCAATGACATCTGTAAATGGTTAGACTTTCTAGTCTTCTCGGATAAGGACGATAAACCGTAGGTCCCGTCTCACAACCCTTGGTCGTAATAACTTCGTGGGACGTTAAAGAGTCCACACACTGTTCGCGAAGAGTAGGGGATGTAGAACCCGGTGTTGTGCTTAAACCCTTGTAGTTGCAGTTGTAATTTATATATGTCGAGCGTTTCTTACATGAGCCTCTGGCTCGGGAGATTGGGCGACCACTCCCCACGTTATCGACAACAAATTAATTGATTGATTGATTGATTCACCAGTAAGCCCGAAAATGTGGTTTTGCCCAGAGAGGACTGGTACCTTATTGTTTACTGGTAGAACGGGATAAATGACTGCAAAAATCAGAGCCACACTTTTTTTTAAGGAAAAAAAACAGTAGAGGAAGTTTAGTTCGGTTTTTTTGCTAAACGTACGGCTATATCCACACATAATCATGAGCAAATTTTAAACAGTATGTTTATTCAATCAATCAATACCAAAATACTGTACACAGGGCCAAAGGTCGCCAAAGCACGGTGTTTTTTAGTAGTTTTCCAAAGGATAGTCACACTATGTGGTTTGATTCACAAATGAATCAGTTCATTAAATTGCCTCTGTATAGCAAAACAAACATTACCACAGCACACTTCTGTTCAGTAGCTTCCCAAAGAACGGTCACTTCATGGTTTGATCCAAAGGTGAAAAAGCTAGAGCTACACTGTGTAGTAAGAAAAAAAAAAACAGTACCACCACACAGTATTGTTCAGTAGCTTGTAAAGAACGATCACAATGAGTGGTTTGATCCAGAGATGCAAACATGAGAAGCACACTGTACAGTACAACAAAACGGTACGACAGCACAGTATGGTTCAGTAGCTTTTTAACAAATTGTATATGGTGACATGCTATGAATCGGTTGGTTTTTAACAAGACGGTTTTCTTTGTCCTTTGAAGATGGCAAGAAGCACGATGTGGCTGAGTTTAGGAAGTTGAATGATAAAGAAGATAGCGGATCAGGAGAGTCTGAGGATCATGAAGAACCAGATGGTACGCATGGGCCAGTTTTTGGACAAAATATAATCTGCTTTCTTTAACCAATGCGTGTTTGGTATAAGTTACAGCACATATACCGTATACAGCCTTTCCTGTTAAGCCATGATTTGGCTCTCGGTTGTGTCATATGTAAAGTGCCAGTTTTCTCCCTTAGCCTTTCTATTACCAGGTCTTGTGTTTGATCGTTGTATCGTTAATGCTCCCAATTAACGTTTTCGGTTTGTTTAGGGTGCATTGAAATTGTGAAGGGGAATAGAATTGTATGTTGGTCATTCACAGCCGAAAATGGCTAGACAATCCAGCAAATGAAACCCGACGGTTAAGTACCTTCTATAAATTAAAAACTTAGCTAAATACAATCCTAACTGCGCTATTAACTAAGATAGCAGTGGGATGAATAGATCCTTTGCTTTATCTTTGTACTAATCTTTTTTTTGTTTTTCAACTTGGTTGTGACGCCACGCAGTGCCAGAGCACAGTAAGTATGAAAACTCTTATAATCGTCTAAGAATGTAATTTTGACAATCCAATATTAGCAACGGGTGTGTTATACTAGAAAATCCCAACGGGCCGATTTCGAGCGCCCATAATACACTCTGTTGTTTACCTAACAAAGTATGCCAGAAACCAAGACTTTGTTCAATATTATGTTGACTCTGTGTCTTCCTGGCACGTTTCGGGACGTTTTCGGTGGTTTTGTAGTAAAGAAATTTCTACCCATCAACCTTTGCCACAGAAAAGACTATCCCTAGAGTCTGGAAGGGGGTCCTAATCCCGCATTCCCGCTTCTTTTTCACGAGAATCCCGCATCCCGAACTTTTTGGTTTTCACTTGGCTGATTTACTTTCGCTCTTGGTACGTTTATTTTTGGCCGTGAAGATTTCCCAAATTCTCGATAGACAGGCAAAACATCACGTATCCCGTGCAAAAATTTAGGGGAATCCAGCTTCCTGGAGAACGGTCAATTCCGGAATCCCGTCAATAAATTTTTCCTTTTCCCGAATCCCGCACTATATTTTGATCCAATCCAGGTTCCTGAGAATACCCTTCCAGACCCTGTTTCCCCAAAGGGAGGATTCAACCAAGTTATGAAATATGCAATTCATATTCATCAGTTGGCTTTTGATTATGTCTGTGGTAGTAAGAGAAACCTTTTTCGGGGTACACTCCTGCTATGTATTACAAATTAATTCTCACGATTTTCCTGATTTAATAATCCTTGATCGCTTTTTTACCTGGGATTACCATTGAATCGTTTGATAACTAATAAAACTTGGAACCTTTTCTGAATGTAATTATTATAAATGTAAGTAACTGACAAATTACTGTGTTATGCAATTGTACTGGCGAGTGAAATATTAACCGCTTACTAACCGAGCGCGAGGGCCGTACTGGGGGATATTGGCCCGAGGACGTGGCAGTACGGACCGAGCGAAGCGAGGTCCGTACTGCAACGACCGAGGGCCAATATTCCCCAGTACGGCTCGAGCAAGCTCGGTTAGTAAGTTGTTTATTATATGGCACTCTATTTCTGATAGTAAATGTTCGTCTTCTTCATCCCTCTTTGAAATTTCGGAAAAATTTCAATCTTTTTAGCTTCTTCTGGTAGTTTCACTGTGAAGAATGACAATATTCACTTTTTTTTGCGCTGTTTTGTTGCAAATTTTGAATTTGCCGGCTTCGTTCCAAAACAAAAATACACGGGTTGGACCGTTTCCATGGAAATGGTCCGTACTGCAAAATCCCGACCGAGAAAGAACCAATCAGAGCACAGGGATTTGCCTCAGACTGGCTTTGCCATATAATAATTGTAATTCTTTTCCTTTTCTTTGTAGCTGAGGTCGCCAACCATTTGATGAAGGGTAAGCGCAATATTTTATGCATGGGACTTTTGAAAATTAAACCGATGTAACGTAGGTACAGGCTGCGACGTCCAACCCTACTTCTTTTCATTTTGTAAAAGAAATACAGAATGGAAAATCGCGAGCGTGTTTCCTGATCAGCTTGTGCACGCACAAGGACATCTTTTGTTTATTTTATTTTTATTTATCATTACTGGAACTAAGCGGAAAGAACTTATTACTCCCGCTCTCAAGGACCTGCACTGGCTTCCTGTCAAATCACGCATCGTTTTTAAGATCCTATTATTAACCTACAAAGCCCTTAATGGTCTTTCACCAATCTGCTTAACTTCTCTTTTTAACGCCTATAAACCAGCTCAGTCGTTCTTTTCGATCATCTGGCCAATTACTCTTACAAGTTCCGGACGTGAAAATATGTAAATACGGTGAAAGATCCTTTTCTTTTTATGCCACGAAACTTTAGAATTATTTACCTTTATATATCAAACAGTCTGAGAGCATAGCGATTTTTAAAAAAAAACCTAAAAACATTTCTTTTTAGTGATAGTGTTTTTTTTTTAATCATATGCAATTGTAAGCGCATTGAGAATTCGAAATGCGCAATAAGAACCTTTTTATTTTTATTATTATTATTATTATTATTATTATTATTATTATCTTTTTCTACCTTTTTATGGATGTTAGAGATTCGGCTTCAGTGGCATTCAGTTGCCCTGTTCACGAAGGCTGTTGCAAGTACAATCGTGGAGCGCCTTATATCGATATCATATTATGAAAACTGATGGAAAGACTTAATTCAACAGTACCGTTGTCAATCACAACGTTTGCATGTAATTCTTCAGCTTTAAAATCCTCTCTTGTTCAAATCAACTTGTACTCACCTTGTACTCACGCTTCTAAGAGAAAAAATCAATATACAACGGGACATTGCTTTTCATAATAACAACATTATATATAGACTATAATTATATAGATTTCTTTTGTAAGTTTTTTTTAATTTTTTCGTCTTTTTTGCTTTACTTTTCTTGTCTTCTCTTGTCTTTTACGTACTAACCCATAGATTTATGTGAAGTGGTTAAGTAATTAGGTTAACAAAAAATATAGATATTGTTAAGTAAGTAGATATTTATTGCATGTTGTACTAATAATAATAAAACCTTGTACTCGCCTTTTTCTATTAATGTTTTCATTAAAGTTAAGGCCAACGGGGAAGGAAACAATCTTTTTGTAAAATGACTATTGGGAAAGCTTCAAATTCACAAAATTGTTATTCAAACGTCTCTCTCAAAGTTTTAACTTCTTTTAATCTCAAGCACGCTCGATACTTATTCAGTTCAATGGAATACTTCTTTTATCGTACTGAAAAAAAAGTTTCTAACATGTACATTTGTTAATGATTTCTGCTTTTCTCTTTCTCAACAGCTGCAGAAGCCGCTCTTAGAGGTAAAATTACCCATGAGTGATGTAATAGTCTATTAACTAATGTGAACAGTGAAAAACCATTACGAGTTCTTTAAAAACTAGCTTCGCGAGGTTTTGCAAGAGTCGTATTTCTAGTATATTAACTAACGTAATAGTGTAATCCTTGTGATTTGTGGCATTTGATCAGTTCCAACGCCAATTTACTTTCTGTTTCCAATAATAGCGGTGTTGTCCTTTTCGAATCCTTTTTTCTTGAGGAAAGAAAACTGTTTCATAGCTGTAACTCTTGTTAAGGATAGCTCGACTTGCATCTCACATGTGAATACATTATGAGACTTGCACATTGGAGGGAGAAAACGTAAGCGTAGAATGACCCATATATAATGTTCTCAATTCTGTGATGTGACAAGAAGAAGTTACACAGTGACCATTTCAGAGAGCCTGTCAGAAAAATATAAAGTCTGCAGCGTTAAAAGAGGCGGAAAGCTGAATCCTAGCTCAGTGTTATTTAAATAACGAAACTCTCGAATTCCTTTGCATTGCCGACCGGTTAGCTCTGTTGGTAGAGCACTGGACCATCGTGCAGGAGGTCGTTGGTTCGAACCTCGGCCGGAACATCACCCAGGGTCTTTAGATTACTGAGGAGAAAGTGCTGCCTTTGAAATGAAATCTGTACATGGTTAGACTTTCTAACCTTCTCGGATAAGGACGACAAACCGTAGGTCACGTCGCACAACCGTTGTTCGTAATATACTTCGTGGGACGTTAAAAGTACCCACGCACTGGTCGCGAAGAGTAGGGAAAGCGGTAGTTCCCGGTGTTGTGGTCTGGTCCTTGTAACTGTAATTTCGTGTGTCTTCCGTTGTGGTTGTGTTATGGCGAATTTGATTTCATACATATAGAATTTGGGCCTTATAAATTGTAAATTCATTCATTTGAAAACCAAGCGTTGTGCTCAGCTATTGTAACTGTCTGCTATTTGTGTTGATTTTGTGCGTCTCAACGCATACTCTCCTTGTGGTTTTTTTTTTTTTTGCAGCTGCGAAGAAACTGCTACCACGTAAGTTGATTATACTTTGCTCTTTTTTGCTGTTCTCGATGTGTTTCCTTTTTTAATATTTCCTATAAATAGTGTGGTATTGACCAACAGATACCAAAGTCCCTAATATCCCAATTTGCTCAGCATACCGGAGAACCCATATTATGAAAAAATTCTTAGGTCTTTAATGACCTCACTCGTTATCATTAAGACCTAAAGTGTTTACATGGGAAAACGTTGACTCGGCTAGAAGGGTGACCTACCTTTGACGAAACAGGGTGAACCTGTTCGGCCGGTTACCCTTCTCGCCGAGCCGACTTCTCATTCCTCACGTCAACTGTTCGATAAGGATGTCTAAGTAGTGCTTAGGATGTATAATGATGTTTAAGGATGTTTAAGTACTCCAAAGGATGGCCTTCGGCACACTATTTGTCCCCGTACACCACGTATCTACCATAAAAGCATTTCTTTGGGAAATGAGGGGAAAAAATTGCTTGCCCAGAGTAGCTGGGGTAGGCAGGTGACCCTTCCAGCCGGGACAATATTTGTTCATACAAACGGCGCCTAAGAGTAGAGACAACACAAAAGAGTACGCTACTTTGTGAATAGAGAGAGAATACATTAACCAATACATACTTTTTACTGGTTGCGAGTAGAACAGTGCTAAACTAGTGTAGGCATCTGCATGGCGGCACTGTTTGATTTTAACACCAAGGTAATGGCCCCCATGGAAAGAAAACGTTTGCTCATCAAATAGTAAGACTACTCGGCTGTTTTCCTTTGTACCCAGATTCCGACCGTGGCAAGTCCAAGCGCACCCCGGAGGAGGAACTTCAGTTGCAACAGGAGAATGCTGTAAAATCGCTGAATGGTATGTAAGTTAGTATTGAATACTCACTTTTTCGAGTGCGCCCCGTACAATTGTCCTTATATCATTGATTGGTCTGATATTTCCCTCTGGGCTTCGCGCTCTTTGGTTCTCGCTAATGGCTGCCCAGGCATTGATTAGGAGGCGCCTCGCTAAGCTTGTTCCCAGGGTCCCATGGCGGCGAGAAGCGAAGGCGGCTAGGGAAGAGGCACTGGGACCGAACTTGCTCTCTTCTTTCGTTTCGCTTTAACACAGAATTTTACAAATTTAGATTTTTATTCAGTCAAGGCATTAGAGAAAGGGAACGAGCAGGTTTCCTTTTTACAAATTTAGACGAGTATTATAACTCCAATGACTATGATAATGTCATGGAAATTGTTTTGCTGAAAAATTGTCTAGAGTCCCATTTGTGGTAGGCGTAATTTGCGTTTAAGGCATTATGTAGTGTAAAATAACTTTATTTACCGTTTCCAAAGTGTACCGAGAGAAAAATAGTTTGACACCTCGTTCTGGTAATTACGAGGTTATTGGAAACTGACAAATTATGGGTTTCTGTACATCTTCTGCATTTCACATCTTGCATTTTGCATTTTGCATTGTTCATTGTACATTTTTCAGTCTGCACTTTTCAGTTTGTAGTTTGCATTTTACATTGTACATTTTCTATTTTGCTCGCACTTTTCATTTTGCATTGTACATCATGCACTGCACAATGTTCATTGCACATTTTCTATGGTACATTATGCACTGCACATTGTTCATTGCACATTTTCTATTGTAAATTATGCACTGCACATTGTTCATTCCATGTTTTCTATTGTACATTATGCACTGCACATTGTTCATTGTACATTTTCTATTGTACATTATGCACTACACAATGTTCATTGCACATTTAATATTGTACGTTTTGCGTTGCACATTTTACATTGTGCCGTGTACATTTTACATCGGACATTTTGGGATTAGCATTTTACATTGTAAGTTTTGCAGTTTGCATTTTACATTATGCATTTTGCTTTCACACTTCCTTTTATGTGCTGAAATTAAGCATACTTCTGTGAAATATTTATTTATTTCGTGCAGCCGCCGAGACGTTAATGAACTCGAATTCAGTCACGTCCGAACACAAGGAAAAAGAAAAACGCGATGCAGAGGGAGATGGACGTGACCTACTTGTGGCTTACTTGAGTAATGTAGGAGGATATGACAGAACTTATCGTGATGTTGAAGATGAAGATGAGACGGGTTCTTCTCGTAAGCAAAAACCCCTTTGATCAGTAGTAGAAACTCAGTGCTACATAAATCCATTCCTTGTATCCTTACTTGACTCTTCAGAGGCTGCCTCGCATCTGCCACTACGCCAAAACTTCAACCGAAGTCGCAGTACTCTCATGTTGAGGACTGCTCGGAAGTATTGCTTGCCAGCAAGCTTATCATAAGACCCCAAATAACCGAAGGATGGTCAAAATTAGGCGTACAGTTTGAGGACATGAAGACGATTTGTTATCTGTTTCCTCGTCCTTAAAAATTGGTTATTTATATTTTGATGGTCATGCATACTTGCACGTGAATCAGTTTTTGTACGAAGAGATAGTGCAAGATGATGGCAAATTAACTTTCCCAGTTGTTCGATGGGGGACCGTATTTAAGTCTCTTTAAAAACTGTGTTTTTTCCTTGAGCGAAATAGAAAAAAATATGAGACAACTCTTGGTCCAATTATTACTTTTATCTCATTCTTAACTTAACAGAGCCAAAGAGTAAAAACGAAAAGTTTGAATACCGGCGAATGGTGATCGATGAGTCTGGGGATGGCGAATTTATACAGCGAGAACAAAACAAGGAGCTGAAAGCTCGCAAACGTCGCGAAGTAGCTCAGGATCCTTGGGAAGAAAATTTTGACGGACCAAAAAAGATGGCGTCCCGAGCCGCTCCAGCCGAAGAGGTCACCAAACGAAATGTCATCCCAGTGCGCCGAGGAGACACCGAAGACGACACGAGTAGGCTCGGAGATACTTCGGGGGATGCAGATAAGCCCGAAGAAGCCGCACAGCCTCCCGGATCTGAGCAATCTGGTGATGGATGGGAACAGGAAGAGTCTGGTGAATCCGATGACGGAGGAGAGGGTGCAAATAGCGAGGAATCCGGTCAGTCCGGTTTTGCTGATGAGTCTGAGGAGTCCGGCGAGTCTGGTCAGAGCGATGAAACCCTGGAGTCTGGGGATGAGGGAGACCAGACAGATGGCGAGGAAAGCGGTTGGTGACAAAAGTTCTTAAACTCATTAATAATGTGTAAGAGAAAGAAAATGAAAATCAAGCACTGTGATGTGTTTGGATATCTGTGAAACATGGCTTGTTTTTGCATCGTTAATTTCTCCATTTAAATGATTTCGTTCGAAAAGCTACAGCAAACACTCGATACATGAGTTTCATCACATATTACACGTCGAGAATTCTGCCAAAAAATGCTTTACTGCGCATCGTATTTTTAGCTCACTTCTCGGTGTTTAATGAATGATAAAACACTGTATGTCGCGTTTGATATATTTCTTCCTTTCTCTCTGATTGGGCAGGCTTAGACGTAGACATCTGTTTTTCGCTTTACTATTACAGACAATGTGTCATGCTGTATTCTTACTGGCAATGCATTTACTTATTATATCTCTCAGTTAGTACGCGCGCTGTGATTGTTCAATTTAGCGGGCCGTACTTCACTGCATGCACGGCCCGCTAAATTCAAAAGTTTGTTTCGAGAAATAATAAATATCTTACAAACCTCGTTTTCTCGGTCCGTACTGTAAGTTACGGATCCTCGTTTTTTTCCGCTTACAGCACGGACCCCGAACTCGGTTAGTAAGAGGTATTTCTACAACAGAGTAAGATTAACCAAGCGAAGTACAGACAAACCAAAACAACGTTGCAACCAAAGTTTGGGAATAATTTCCAATGGTTTTTTTTTCGCATTTTTTCAGGTTTTGCTCGCGAAATTAGGGAGACAAACGAGGATGACAGTCACATTGCGTTAATTAGGCACCGAAGAGAACTCTCTGAGAAAATAGACGAGGAGGACAAAGCAAAATCAAGGTCAAAGGTAAGGAAAGGGAATGACTTATGTTTTTAGAAAATTCCTTACCGTTAATTTACTTATCGAAGTTCAGAAGAAAAAAGTCCTCAACATAAAACAATTGCAAAATGTAAGGGACGGACCATTAGAAACATGATGGGGGGGGGGTGGGGAGTTTTCAGCTTGCACGAAATTTTTTTTTTGCTCACTGCTTGTGCAGGAATTTTTTTTTTTCAGGTGAACCCCTCTGCACAAATTTTTTTTACTACGTGTGAAAAGTCACAATTGGACCTTCCTTCGGCATGAATTTTTTTTTTACCTTCCTCCTTGCATGAATTTTTTTTCTTGGCATTTTCCCTTGCATGAATTTTTTTTGGTTTCCCCCCTCAATCACTTTTCTAATGGTCCGTCCCTAAAGGGGCTTGTTTGTACAGAAACTGGAAACTTGATGCATTCTCCCTCAAAGAATATCCTCAAATGTCCTAGCAAGTTAAGGTTAAGGATGTTTCTGAGTTTCTTGGTGTTACACACTTTCCTCAGCGAGAGAGTTCCACGTTTGATGACAGCAAACTGACGACAATGAAGGAACACGTGGAACAAGGTAACTATTGGTGATTGAGGTGCCACAGGTGTCCCGTGCGTAAGAAACGATCGTATCAGAATTTGTAAAACAAAATCAAGTACGAATCTTAAAATCATAATAGCAATAAAAAACAATAGCTAATGCAACAAAATAATTATGATAATGACAGACGATGTCATTAAATGATAATGAAAATGATAGCGAAAGCAATAATGACAACGATAACGATTATGATAATTATGATAATGTATTTGTTAATGATAATGAATAGAATATGATGATCATGATGACAAGGACAAATAAATATATAACTTTAGTTCTTTGTTGCGAAAGTTACCTTGTAATCTTAGGCCAATTTCTGGTTGTTTTCAACGGATTTGTTTCTTCGAGTTTATTTCTGTGGTTTTATTGTACTGAATTAAGTAAACTGGATATGGTTTCTTATCACAGGAGCGGAAAACATTATGTCTTTAATTGTTGACATCTACCAATCGCACAAATCATTGGAGAGACTACAACAATTTGTGCAGCAGCTAAAACAAGACGTGATGCAACAACTGAACCTGCCAGAAGGACAGAAAGATCAAGCGCTTAAGCATCTGAGGGACACAGTTAAACAGATTGTGATCAAGAAAGTCAATGGTAAGTCAGTTGTCTCAGCCCAAATAAATATCTATAATAAGAGCTGTTGGAAGGCTCATCTCATATACCATACTAGTCATTAATAAATGTGATTTTCCATCCCAATTACAAAGGGTAATTGGGATGGAAAAAAAGGGTAATTGCTGTGTCGGTGGGGAATTCAAACTAAAAACAATTGGTTGATCAGATATCCGTATAACCACCATACCTTATTATACATACTGTGTCTGTAGCGTTTCGTTCTGTACGTACTGAGAGACACCCAAAAATGATTTCACGAACATTATTTTACATAATATTGCTACAGCATGCATAACAAAGTATGAGTACATACAGAAATCTAGTCAATTTATTAAAACGGTTTACTCAGTAACTTGTATTACCATAAAATGATATAGAAACTTTTTAATTAAGCCTTCGGTGCACGCTCGCGTTTTCATCAAATTGCTGCTTCAAGACAATCCGGTAGCTTTGTAAAAAGTTATCAACGGTTAAATGCTTTAAACGAACGTTTTTCAAGATTCAAACCAGTCAACAAAATTATCTGGTCGACACGTTGTGCTCAGACTTTTGTCAGTGTTTTCCTCTAAATATAAAGTATGTACCTAGTCTAATTGTAATTTTTAGAGATGAATACATCTTTTTTTTTTCAGTGTTCCCTATTAAGCCTTGTTCACACTTGTGACTGAGACAAGCTTTCGCAAGCGTAAGCACAAGAATGTTCACACTGGCGACTTACGCGTGCGCAGTGCGATGGTTGAATTCTTTCGCTTATGCTTGTGATTATTTCACGCCAGTTCCCACTTGTGAAATAAGCACACAACAAGCACAAGAAAAAGGAAAATGTTTTGTTTTTCTTCTGCTCATACTTGTTGATGACACGATAATTAAAGAATTCCTGTAACGTCTCGAAAACACTTCGCCGCCTTTGGGACGCAAATCCCAGCGAGGGATTAAGTGACAATTTGACAGATAGGCGTGCAAGACGCGTAGTTAAAAGTTTCGCGATTTACATTTTTTGGGTGTGTTCTTTCGTTCGTTCGTAGTCGTAGAGTTGAGCTTGTTGTTACGTTTATTCGATATAGTTTGAAAATAGTTTTAAATAAAATTCAGAAATTCGTCTGAACAAATGGTCCTTCGAGTCGGATGGAAGAACAAGTTAATGATGATGACGAATTGGCCAACGTACGCGTCGGGAACGATCAGTTTTGTCGCCTTAAGAAGAGAAGAAGTGCCTTCAAAGGAATTATTACAAGGAACAAGAAAAAAGCACAGGAAATCATTGGAAGTCATGGCAGTCGAACCGTTTTGAGATGCATAAAAGAGAGAATTATTCTGGCATGGAAAGATGCAGACGAAATTACCGGAAAACTCGTAGACTTGCAGGAAGGAAAGGATATCGAACAAGCTGCCACCGAAGAATGGCTTGATGACTTAAGAGCCGACGTGGAAGATATCGTCGATAGCATAGAGGTGTATTTGGAGCTACGTTTGGATGACCCTCCATCGGTAATTAATATTCCTTTCCGCTCAGCTCACTCGGGGAACGATGATGACATCGATCGATTTAGCCAAGCGACAGGTAGTTCTGGTAAATCACAGCCGTCGCGTGCTACAACGGTTTCTAAAGCGGTAGAAGCTGCAGCAAAAGCTAAAGTAGCGGCCTTGAAGGTGCGGCAAGAGAAAAAGAGACTTGAAAGGGAACTTCAAATACACGAACGTGAAATCGCTCTTCGAAAGGAAGAGACGCTTTTAAAGATTCGACAAGAAGAAGATGAAGCTGATCGATTGCAATTGGAAGCAGATCTGTTGTCCGTATTCGCTCCAAACCTGACAGAATCGGAGAAACTAGACCGAATTCCTTCTAAATCGCAAGCAGTCCAAAGTTCAAGGGAAAGAAATGGAAAACTAAACTATGCAGGAGGTGCGAAATTCGAATCATCTCAACACGTAAGTGATGGCGTGCGTCCTGACCAACACCCTTCTTCACACGTTATCGGTGAAAGCGACTATTCTGAAGAGAGTACTGATGAGGAAAAATACAGTGGGATTTCTGAACCGATTTCTGAGACGAACAAAGTCGTGGATAAGAAAAACAAGATAAAGAAAAAGAGAAGCGAACAGCAGACTTCTTTCGGAAGCGATGATTCGGAAAACGAAGACGAAACCCTTGACTCCAGAGATTACGAAAACCTGTTTAAAGGAGTAAAGAAGCCATCACTAGCTGTTTTCTGCGGAGATAAAGAACTTTATCACGATTGGAAAGCACAATTTGAGATCTTTGTAGACCACACTCGCGTACCTTCTAAGACGAAAATGATGATATTGAAAAACTGCCTGTCAGGCAAGCCCCTAAAGATTGTTGAGAGACTTGGTTATACTTCTAAACAGTACAAGACTGCGTTAAGGAAGCTTGATCAGAAGTACGGAGGTGAAAAGCGCTTACTTCAACGTCATCTTGAAGCTATCTTGAGAGCTCCTGTGGTAGAAAGCAACAATCTGAGAGATATGGAAATATTTTCTGACCGTCTCACTGATGTGGTTGCCAAGCTTGAAGATTATGGACAAAAACAAGAATTAAAAGGAGTGTCAGCCCTGTACGTTGCAGTCCAGCAAAAGATACCTGAATCACTTCTCGTTTCTTATCAAGAATGGTTGCATGCAAAACACAATAACGACGGCCTCTCTACCTTTACCAAGTGGCTGGAAAAGCAAGTCATTTACCGTATGGAGGTCGAGGAATTGAAAGAGAGATCTACTAGAAAAAAGGAGGATAAGGCTGAAAACAGGAAACATAGGAAAGCCAGTTCTCACACAGTAACATGTTGTCCACGAGTGGAATGTCCTATGTGCCATGGTCCACACAAGATCAAAAGCTGCAAGAAATGGGGAGAGGTTTCAGTACAAGAACGATGGAATATCGCCAAGAGGTACAACCTTTGCTACCGCTGTCTCGAACAAGGACACCAAGGGAAAGAATGCAGAGAGAGCAACAGTTGTGACGTAAATGGCTGCAATAAGACACACCATTTCCATCTTCACGTTGAACGGACAACAACTTCATTTCTTCAAAGTGAAGAAAATTCTAGGGTTAGCAGAGCCTTCAGTGGTACTGAAAGAAGTCGTGAGGTTCCAGGTCAAGTAGTCCTGCGCACAGTGCCAGTATGGCTCAGAGGTTCCGAGGGGCGCAGAATCAAGGCCAACGCCTTCTTAGATGATGGCTCAGATACAACGTATGTACGAGAGGATATTGTCACAGGTTTAGGACTGGAAACTAAAGAGCAGCAATTAAAGGTGTCAACTCTCACAAACTCTGAAGTTCAGTTCAAAAGCAAAGTGGTGACTTTAGAGGTCGAGAGTCTAGATGGTGAAACCAAGGCTACCGTTTTTGCCTGGACAATGGAAGAAATGTGCCAAGGACTTGCAATACCCGACTGGAACCGACACAGGGCTAAGTGGGACCATCTTCAAAGCATTCCCTTTCCAAAGACCCCTGGAAGAAAAACAGTGGATATTCTGATTGGATCCGATCATCCGGAGTTAACACTGGCGTTAGAAGAACGTGTTGGACCACCTGGAGCACCTGTTGCAAGAAGAACACCATTAGGATGGACGTGCATCGGAAGACTTCCTCTGTTGGCTGGAACTCAAACTCTAGCGTACGCAAGGACCTTCAGAACACAAACCACATTTGAAATTCGCCTAGATGAGCAGTTACGTCGAATGTGGGAGATTGATTCACTAGGAATAAAGCGGGTAGAATCAGAACCTGTTACGCCTGAAGAAGCCTTAGCGATTAAGAAAGCCATCCAGTCGAGAAGATTTCGAAACGGTCGATATGAAGTTGCGATCCCGTGGAAGGAAGAAAATCCATCCCTTCCAAACAACCAGGCAGAAGCTGAGAAACGGCTGATAGCTCTTGAGAGAAGCTTGGCAAGAAAACCCAATGTTGCGGAATGCTACATAGAATTAATGAAGGAAAATTTGAGGAAAAACTATGTCAGAAAACTAGATAGGCAAGACAGCATCAACGAGCCAGGCTGGTTCCTCCCTCATTTCCCAGTTATCCGTGAAGAAAGAGAAACAACTAAATTGCGCATTGTATTTGATTCAGCAGCCAAATGCAAAGGACTTTCCCTGAATGACGTCATGCTCACTGGGCCCAAACTTCAAAGAGACGTACTTGATGTTCTCCTCCGCTTTCGTTCAAAGCCGGTGGCCATAGTAGCAGACATCAAAGAAATGTTCTCGCAAGTCATCATGGCTGAGAAAGATCGCTGCTACCATAGATTCCTTTGGAGAGACTTGGACGTATGCCAACCCATGGGCGTCTACGAAGCAGCGCGTTTAACCTTTGGAGATCGTGCTTCTCCCTTCTTGGCTCAGTTCATTGTTCGAAGCCATGCCCAAGATCTCAAAGACAAATTTCCAGTCGCTGCCCAGATAGTGCTACACAAGATGTACATGGATGATATCCTTGATTCAGAAGAAAATGACGAAGAAGCAATTAGGGCGAGGCAAGAACTTACAGAGCTTTTAGACTGTGGTGGATTTCAAGCAAGAAAACGGTGCAGCAACGAGTGGCGAAGAAGGAGTGAAGGAGAGAAGGAAGGAGTGGCAGAAGAAAACCGTGCTGGCGGGATCCAGATCGAAGAGTCGATGTTGCCAACTCTGAAGACACTGGGAGTTCAGTGGGTTGCATCAGAGGACGTATTTACCTTCAGTGTGAAACATTCAAATGAGGTTTCTTACACAAAGAGGGGGTTGTTAAGCCGTATTGCAACTATCTTCGATCCACTTCAGCTTTTGGCACCATTTACCATTCAAGCCAAGATGGCCTTGCAAGAAGCATGGTTAAGGGGTCTTGAATGGGATGAAGAATTTCCCTGGGACCTGCGGGAACGAGTTTCAAAGTGGTCCAAACAGCTACCAATAGTCAACAAAGTCCGTGTCCCGAGGTGTTATCGCCTATATGGAGAATTTAGTAAGATGCAGCTGCACACCTTTACAGACGCGTCGAAAACGGCTTACGCTGCCGCTACGTACGCTAGATACGAGTACGCCAATAAAGATTGTTCCGTTTCCCTTGTGGCTGCCAAATCGCGAGTAACACCCCTCAGGGCTATCACCACTCCGCGTCTAGAATTAATGGCGGCAGTGATGGGTTTACGGCTAGCTGAAACCGTTGCAGAGGCATTAAATCAACCCTTGAGCCAACACACCTTTTGGAGTGACAGGATGAACGTCATCGTTTGAATACAAGGAACGTCGCGACGTTTTAAGCCGTTCGTGGCCAACAGAGTGTCTGAAATACAGGAGAGGTCTAATCCGAGCCAGTGGCGACACGTTCCAGGAGAGGAAAACAGTGCGGATGATGCAACTAGAGGGTTATCAGTGGATAGGCTACTTACAAAGCATCGCTGGCTCCAAGGTCCCGAATTCCTTGTGAAAGACGAAAGCTCATGGCCACCACGACGCCTTCCCATAGAGGAAAACTTAACTGAAGACGCCAAAACAGAGCTAACAAAAACAGCACTTACATTTCAAGGCAAGAAAGAGGAAACGCTGCTTGACCCCGTAAGAATAACAACCTGGTTGAAATTGTTGCGATTAACCGCATGGATTCTACGATTCGTCTCTCGCCTAAAGAAAACTAGAGAGAACAAAAAACTACGCGTCTTGCACGCCCAATCTTTGTACGGCGCCCAGCTTTTTTCACAACAGTTCCTACTTGTGAAATAAGCACACAGCAAGCACAAGAAAAAGGAAAATGTTTTGTTTTTCTTGTGCATATGCGTGACAATGTGCTTATTTCACACCAGTTCCCACTTGGGAAATACGCATAACGCAAGGACAAGAAAAAGGAAAATGTTTTGTTTTTCTTGTGCGTATGCTTGTGCTTATTTCACACCAGTTCCCACTTGTGAAATAAGCACAACACAAGCACAAGAAAAAGAAAAATGCTTGTTCTTCTTGTGCTCATGCTTGTGCCTATTTCACACCAGTTCCCACTTGTGAAATAAGCACACAACAAGCACAAGAAAAAGGAAAATGTTTTGTTTTTCGTCTGCTTATGCTTGTGATTATTTCACCTCGGTGCACACTCGCGTTTTCTTGTACTTATGCTTGCGCTTACGATTGTGCTTATCTCACAAGTGTGAAAAAGGCTTTTACGCTTCAAACGAAGGGCGACTAGATTTCCGTATTCAGTACCCCATACCTCATTATGCACGCTGTTTCTGTATCGTCTAGAATAATACACGTGCAACAATTTGTTCTTTCGAAGAACGAAACAACACAGGTGCAGCATGCATAATGAAGTTTGGGCAAGAGAAAATGAGGAAAGAGAACATAACCCCGTCTGATATGATAAGGGGACAGAATCTATTTTTAGCGCGGAATCTATTTATATCTCGTTCCGTGGCTCCGCGGTTTCCCAATACCGCAACTGGAAAGTCGAGGTGAAACAAAACAAGATCCCCATGGTGCATTGAAATTATAACCATGTTATGAGAAGGACATTAGCCATTAGTCAGTTAAAATAGTTTCCGGACCTAAAAATAGATTCTGTCCCGTTATCATAGAAACAGAACCCAGTATGGAAGATGCGTTCTCTTTCCTCATTTTCTCTTGGTTTGGGATGATACAAAAATCTAGCCCGAAGTGCTAACGGTTTGAAAGTTAGGTTTTCTATCATCCTACAGTGGCACAACCACTCTGTAGGTGACCCCACCTTTTCATTACCATAGCGAACTAGATTTCTGTATCACCCTATACTTCATTATGCATGTTGTAGCTGTACCATTTCGTCTCTTTAAAAACAAGACATTTTTGTATGAAATCAAGCCATCCGCTCTTCTGTTTGTCGTCCTTCTATGGTATCAGATCTTTCGTATTTGACCTGAGAATTGTCATTTCATTCAAGTTGTTCAGTTTTTTTTTTCCATCTATTGGTCTTTGCGATATAACCATGTTCAAGAGTCATATAGCAGTAACAATCGCACCTTGAATAGGCGCATGTTTCTCGTCTTTCACATTCCTCTTGCAGTCCACAATTTTCGCACGCTAACGAGAACGCTTGAACTACTGGTTGTACATGACAGTCCGTCATTATTCTCCGGCAAATTTTGTTTCAAATTCTTACCACGACCTCTTCCTCTTCAAAAGATCAATATCCTAGATAAATCCAAGGTCTGTTGCGCTTCTTCAAAGACGAACTCAATGCTCTGCCTTTCATTATCATTCTAAGCTTAGACTATCTGCAAGTTTGTCGTGCTAAGCGAAAGGTATTTTTCTCTTTCACTATTTTCGCCTTAGCGTAGCTAGATGGCAGAAGCGTCATGTCGTCCGAAAAAATGAATTCACGTATATCTATTCGATTATTACATTATTACATCATTCAATAAACACATACCTGTGGATCAGTAATATGTGTTTTTTTGTTTTCATTTTAGAATTAGCACAGTCCATTCGCCAAGAAGTACAAGATTACAAACAAAGCCATCAGGCTGTCAGTCAGCAAGCCAAAGAAGCCGTCACCGCCATCTTGGATCTTCCAGTATTCCAAGATAAAGTTTCAAACTTAAAAAGCAGGATTAAGAAGCGAGCTGTAGAAATCGAGAAGGAGTACAAGAAAGCTAAGCGAGGCAGCGAAGAACTACCAAGTATTTTGAAGGAGCATTTTAAACGAAACGCTCCTGATCTTAAAGGAGAGAAAAGACTTTCGCGGGCACATAGAGATTTAAACTTATAATCAAATAAACACACGTAGGAAATAGGGATACAACCTACGCAAGAAAAAGAAAATGTACCGTCCGGCCCATACTTTCCAACAAATGACTCAGTAGCTTTTCAATCGTTTGGGTTAAGGTAGCTCTGGAAAGAATTGTTGTTAACGCTTTATTACGTTTCGACAACCGGAAGAAAACATTTCCCATTCAAGGTTTCAAAACCTCATTCAATGTCAATAACAGTTTTCTTTTTTTCGGGAGTACATCCCGGCAACAAACAATTGCTGAGCTAGGCATCTGGGTTAAATCATCTGTATGGATGACTCAGTAGTTCGAATACTGCTCTTGTTTTAAAAACAGTCAAATGAGTTTCACTGAAAACATTTGTGTTGTCTAAAATCCTGGCCTGTAACTGTCGTCTTTGTTTCAAGAGCAATCTTGATACTTCTATTTTCACACTCTCTAAAAACAGCAATAATAATCAACGTGATGTTTTTAGAAAAGGGAAAAAAAAACGTTTTTGCACTCGAACAAATTATGTTTTACTTTTCATCGAAGATTAATCACTTTCTTAAATTCAGAATTCTAGATCTGTTATCACTTTCAGCCATTGTCTCGGCCATTGATTTATTCCCAACTTATGAATGATGGGTTTCACTCCATCTTCTTAATGATAAGTTGTTTAAAGGATAACTGATTTCATAAAACTGTAAATGAACGATGCGATTTGTCCATAATTCTTGTTTATAAGATTACTGCACTTGAATATACGCTATTGTTACCTCATCGAACCAGGACGGGAAAATCGACAATATCACGAGTTTAATTTCCTAAGCGTGATCTAGGAGACGAGGTGGTAAACTTCGTTTATATAATATAATTGGGATCTATGCTACTAATGACTTCCTACTGCGGTGTAATATATACATTTCTTTAGTAAACACAAGAAATTGCAATGGTATAGTGTTTTCTTTGCTTCGATTTCTGCTCACATAGCTTTTCTTTACACATGAGGCGAGTCAAACGCAAATTTTTCTCACAACTAGAACATTTGCTATGTCAGAACAATATAGACTTAATGTGTGGTCCAGAGGGAAAACAATTAGTTTTGTTTTCCCGAGAGTCCTGATATTTCCCGAGACAAAGTCGAGGGAAAAATCAGGACTCAAGAGAAAACAAAACTAACTAGTTTCCTGAGGGACCATACATTAAGTGCTTTGCTACATATTTTTAAAAAAGATCACACCATTTTTAATTAGGTCATACAGTGATCATATGCTGTTGTATTCTGCGCGCGGGCAACTCGGGATACATTAGAATTTGAATTTGATCAGGAGCACGTTACCAAGAATCAACCAATCACAGTGCTCGTTTTGTTGAGTGAAAGTCTAGGTATATAACAGACTCATTTATGTGAAGCGAGCGGTTTTCTTGATCATCTATTAATTAATCGTTTCCGTGAAGGAAATATCCTTTGGCTCTAAATTCATGCAGGAACATGTGCAAAATTCCTTATAATGAAATACAAAGCAAGCAAGACAGCAGACTTCCAGCGACAATCAGAAATATAATGAGTCCAACGTCATTTAAACAATTCTCGAAACTAATCTTTTTAATGTGTTTATTCCTCTATTTGTTATCAAGGATCTAGTTTCTTTTATTGAACTTAAAAAGCTAATGCTTTAGTCTCTTATATACTTGATCACTTTTGTAAAATGTTCATTCACGATGACATCACGCATCCTATTTGTACTTTACCATGCGCGTATTACATATATTGAATAATTATGCGTGGTACAAGTTTTATTTAATTTACTGCGACGACCATTTCATCATTACTACTACTACTACCACGACCACGACCACGACCACGACCATGAACACTACCACTACCACTACCACTTCCACTGCCACTGCCACTGCCACTACCACTACCACTATCACTACTACAACCACTACTACTGCCACTGCCACTACCCCTACCACCATCACAGCTACTACCACTACCACTACCACTGCCACTACCACTGCCACAACCACTGCCACTGCAACTGCCACTGCCCTGCCACTACCACTACCACAACCACCACCACTACCACTATAACTATCACTACCACTGCCACTGCCACAACCACTACTACTACCACTACCACTGCCACTGCCACTGCCACTACCACAACCACCACCACTACCACTATCACTATAAGTACCACTGCCACTGCCACTATCACTGCCACAAATACTACCACTACCACTACCACAGCCACTAGGACTGCCACTACCACTACCACTACCACTACCACTGCCACTACCACTGCCACTGCAACTGCCACTGCCCTGCCACTACCACTACCACAACCACCATCACTATCACTACCACTGCCACTGCCACTGCCACTACCATTGCCACTACCACGGCCACTGCCACTGCCACTACCACTACCACTGCCACTACCACTGCCACTACCACTGCCACTACCACTGCCACAACCACTACCACTGCCAGTGCCACTAGGACTGCCACTGCCACTACCACTACCACTACCACTGCCACTGCCACTACCACTACCACTACCACTGCCACTATCACTACCACTACCACTGCCACTACCACTACCACTGCCACTACCACTGCCACTGCCACTGCCACTGCCACTGCCACTACCACTACCACTACCACTACCACTGCCACTACCACTGTCACTACCACTGCCACTACCACTGCCCCTGCCACTGCCACTACTGCAACCACTACCACCGCCACTAGGACTGCCACTGCCACTACCACTATCACTACCACTACCACTACCACTGCCACTACCACTGTCACTACCACTGCCAATGCTACTACCACTACCACTTCCACTACAACTACTACTACAAGTACTACTATTATTGTTATTGTTGTTGTTGCTGTTCCTATTTTTTATCATTTTAAAATCATTTTAGAAAATTGTATACTATGCTAACGTAACGCTATTGAACAGCGCTCAGAGTGTTATATGATTTTAAATCTGCGACGAGGTATAGCAAAATGGACATTACATCTACTATAGTTAGAAGTTAGGGCTGGTTCACACTTTGACATAAGCATAAGCATAAGCTTAAACATAAGCATAAGCATAAACATAAGCATAAGAAAAATATGTGTGAGCCGGGGTTACATAAGCATAAGCATAAGCATAAGCATAAGCACAAGGAATGGAACTTTTTCCATTTTCTTATGCTTCTGCTTATGCTTATGTAATCCCGATTCACACATATTTTTCTTATGCTTATGTTTATGCTTATGCTTATGCTTATGTCAAAGTGTGAACCAGCCCTTAGGGAATTATCAAAGGATGAAAAGGATTCTGGCTCAAGAAACTCTAGGAAAAGAAAGGCAGACAAAAAGTTAAGGTGACCAAAGACTTGAGGCAGTAATTAAATGAAAATTTCGCTTTGGAAGAACAATCCATCTTATAATTATTAATTAATCCCACAAACCACTAGATATTTACAAGTTTCTTATGTCTCTATGCAAGTACATTACATTTTCTCATAGGCAAAGATAGTAAAGCATATTGGACTAAGTGATACCAGGGACTCCACTGGGCACGCCAGTAAATAATACTGCTAATATATCGCACAATGAAACTGCTATTGCGTGGTATAGTCTTTAAGCTTTCTTTACCGTCCTATACAAAGTAGCAATACTAAATGGATATTTCCTACGTTTTTACAGAGGACTCGACTGTACGACCATAAAATTTTCTCGGAAATTTCGCGGATAAATGCCATCAGGGTAAATACTCAGCTGTTTCATACTGCTTTTAAAGGAGTAATGGAAAATCATCATAGACAAGTTAGATGCCAGGGCTCTAAAGGCGAAAATTTCTATAGCCCGGTGCAAGATTATAAGTTGACTTCGTATTTGTGCAAGATTCATATTAACACAGTAATTGTAGAAAGATGATTTACATAATTCAAGCAGGCGGAAATCAGGTACATCCATTGCATCTGTGATTTCTTTGCTGCCAATTATGATGAATGTCACTTCTTGAAGTTCTCTTCTTCGCACTCGTTCAGTATATTACATCATTGGTGTCACTCTTCAAATCGACTCGATCCTAACTTCTGGTGAGGTGCAACTGTCTTCTCCAGGCTGCTACCTGTGAGAGTGTGTTGTTTGGTGTGGAATGTTATCATAACTTCTCCTGTGAGCCCTACAAACGAGGAAAACAGAACGTTGGATATGACGGCAACTGAGCTACTGGGCAGAGGAGATGGGTTGTTAGACAAATTGCCTTTAAAGAGAACGATTCTTATTTAGGGACGTACCATTAGAAAAGTGATGGGGGGGGGGGGGTGGGGAATTTTCAGCTTGCACGAATTTTTTTTTTTCGCTCACTGCTTGTGCAGGAATTTTTTTTTGTCACGTGAACCCCTCTGCACGAATTTTTTTTACTACGTGTGAAAAAATCACAATTGGACCTTCCTTCTGCATTCTTTTTTACCTTCTTCTTTGCATGAATTTTCAGTTTATCTTGGAATTTTTCCTTGCATTGATTTTTTTTGGTTTTTTCCCCACCCCATCATTTTTCTAATGGTCCGTCCCTTACTTTGAACAATTGGGCGATCGGTCGTAAATGTTATTTAAGCCTGTCTCGATTCTGTTACTCAATCTAAATTTGTCACTTTTCGTAGTCTCTGTTTGTCACTTATAATTTTTGGACTCAATCTAAATTTGCCTCTTTTAATTTTGGTAGTCTCTGTCAACCTTGATTAAATTAAAAATTTACGAATTTATGAAGGAGGACAATAGCCATACGAAATATACATCCGGTAAAAAGATACATGAAGTGAAAAAAGGTCAAGAATTCTGATTAATAGCGGTCTAAGATAATTGCCTACTTCAAAATTCCGAAAATACCGGCTGTAGTAAGAAGTGCGCGCAGCTAGTAAAGAGGGTCTCCCAGGGGGGGGGGGGGGTCCTTGTTCCCTTGTTCCCTTCCAAAATTGCCCTATGTTCCCATGTTCCCACACATTTTCGTAAATTGTTCCCCTTTTATCAAATCCGCTTACCAGCTACTCCCCCCTTAATTTTCTCCCAAAAAAAATAAAAAAAATTGTTCCCCTGTTCCCAAAAATTGGCTGATGTTCCCTTGTTCCCTTCGATATTTTGCCAATGTTCCCTTGTTCCCCAAAACCCCTGGGAGACTCTCAGTAAAATTGATAAAAATCTACCTTGGTTGTAAGCTAAGTCCCAATTTTCTATTCACTTCACTGCGATTGCTTGACTTTTATCTGCAAAGTTTTATAATAGAAACAATTCTAAAATTATAAAATTCATAACTTACTACGAGCAAATTTATAAGCAAAGAGCAGTTTTTCATTTAAAGCCTTAAAACTGAACAAAAGCCAAGGCTATCACTCTGGCCATTTATTCAGATGCACACAGTCAGGAACCCTGCTTCGTGCAAAAAGAGTTTCAAAAAATAATTAGAGTGCGTTTTTTTTTGGTATGATTCGGATTTGGATTTATGTTCCGAGATCACACGGATCATGGCCCATCAAATAAAGCCGATGTAATCCACACAGGACAAGGATTTATCGGTTTCTTTGATGCGCCGTGATCCGTGTGATCCTGGATCACAAAACGAAAAAACGCACCCTAGGTCTGTGAAAACGCCCAATCAAGGGCTTGTAATTCATGGTAGGCCACCATATAGTCACCATATATAGTGTTTACAGGGGTATACAAGGGTTTACAAGGATATACCTTTGTAAACCCATGTATACCCCTGTAAACACTTTATATGGTGGCCTATCATGAATTATATGCCCAATCAAGACTATAAAGGAGAGTAACGTCCTGACACAGTCCAGTGAACCAATTAGAATCCAAAGCAATACTTGTCGTCGGCACCAAGCGCGGATAAACACGCGCAAGATATTCACGATAACTTTCGGCTTTACCTCTAATTAGGTTAGAAAGTAGAGCAAGATAATTTAGCCAATCAAATGTTGTAGCAAAGGCAAAACCGAGGTAATCGAAAATTGCATCCTTCTTGAACAAAAGCCATTCTCACAGTAATAAGAGTACTTACATTCAACAATTACAGAATTTTTAGTTTTCATTTTTATCCCTGATGAAAGTGTACGATTTCGATCATATATTGATTAGGAAAGTCTAGACACTCTCATAAAGTTAGACACGTACCATTAACTTTTGTACAGCTGTACGCAATTTAGGGTTAAGTCTTCCTTGTGGCCTGATGAGAGGGATTCCTCCTACATCGCCTAAGTAGACAAATTTCATGCAGTTACCCAAATCTGTCTTTTCCCAGCTTTAAAAGTTACCTGAGGGCAACCATATTAAAATCTGTCCACAGATTTTCGTTTTGCCTACTACCGTATTGAAATTATATATTGTTATTCTAACGTGTAGATTAAAGGTACATATTCTCTGTATATATATAATTATGAAAAACGTATACCATTATTTTACTTGGCAGCCTTCACATGACAAAACTAAATCCATTGAGCGACAATTCCAAGGTGCAATCCGATGATATATTTGAAACCCCTAGGCATCAACAACTATAACGTACTCAAGTATTGTGAGGATAGTTTCTAAAGAAACTGGTGCTGCGTCGGTGGGGAATTGAAACACAAGAAATTTGGATAATCAAACGAATTGAAAGAGTACGTTATACCACCGTAAGGTAAAACGGAGGTACTGACGTCTCGAGCGTTAACCCTTCGTCGGAGCGAATGACGAAGGGCTAACGCTCGAAACGTCAGCACCTCCCTTTTACCTTACGGTGGTATAACTTACTTTATTAATTCGTCTGATTATCCCAATTTCTTTTATAACCTACTCAAGGCGTCGTTTGTAACAAAGTTGGAAATTCACAGAAATTCCAATGCATATTCAACTTTGTCAACGTCTCTACAATTGAAATATCCCTATGCCTTCGCATAAAACGTTTACGGAGAAAACGAGCTTTTACTAATTGAGGCGTGACAATGTATAGAACATCATGTGGAATTGAACCAGACATATTTACATTACTGTGTTACCACGTTATAAAAATGTGGTCTTTGTTAGCACCTGTTGACGGAAAGTGATAATAGTGACTTTTTGTATTATATAGTTTTTTGTTCTACTTTATCAAAAGCTAGAGATTATGTTACTTGTACAATTACTCCTTTCTTCTAGACTTAGTCTAATTTTGGCGAAAAAACTGCATTAAGTGATCATCTTAACGCTGTTTTGCTTTTATATTTTTTGGTGTTTAAATTGCTGATTATCATTGAATAAAGTTTTTTCTTTGTACGGATTTGTACAGGAAACATGGAGAAGTCGAAGTCCCGTTAATGTAGACAGAGTTCAGTAGTTCACACAACAGTGAGCAGCAGACGAATCTCTCGACCCACTGCAACCAAGCGTTTGCTAATGTGACGCGTGTTTTCCCGCCCCTCCGTTAACACCAAAAGAGAAATCGGTAACTGAAGAGGAGTACAGACCTTCGAATGGAAGACTCATGGCGTAAGCAGTGCCAAGGACACACCAAACCAAAATCCATACAATCCTAAAAACGTCCATTTGTTTCCAAACGAGTGCGTGTTTCTCCGTATATTCAGTTTTCGTTTTCCCGTTGTAGCGAAGCCAGCCTAGCGCACACGACTGTGACCTTAAAACATGTTTACATTGCGAAGGCCTTTTGCTTAAGCAAGACAGTGCATTGGTACGCAATTGGGTGACTCAATAGAACTACCTGCAACTGGTAAACCTGTTTAGAACGAAAAGTACATGACATCATTTGTATGTTACCGTAGGAACCATTTTATTTGGCATTTCTTTCATTCCTTTGCCTACGCCCTCTACGAGCAAAGGCCACAGCCAAATCCGCTGGAATTAAGACATTCTGAGTACAACTTTGTTACAAAATCTCAACAAAGTAGTTTGCCGGTCGATGACCGATTTTTTCAAACTCTTAGGTAACTGCTGATCCGTGGAGTCAACGGTTAAGCAATTGTCGTGGAATTCACTGCACACGATAAGGTCTAGCACTTTTAAGGACAATGCGATAACTAAGGGGGGAGGGGTGGAGCGAGAAGTACATGACACATTTATAAGTCACCGATGGAACCATCTATTTGTTATTCTTAAAAGATATATGTGTGCACGGTCTTCAAGATATTCAGGTTAGCGAAAGGCAGCTTTGATATTGCTCAAAAACCCAAATTTAATCAGTGTCTAAAACATAGAAAAAGCGCCACACCACCTCTAATCGAATTTTTTGTTAGAGATGGTGAAAAACATTTTCTTTGTAGAAGTTCATTTTGGAGTTCTCTGCGAAGCAGTGGAAAATTTTGAAGCTAAGATTAATATAACAAATAAAGAAGAAGAAGCGAAAACAATCGAGAAGTTGGTATTAAATGGCGTCGGTTTGTCGATCTGTGTGCTTTGTTGTTTCTACTCGCCGCATGTAAAATCTATATCATAAAGCGAATAAAGAAGCCTAAGCCGTGTATTATACTGTGATTAAAACACTCCGGGCATTTGAGAACACTTGAGAAATGTATAAAACACTCGCCTTATTTGTTAAATAAGGCGCAGCATTTTTTAATTAAAAAGTTGCTTTATTCACTATAAATTTGTTATAAAATAAACTAGGGGTGAGTCTTATAGGCAGTCGAAAAATAATTTGCGTATAATACTAATTTGAATGTTTCGAACGGTTGAGCCTGCCAACGAACTTAAAAAGTCTAAATATAAAATACCAGCAATTGGCCTTAAAATTTAAGAAGAAGAAAAAAGATTTTTCTTATCTCAGGAACTCTCAATTTACGCTTAGTTCAATTTTTTATCTTATTTTTTGGCAGCCAAACACTTGTGCTCAATTGACATCGCTTTAAATGGAGCAAAAAGCTGTGACGTTAAGCAATAAAAACTAGTGTAACGGGCTAATTTTGTAGCGAGCCCACTCGCCCGGATAACTGTGGTCACTTCTAGTTTGGTGCTTTTACACGAGGTAAATAAAGGCCCGTCAGGTACAAGGTCAATTTCTTGCGCCATGATAGCGACTTATGCGCCCTATTCTCTCGGCTTTTTAAAGCACATTGTTGGTTTATTGCTTTCATTACAACTTCACATTTATTTTTCCTTGGAAGAGTAATATCTGGATATTGTAGAATTCATCGGTGACTCAAATTACTTCTTTTACATGCAGGCCTGGTTTGTCTGTGTGGTCCAGAAAAAGCGCGTGGATAATTAACAATTCTTTTGGTATATTAACAGTTGGCCGAGAAGCGAAGCTTCGAGGGCATATGTGAAATTTTGAGGACAATCTCTCAGCCAAGGGCATTATCCTCCATATACCAGTAAGCCAGAAAGGGGTTTATTTATTTTATAACCCTTCGCGATCGCGAGTTGATTCTTACTTTGAACGTGTTGAAGAAAAATAAAAACAAGTCGTCTGACTGGGATTGCGACTGACGCAAACACTTTACGTACATTGATTGGTTAAAATTTTTTTCCGTAAACTGTGATTGGACCAGAGCTTGACAAGCTGTCATGTCGAACATACTCTCGCAACGCCCCTTACATGAAAATCTCGAAAACACGGCATTTTGGTTTATATTATTTTGTCAACTGCGTTGTTCGAGAAGTCAAAGCTAAACGTTTCCAGTGTATTAGAAAAGAAAATTCAACAATACCACTAACACTGCGAAAGAAATTACACCCATGAAAAAGAGAAATTGGAAAACCTGGTGTTGTTGGAGGATTTACGTTAAAAGTGGATTGTTCGCAAACTTGGCTTTGTTGTTGAAATGGCGGGCGCTGAGTAGGTCGAAGAAAAAAAACAGGTGGAAGAACTATAGTTCCAAGAATAGATTGAACGGACGTAACTGAATTTTGTTGAGCTATTAATCGACCGATATTTGCCGATGACTCGAACAGTTTTTCTGTATTTGGCTTTGCATTGTTCGACTTGAGGGATTTATAATTATCTCTTGCGTAGTTTATCGTTTTTGGCTTGGAAAGCTTTCTCAACTGGCAGCTTTAAAGACAGTGGCAAGTGTAGCTTTGTGCAAAACCAGCCTTTTTGCACATTTCAGTGGGGAGATTTTCAAGAATTTGATTGCCCAAGGGTTCGTAACTTTTGCTCACCTCGAGGCTAAAAACACCAGCAGCTTATTTTGTTGATTTTCTGTTTTATCCGGAGCTACAGCTGCGACTAACTACTTGACTACGATCACTGGATTCTACAAAACGAGTTTGTTTAAAAAGAGACTGACTTTGTTGTGTTTTCTTGCGACTGAAAAATCGCAGGGCAAATATCCACGCGGCCGAGGTATATCGCCTGATACCCGTCCAGCTATTTGACACCATGTGACCCAAAATAACCAATAAAATAGCGCGAAAATTAATCAGTGGGTTATAAGAGCAGATAGCCTGTGAGTAGGAAACCAATCAGAGCGCGCGTTTGCTTATATCCAGGGGTTGCAGAGATAATAAATGAATTTATCACACTACTGACCGCAATACCAGAATACCAGAAGAGTTGCCACTTTAACCAATCAAATTGCAGGACCTGTGATAATATGCGAGTTGGTTCCTTTTTAACTTTTACTCATTTACTGTTTGTTTTATTTCAAAGGTCGGTAGTTCATCCAATGAAATATATACTTCTTAAAGACATTCTGAAAAGAGAGAAGTGATTAACAGTAACAAGTACTTTTACAGATATCTTGATAAATAGATGAATGAAAATGCCTCTTACTAACCGAGTTCGAGGTCCGTATTGTAACTTACGGACCGAGTTTTTTCCGTTTGGATTTATGGCCAAAGCGCGAAGCGCGCGGGCCATAAATCCAAACGGAAAAAACAGTGAAGTACTGCCCACTAAATTGACCAATCACAGCGCGGTTACTAACTGAGAGATATATTAATAGACTGTATTCGCTTGTACATTTTGTTTTCCCAATACAGATCATGTGATGATACTCAGGAGATTTGATCCTTTGTCTTGTTCATTAAAAAGAGTTCCTGCAAGAATGAATATGTCTGCCTGCACTCTTTTTAATCAACAAGACAGAGGATCAAATCTCCTGAGTACCATCACATGATCTGTAGTGGGAAAACAAAATGTACAAGCGAATAAAACCAGGTCTATTCATAAATAGGTGAAACATAGTTAATAGACTATCGGTGAAGCTATTATATAAAAATCAACCAAATAAGATGTGGAAATTGCACGAGAAACACGATATCTTAACACGTGAAAATATATCATTGCTATGGTAACATGATAATTCGTGCCTTAAGATAGGTGAAATGTTTCATTTGGTACTTCATTGCCGTTGTAATATCCAACGGTCGAAGAGGAATTTCGTATCTCCAAGCGGTCATTCTTAATATCCTCTATATCAGAAATAAAGAGATGAAACTGATGAACAAAAAGGAACAGTAGTAGCAAAGTGACAGTTCTGGGACAGCGTCTTAAAGACAAACACACAAAAATCCTGCACGCATGCAGGATCCAAAATCGATCCTATCGTCTTAAAGAGTTGTTACTATACATCCAAGAACTCGTCATGCCAAATCAAAATGTCAAAGAGCTCCGCGCCATCGCCAAGGAACGAAAGATACCAAAATATTACAAGATGCGTCGATACGAGTTACTAGAGGCGCTGGGAATGCCTGAAGAGATACCTAGTGCTAGTAGTGGGGGAACATCGCATATTCTTGATGAGTCTGTACCAGAAATAAGCGTTCCGATTCTTAGGCCTACCAAATACGTACCTCCAAGTGCCCCTAGTCGGTGGAGAACACTTGTTTCGGATTATAACAAAAGAGTACAGAAGAAAATAAACTAGTTTGCAATTGGATTTTGAATTATGTCCCAAAGAGAATCAAAAAGCCTGCGAACGAAAGAATCAGGAAGTTGAAGGAGGAAGTAAGAAGCATCTGGGCTGTACTAGAGCCGTTCAGTGTAAAAGAAAAGGAAAAGGCACTGAAAGGGTTCTTCAAGACCTATCGGATCGATGGGAAAAAGGGGTACGGTCCTCAAGACTTCATCAAGAAAATAAAACCAAAGGTTCTGGAGTTACTTTATACAAGAAGTAAACCCATCAAGGTCAAGTTTATATTAACTTGCACATTCATAAAAGAGAATCTTGCTACGGGTAAGATTGAAGAGACTGAGGGCTACTTTCATACTAACATTGAAATAGTAACGGATTCAACTGATCTATCTAACTTATTCGATGCAATGACGGAATTACAACTTGAAAAGGTTGCGAGGTTTGAAGGTGAAAAGTCTGGATGGCAATTTGATCGAGTTGAGTACTTTGATATACACATTAACCCATTTGAGCCTCTCTCTGGGACTTCTTACATACCTCTACCAAAGGTTTTGGCTGAGAAGAAGGCTATAATCAATGTCAAGAACGAGAAGGACAATGAGTGTTTCAAGTGGGCGGTGACATCTGCTGTATTTCCCAAAGAGAATCACGGTGAAAGACTGAATGATGAGATGAGAGAGAACTCTGAGAAGTTTGATTGGTCGGGAATGGAGTTCCCTGTTACACTAAGGGATATTGCCAAGTTTGAGAGGCAAAATCCTTACGCTATTAACGTATATGGATATGAGTCTGGTGTAAACGTTTTGAGAATTAGTAAGCAGCGAGAGGTGACAGTGATAAACTTACTTTTATTATCCAAAGATGAAACGAATCATTACTGTTGGATTAAGAACTTGAGTAGGCTTTTGTCATCACAAGTCGATAAACACGATGGTAGAAAATACTTTTGCCATAGATGTCTTAATCCATTCAATACACAATCATCCCTGGACAAGCATCTAGAGTGTTGCAGCAATCATGAAGCAGTTAAGATGACAGTCCCTATTAACGAAGATGGAAGCCCGCAGTTCTTCGGTTTCAAAAATCGCAACAGAAAGATGGAGGTCCCGTTTGTTGTGTATGCAGATTTTGAGTGCTACACTGAAAAGATACATACGTGTTACCAAGATGAGGGTAGAAGCTTTACCAATAGATATCAGAAGCATAAACCATCAGGTTTTTGTTATCTGATCAAGTGCTTTGATAACGCTATATTCGAACCCAAACTTGTAAGGCACACAGCTGAATCACCAGATGAAGATGTACCCAAGATGTTTATGGAGAGTTTGGAGTCGGATATCAAACAAATTTATGATAGGTTCAAGCTACCCAAAAATCCTCATGTTAGTGAGGATGAAAAAATAGCCTATGAAAATTCCACACACTGTCACATTTGTGGATTGATGATTGGCCATGATAAGGTATTAGACCATTGTCATCTTACTGGAAAGTATAAAGGCGCCGCGCATGAAGAGTGTAACTTGAATTATAAGGTGCCAAAATTTGTACCAGTTATATTCCATAACCTATCCGGATACGATGGTCATTTATTTGTGAGGAATATAGGGGAATCGAAAGGTAAGCTAGATTGCATACCAATCAACGATGAAAAGTATATTTCGTTCACGAAGGAGATTGTTGTCGACTCTTATAAGAACAAGAAAGGGAAAACGGTTGACATTAAACGGGGAATTAGGTTCATTGATAGCTTTCGGTTTATGGCAGCGGGCCTCAGAAGGTTGGTTGACAATCTACCACAATCTTCTCTGGTAAATGTAACGAGTTGGTTTGAAAGGGTGATGGAAGATGGCACAGACCTGCAGTTACTCACTAGGAAGGGGGTATTTCCGTACGATTGGTTTGATGGTTTTGATAAGCTCGGTGAAACTCATTTACCACCAAAGGATGAGCTCTACTCGAAGCTCTACGATGCTGAAATATCGGACGAGGATTACCAACATGCTCAAAACGTGTGGAAAGCTTTTAGGATTGAGAGCTTCAGGGAATACCACGACCTTTACCTTGAGCTGGATGTCTTATTGTTGGCGGATGTCTTCGAGAACTTCAGAGATGTTTGTAGGAAGAACTACGACTTGGATCCAGCTTGGTACTACACTGCACCTGGATTGGCGTGGGACGCGGCCCTGAAAATGACCAATGTGAGTTTGGAACTTTTGAATGACCCTGACATGCTTCTCATGATTGAGAAAGGTATTCGAGGGGGTATCTCCATGATCTCCACTAGGTATGGTAAAGCCAACAATCCATATATGAAGGATTATGACCCATCATTACCAACAAAGTACATCACATACATGGATGCAAACGGTTTGTACGGATGTGCAATGAGTAAACCTTTACCAACACATGACTTTCGATGGTTGACTGAAGAAGAGCTTGTATTGAAGTGGAAAGATCTACCATGCATACTAGAGGTTGACATGATGTACCAAAAGCACCTTCACAAACTGCATAATGACTATCCTTTAGCACCAGAGAGAGTTACGGTAAATGGTGTGGATAAGCTAATTCCAAACCTAAGGCACAAACGAAATTACATTGTTCACCACGAGACACTGAAACAGTATTTGAGTCTCGGGCTAAAAGTCTACAAGATACATAGAGGCATCACATTCAAAGAGTCCGCGTGGCTGAAGCCCTATATCGACTTGAATACCGAACTAAGGACTAAAGCAACAAACGACTTCGAGAAGGATTTCTTCAAGTTGATGAACAACTCAGTCTTTGGGAAAACTATGGAGAACGTAAGGAACAGGGTGGACGTTCGTTTGGTCACTGATGAGTCAAAAGCCAAGAAGTTGGTATCGAAGCCGAATTACCACCACAGCACGATCTTTTGCGAGAATCTGGTTGCAGTACAAATGAAGAAGACAAAGTTGGTGTTGGACAAACCCATTTACCTAGGCTTTTCAGTCCTGGAACTAAGCAAGACTATAATGTACGACTTCCACTATAACTACATCAAGCCCAAGTATGGTAGCAAGGCCAAGTTGTTATTTACAGACACTGATTCACTGGCATACGAGGTGGAGACGGACGACTTCTACAGGGACATTAGCCTAGATGTAAGAGACCGGTTCGACACCAGCAACTACCCTGAAGATCATCCATCCGGCATTGAGGTGGGCGTGAACAAGAAAGTTGGGGGTATGTTCAAGGATGAAGCGGGTGGTCAACAGATCATAGAATTCATAGGTCTCCGGACCAAACTATATTCATACATGATGGATGAGGGAAAGGAGGAAAAGAAGTGCAAGGGTGTGAAGAAAGCGGTCGTGAGAAAGAGCATAAGCTTCAACGACTACAAGGATTGCCTATTCAATCAAAAACTACAGAGGAGGACAATGAATATCATCAGGAGTCACCTGCACGACGTGTACACAGAGACTGTGAACAAGGTGGCACTATCATGCGAAGACGACAAAAGGGTGGTAAGGGAGGATGGGATACACACATATGCATATGGTCACTTTAGGACTCTAACTTCGAGTAAAACTTAAAGATTTATTAATACATATATAACTCGACAAAGTTGCTATGGATTACGATTCAGAGGAAACTTATCACAGCCTTGCCGATCATTTTCAGTCTATGTTCAAGAAAGCTGATGAGGAATACGAACAGGGTTGTAAGCATGAAAGTGTGTATAGGGATGACTCAGGGATTGTTCTTTGTAGCCTATGTAAGACTGAACTAGAATCGATGGACTATTCTCAACGAGAATGGGTGTACGACTTTTCAGCTAGTAGGTGTGATATGCGAAGATCAAAACTAAACGGAGTTCGTAATGTATTCGAGAGACATGACTTGAATGTGTCTTCTATGATGATTGATATCATAGAAGCCAAGTATCAAGAGATTCTAAAGTTTAAGTGTAAAAATCGCGGTCAGATTCGTACGTCTTTGGTGGCTTCATGCTTGTTTTATACATACCAAGAATGTGGTGAATATCGCACGTTAGATTACATTAGGAATTTGTTTGGACTCAAGCAAAGAGCCATGACATATGGTTTACAAATGTACTTGGAAACATTCCCAGAGGTGAGAACCAACCACATTACACCAGAGAAACTTATTCCCTGGATAATGATAGTTACTGGGGTTGATGAATCTCATCACAGACGTATTTTGTCCATTGCCAAGTACTTTGAAGCAACATCACAGATTCTTGAGCGCAGTACTAGCAGCATAATTGCAGCGAGTATTGTCTTCTTTTACTTATGTATGAACCAGGAGTATAAAAATCAAATAGGTATGACAAAGAGTGTCTTTGCAAGTAAAGTTAAAATTTCGGAGATTTCATTGATGAAGACAATTCGTGAAATGGTGAACATCTCAATGTCACTTAAGTACTCTACCAGGTGGTAATTCAGTATCATCAGGAACAACTTGAAGTTCCTCGCGTACAAATCCTCGCTTTGATACTCCATCTAAATAATACACCACTGGCTGATCTGGTGAAATTACAGTTCTGGCTATATCATAAACCTCAAGGCTCCATATAGGATCAGTGGCTCTTCGTTTATCACCACCTTCATCTTCACCGGGTGAATACAAATACCTAACCTCAACTCCTGGGGGTAACCTCTTCTCATTCAAGCCCACAGCTCTCTTGTATTCCATAGGCTTAATATCAATCTCTTTCAATTCCAACGCTTCATCGGGTTCTTTACCTGTTATACGTGTGGGTTCAGAATTCAAAGTCTTCATAATGGCGGGAAGCCTTTTCACCCAAACCCTGGACCTAACATCACTCACCATCTCCTGTGCATATTGATGACTAAATAATTTCTCACCAATCGTTCTATTAGCCCTCTCTACAAAAGCCTGCGCTCGATGATTACCAGCTTTACTTCGCTGTATGTCTACTTGATGCTTATTCATCAAGTGAGTGACATTGCCCATGAATTCTCTACCGGGATCCACCATTAATGTCTTTGGCCACTTTAGATTCCGAGCATAAATCCTCTCAAAAGCCCTAGCCACTTCACCACTATCTTTCGAGGTCAATGCCTCAGCATCCTTGTACCTAGAAGCGATATCAATCACAACCAGCGCATAGCGGTATGTTTTTCTTCTCACTGTATCGTGAGGAAGAAACAGCAAGTCCGCCTGATGAATTTGATTTGGCTTACCAACGACCCAATGTGGTCTGAGTATATACCTCGGGGGTGGAAGATATATTTGCCACAATGCTTGTTTCTCCAACCAATCTCTAGCAACACTTTCAGTTACTTTGGCTGCACTCGCCAGCTTGGATATGGCCGAGTATCCTTTCCAGTATCCATCAGTAGAGTAGTATAATCGACTTAAAACATCATCATTAGACATTTACAACAAGATTCAGTGCATTTAAATGGCTGGAATATCAGACATTCTTGATCCTAATCGTGTTCCCAGGATGCGTAAAGGTTTGAGGGCCGAGGCCTCATTAAATCGGATCACGCTAAATCCCTCATCAGCCAATCCTGGTGAGACATTATACATTGAAATACCAAAACTGACCGACAACCTGGTTATTGTGCCTGGCAGCGTGTACATCACTTTCGATATGAGTGTAACAGGCCACAAGAACAACACACTTGTTAACAACTTGGGAAGGAACCTTGTTTCACGATTCAAGGTTCTATTCGGGGGTGAAATAATAGAGGACCTTATAGGTTTGATTTATTCAAGACTTATCACGATTTGTTTTTGTCAGAGACCGATCGCAATAACAGATTGAGACAGGGCATATCATCCAATAATGTGAGGAAAATTAGAACCAATGCCGGGGACAAAGTTACCTCAAATGCAGCAGAAAATACTATAGGTGCGGTCCATAACACCAGGTACGAAATACCATTGGACCACACAATACTGAAAGATCATGGAGTCTTCTATCCAAAAGCCTTACCACATCCACTCAAATTTGAAATAACTCTAGCTCCAGTTTCTTATGTCGTCGTTTATTCAAACACTGAAACACCACCTGATTACAAATTAACAAATATGGAGCTGGAGTATCATTGCATATCAAGTGACCGATTAGCCAGTCAAGCTATTGCCTCGTATCAGAATGGAAGGGTTTTCTCGTATGAGAAGATACTTCTTCACAAAACGTTTCCAATCTCTGAGAATACTGATGGTGTTATTAATGAGCATATTAACGTGCCTAGGAAATCCATGACTGGCATACTATGTATTTTCACAGCTCCATATGCAGCAGGTGCTAGGGACTCTGAGAGTTTTGCAAACCCAAAGATCACATCAGTCAAGATCGATAGAGATGGAGTACCAAACCAACTTTATTCGAAAGGTATGATACCAACTGATTTATGGAAGGCCATAATTAAACGAGTTGGTATCGATGATTCCATCAAGGAGGCTGATTTCTATACGAACAAGTTTGCTTTGTGGATTGATCTGAGGAGTTACCCGGATAATCATGTTCATGGGAACGGTTTGGAGCTAACTAGTACTCGGGATGGCATAAGACTCGAGTTAACAGGGAGAAGAGAGGAGGCAGGGTTCTTACCTGCTACATGTTCGTGGTTGCTGACGCCGCCATGAAAATTATTAATTCAAACTTAAACGAGATAACGTACTAGATATAATCCAAGTATGAATGAGTTAGTGGACAAAATCCCATTCAACTGTATCATTACGGGACCTACGAATTGTGGAAAGACTAAATACCTGGTGGACCAGCTTCGAGGACACTTTAGGGGCGTGTTCGACTATATTGTCTGGATTTGCCCCACTTATAGCCATAACAAGACTTACAGAGGCTTCGCAAAGGGGGACAAGAGATTTTGGGTACTCTCACCAGACTCTAGTGATGAGGACGAAATTGACTATTTGCTAACGCTTTGCTCAACGTTATTCTCGGGTGAGAACACACTCATAATACTGGACGATTGCGCTGTTTCGAAAGACTTGAAGAACCGGTCAAACAAATTCATCAATCTGGCGTTTTCCGGGAGGCATCTTGGGATATCTGTGTGGGTTCTCACCCAACAACTCACATCGATCTCGAAACCGTTCCGAGAGAATGTCGCATGTGTGGTATCGTTTTACAACCCGTCTGAAACCGCGATGAAAATGTTATTTGAGGAATATGGTGGTGCTTTGGATGTTGATAAACGCAAAAGGTACAAGAAGCTACTCGAGAGTGAAAAATACGCCAGACTTTGCTTTTCACTACGCCACCCGTTTGAAAAATATTTAGAGATACCAGCATCTGGGGCATAAACATGGTTAACCCTGAAGATATATTGAACGGTGAAGAATCAGTTGGTGCAACAACACCAATCATTGATTTGGAGTCAAAGAGGGAATCTCTTTCAATCTTGGCGTGCCTTGGTTCAACGAAAGAATACACGGGTGTGGTTATGGACCTCTCTGACACAACCAAACTATCGGATAAGGATGTGGAGAAGGATTACAAAAGGTACCAAGTCGTGTCCGGCAAGAAGATTGCCGATGGCTTGGCGGACTCTTCTTTTCAATTGATAGCCAAGGCTGTAGATCGGGGTTTGAGCAATTTCGGAAATATAGATGATCAAGACGCTCTTGTGAGAGACTGTAAGAACGATCAATTGATAATGAAGGAGATCTCAAATATATCCGGGTTTCTTGTACTCAAAGGTGGAAGACTCACGGCATTACTTTCGGCATTTATTCAATTTGCAAAGCACTTCAAATTAAGAGAGCATGAATCCAACACTACTCCAACACAACTTGAGCAAGACCTAAGCACTACTCCAACACAACTTGAGCAAGACCTAAGCACTACTCCAACACAACTTGAGCAGGACTTAAGCAATACTCCAACACAACTTGAGCAAGACCTAAGCACTACTCCAACACAACTTGAGGACTAAAATGGATTCTAGGAAAAATGTCTTCAAGATTGGTTGTACAATAAGCATAAGCACAACAAGATGCAACAAAACGAACTTGAGTTTCACGTATTTACCATATATGGTGAGAATGACTCTGACTTTGAGAAGCTCTTCGAGAGAATAAGACCAGAGATTGTTAATGCCTTTGAATTAATCAACCCTAGTTTTACAAGACTTGAAGTTAATTTCAAGCGAGACCCGGATGAAGAACAATGTCAATACATAGTTGACCATTATGATGATGAGACTGACTCTGTAGATACACTAGTCACACGTACTGTGAAAGTTTTGAGAGCGAGATTGAGATATAATTTCAGGGATGAACTTCAACCCCGTTTTCATTATAGTTACAAGGACATCTACGATAGACGCTTTGATGAATCTATTAGCCCCGAGGAGAGATTCAGAGCAATGGACAATGGGGATTGGGATGGGGAAGAGGGTTTGGAAAATACTGGTCTGTATGGCCCTTTTGTCAAGTATTTTGCAAAAGATATGGAGTCTGAAGTTTCATACATTACAATCAAAATGTTGAATGCAGACAAGCACTACCATAAATCAAACTTCTACAAACGTTTGTGGGATGAACTAATGCCTATAGCGTGGCACCCCGATCGTGTGTGGGATTGGTGTTTCGATAACGAGCAAAAGAGAGAAGCCGAGCAATTATGGACGTAATGACCCAACTTCCATATGAAACACTATTGTAAACCTCTTAGTAGAAGACCTACTAAGAGGCTTAACGATAGGTTTGTACTATGTCATAACCGAAAGGTACTTGTTGAACATGATGACTGATCCAATCTTCATTTCACTTGACTCTGATTTTGACTGGAACACCATCGTTGTGTCCGAACCTAAGAAGAGCTCTTTCACCAAAGGCAAAAGTAAAGTACCAAATGAATGGGTTAGTTCAGATGTTTATGCAGAAGAATGGCCAAACGGTCCGAGACGCCCAGTATTCATTGAATTGGCCTAGCAATTCTTTCCAGGCATATCTGGCGTATGGCCATTTGGAACCGAGAAAAAGAATCGCAGGCTTGAAACATTGGAAGGGTTCCAGATTTTCTACCCAATGACATCGATTGAGACTATGGATAGTCCCACAACCGAAGAGATGAAGACTCGCGAAGCATTGGATAACGTGATGAAGATCACATTGGATTCACTCAAAAAGTTTTGCAAAAAACCCAGGTCTGAGCGTGTAGTACCACCCGCCACTTTCAATGCATACACAACTTCCAAAAGTGAAAATGATTGGTCTTATGCTGTAAAACCAATATACGATTACCCAAACATCACAAACCAACTAGCAGGTGAGAAGACAAAGGATAAGTCCAGTCCAGAGCGTGCCTACCTAAAGTTCATTACCTGGGGTAAGGGTAAGGACATAAAATCCAAAACTTCTGTATATGGCCCAGACGATAAAATTGTTCACCCACTTGAATACATGTGGCAGCCTGATAATTATGTAACCGGTTTTGGTCATCCTGTTGTCCATTGGGATGGTATATTCTGGGGATCACACGGGCAGTCCAGCTATGGCGCTTCAGCTCGTCTTCGTGTTAATGAGATGAATTTCACTCCATGTGACAACAACAACATGACTCGTTTTCGCATGTTACCCCCCAATAAGGCACAAGAATCAGAATCAGAATCAGAATCAGAATATGAAATTGTGCTAGAACACTGAATAATTAAGACTTACTTCTCCTAATAGACACCCTATTAGGAGAGTTAAAGGTAAGTGGTAACAGGGATACAAACATGGCTAACACAAGAGTTACTGAAGTTATTGATAGAGCAACTGTGGATGAATATTGTAAAGAATACTGTGGAAATTACTGTGAAAAATATGTAGGTTGGCAGTGTCGGAGTATAATACAAGAAGACAAAGATAAGGAGTTGGCTGGTATAGTAACTTCACATTTGAAAGGTGCGATGCTAGGATTTGGAATATATTGGTTGTGTACCTGTCGTTGGTTTCGGTAGATGTTAGTTCAAAAAAAAAATCCCCTAATAGACACCCTATTAGGAGAGTTAAAGGTAAGTGATAATAGGGATACAAACATGGCTAACACAGGAGTTACTGAAGTTACTGAAGTTACTGAAGTTATTGATAGAGCGACTGTGGATAAATATTGTGAAGAATACTGTAAAAACAAAATAGATAGACAGTGTCGAAAAATAATACAAAAAGATAAAGATGAGGAAAAAAGAGAGTTTGAGGAGTCCGTTAATAAATTATCTTCATATTTGAAAGGTGCGATGGTCGGAATTGGATTATATTGGTTGTATAACAACAAACGTCGTTGGTTTTGGTAGATGTTAGTTCAAAGATTAGTGATAACAGGGATACATGAATGGCTGAGCAAACTGTTGAGCAAATCACAAGGGAACCCGATGTCAAGGATAGAGTGAAGGATCCCAAGAAAGTTGAGGCCGGGAAGAAACTGGCTGACTACCACAAGAAGGCTAAGGAGGCATTGAAAGAAAAAGAGCAGCGGGATGCATTGATAAATAATCAGAAAGAAAAAGAGCAGCAGGATGATGCATTGGTAAATAATAATAATAATCAGAAAGAGGATAATGAAGGATCTTCCATGGATTTTAGTGCCTGGATATCCAGTTTATCCTTCGGGGATGTGTTTTTGATCGGGTCCATAATAGGAATAACTACTTATTCCTTATACACGAGATACAAAGACAAAATAGCCGACTTACGCATACCTACTCCAACCTTTGAACCACCTCCTGTCAGGAACATGAATGAGGTCAAAAGCGAACCAAAAAGGGAAAAGGTTTAAATGATGAGTTGATGTAATTACACAAAATGTCAGAAAATAAGCTTGTAAAGACTGTTACAGATTCTGCATTTCTCATAGGACTCTCCGCTGCTGTGGGCTATGTGGGTAAGAAGGTCCTGAGAGAAAAAGAATCGTTCATTGGCGATCCATCGTCCAATATCATGAATTATGTCAAATGGGTCGTTGTTTTGTCCGCAAGTATGTACCTCAAAACTTATTTAGAAGATCAAAAGCTCTTACCAAAGAGCTTTGAGTAATGAGTACAGTGAAATTTGATCATACAAGATTCAAAGTGGCGTTGGATAGTCATATGGGAGATGAGCCTATTTTGAGGGACTTCATAACTAAAGATAGCAATGGGTCTGTAATATCCTTTGACGAGAGAGGATTCGGTATGGCTGTACTCGATCATTTGAAGAACACTCCCAAGTTGGAGCACTTCACGATTGAATGAAATGTATTAAGAAATCCTACAATAGATTGATAAATGGCGAGTATAGCGATCATGCTTGGAGGTGCAGTCCTCAATGCAACTGCCTTCATTGGTGGGAATTATATAGCAAAGGCCCTAAGTGGGTCATCATCCGCTGATCTCCAACTCGAAAGGGAAAGGCATGACAAAGCAATGGAGAAGTACCAAAAAGATTACGCTGCGTACCAAGAGAAGCGCTTGGCATATATTGACTTTATGAATAAGAGGAAGAGTGACGCTGATCAGGCCTCTGAGAACATATCGAAGACGGATGAAGCGCTGAAATTGTACAATCAAATGGGAAACCCTCCTAAATTCTCTGACTACTACCGACCGAATGGAGACCAAAGAATGGGTGAGATGGCCTATGTCTCCGGTGGGATGTTAGCCCTGGGATATATAGCTAGCAAGTGGGTGTGATAAATTAACTTAGAAGTTCCCATATTCGACATCAAATATGGCAACTGCTGATCCTGATAAAAACGATCCTTTCGGGTTGGGGGAAGAAAACAAACAAGAAGATCCTGATGATTTTGAAAATACCCCACTACTTGGTAGGCAGCCCACACCAGACAAAGTCTTAGAAACATCCACGACTAAGGGTGCTAGACGTAAATCAGGGTATATTCAATTACCACGTGAAGATATAGAAATGGAGGCTATGGAAGAAAACAAAGATGCAATCTGGGCTAAGATTGTAAGTAAATTCCCAAATGCCAAACCTAAGTTTCTTTTCAATTATGATGAATGGGGTAGAATCGTTGTAAAAATTACTGGTAAAGATCCAGACAAAAATGTATGGCATCAATTATTCGATGCGTATGGTGATGTGAACAAAGGATTACCCAAAACAATTACAAAAGGGTTACGCCCAATCGTGGAAGAAATTGTGGAAGTCAATGATTGCGAGATAACTAAGAAAAAAGGGTTCGTTAGTGAATTGAAAGAGAAGGTAAGATTCCATCGAGAAAAGGCATTGAAAACCCCAGAAGAAGTAAGTCAAATATAGAGACTATCGAGAAACAAATTGGTGAACAAGAGCAAGAGATAGCTAACTTCGAGGGGGAGAATGAGCAAATCCAGGAGCGAATGTCATTGCGGGACCGGGTGAAAGCGATCTTCAAGAAATATGGGTTCACGGTATTTGCCGTTGTGAGTGCCGTAAGTGTGGTCATTGGCGTTATCGTGTCTAATCTTTCCAAAGGCCTATCCAAGTTGGGTAAAGGTGTGGGGGACGGGCTGAAGACCATCGGTAAGAAACTTGGTGAGATATTGCCCGGTATGGTGGGGGCGATCGTGAGTTTCCTGTTCAAGACCGCTGGGGAGGTCATTTCATTCCTGGGTAAGAATGCTTGGCTATTGATTCTCGCTGTTGTAGTGTACTTTGTAGAAGAATTAAAGAAGAGGCATCGTTGAATGTAAATGTTGAGCGTTACCATGTACGAGTCTGAAACTAGGGTGTACTTAGACCCTCCCCTGGACAATGTTCGAGAGATACAGCTCCTTGATTGTAGTATACAAACCAAACGATTGGTGAATTTCAAGGATAGCCAGAGCGTAATGAAGAAGGAGGATAATCAACTCATAATAAGATTCCAACCTGGTACATATTCGCTATGCAATATAAACGAGATATTTATGACCGATACGGATAGGGACAAGCTCCATATCATCGAGACTAATACTGGTGACTATCTTTACTCCCACAAAAGATTCGACGTTAAACTTACGAGAGGGTTACAAATTGCTTTAGGTGTACCTGAAATCATAAGTTCTCATAAACTTCACCCCATAACTTTCAGGATCAAAGAGCCCCTGAGACTTATGTGCAGTCTAGTGGATAACCGTTCATCCTATATGAATAATGCTCAATTCACAGACCCAGTTAAGATCTCACTTTCACACCTTCTTGCCAACATACCATCACAGGATTATCCAGTCATTCCCGTTCATAAATCTAACACCCCCATAAATCACTTCCATCTGAGCATCCTCGACAGTGAATGGAACAAATTGAATCTGAAGGGGTCTCCAATCACCTTCAGTTTGAGATTCAGATAATATTTTAAAAATACGTGAGATCCGTAACTAAACATGGGTGAGTACAAAGGAATCTATCCCAACTTGCCTCCGACAGCGCCTCCTCCTGATGGCGCTACTTTCAGAATACAGCAATGTTGCGACATTTTGAATAAGCTGAAGGCTGAATTGAAGCATTACGAGATGGTACCCAAAAAGTACAACCGGTCCAAAGGCGCGCTCATAAACGCAAGCTCGACCTGTGGTATCCCATCTTGTATTTTGGCGGCTGGTGGATTGGGTACATCTCTGAGTGGTGTAGGAATTGTGGTAGCTATACCATTGGGAGTTACGAGTGGAATACTTGTTTGCGCATCCATAGCGTGTGAACAAATCTCCAAGAGTCTGGCAAAGAAAGCGGTCAAGCACCAAAGTACAGTTACGCTGGCCAAGGCTAAAATAAACACAATCGAGGACTTGGTATCCAAGGCGCTTCGCGATAATAAGATCTCTGACGAGGAGTTCTCCATGATAATCGAGGAGCTCAAGAAGTTTGAAAAGCTCAAGGCTCAAAAAAATTCAGTGAAGGAGAGCGATCCTGTGGCACTGAGACAGAGTGTACGAGAAGAAATTCTCAAAGAACTAAAAGGAGTACCATAACCATAACGTACGATAAGATTTACTATTGATTTAAATATTGCAAACCTTCTACCCAAACACTGGATAGAAGATGGGCTTACTCAATGACTTTAGGAATAGGTATCCAAAGGCTGATTTGAGTCAATTCACATTTGTGACTGATATCTATGGAGGTTACATTAGGTGGAAACATAATGGGATGACGGTCATGTCTTATGATGACCCCATTGGTAAGACATGGACTGAAGGTCTCAAACCCAGTTCGAAAATACTACTATGGTTAGATTTAGGATTGAATGATAATGCATTGAGTTCATTCCCAAAGAGTTTGACTATGACCGATCGCTCCTACCCAATACCAGCCATTGACTTTGATGACTTCACAAGTGATACCACAACAATGCTGACCTCATTGGATATATACGTGTCCAATACCAAAAAGTTCACCGCTAAGATGCGAAACGTGTTCACATCTCAAGTTGTCACGTTCAAGTTTGGAAAGCAAAGCCGAAAGTGGTTGAACGCACCTGATATGAATTATTGGCCTCAACAGCTTAATTTTGCAGTGTGGTGTGCAACCTCTGGATGTGGTATAAGCCCCTTTGAAAGTTTGAACTACCCCAAAGTGGTGGCTGGCTTCATAAAGTTTCACGTATACTTCACCATAAGGCGAATACTGTATGAATTGAGTGTGCCACTACCCGATGAACAACCATTCGACATAGCTAAAAACCCTTACAGTAAGGTTGCTTACCAAAGATTGTGCGCTGAATTCGGTATCGCTAATGATTCTGATTTCAGATGGAAAGGCGGGCGAAACCATGGTCTGGGTGATATATTCCTTGATTATGGGGCTGGTTACCATGGACGAGGTGGTGGATTTCAGAATGTTCATGTGATTCGAAACTATGATGAAGATGCAAACCAATGGCCTGGTGATGGTGGTAAATTCTCAGATGATGGTGGTAAGAAGGAAAAAGGTAACCTCATCTCATTCATTCGCAATGATGACTTTGCTGGGTACAAGTATGCTTGGTTCATTCCAACGAGTGGTTATGGACTCACCAAGGCTGGGCTGGGTAGACTGAATCGATCTGCTGAGGCTTTCGTTTACTGTGTGTTGGGATCGCAAGTTAATACACGAAACTCGATTGTGGGCACGGGTGGTGGGGCAATTGAAACGCAGCAAGAGTTCTTGGCTCTATTTGAAAGTAGTGTGATCGAGAACGATATCTCAAGCTCAGTGCAAAGGTACCAACTCGCAACTCAAGAAGCGAAGTTAAGATTGGATCTGGCGATTGCGCCTGGAGTTTGGCTAATGCCTAGTAATATGATCATAAACACGGAGAGTGTGGTTGGGTACAACAACAACCTAATGAAGGCCACAGGTGATATGAAGTTTGGAGTTAACTCAAATGTAAACCTGGAGACCAAGACTGTAGGGATAAGCCATAACTTGGGCTCTTCGAAAGTTAAGCTACCACATGCAGCTTCAAGAACTGAAGCTGTACAGGTGAAAACACCAATGATTAATGTTAAGTCTGAAATCAAAGAGCCTGACCTAGATAACACCACACAACATGAAAATAATATGATAGCATTGACAATCATAGCTGGTGGATTGGCTTGGGCTTTGTTCCGATGATGGACTCGATATAATTTTTGTAACGTGGTTCGCGTTACAAAGATGCACACTATATTACTACAACTTAATAAGATCGCGGCAATCTTTACAAGAATCCTTACGTTTATAATGATCGCATATGCCCTTTCCCTCACACTCTTTGCTTCTATACCTACTTTTACCATGAGAACATACTTGGGACCCACCACAATCTTTGCAATAGTACTTTACTTTACCATGAGTACATATACCATTACCACCACACTCTTTGCAAAATGCTTTCTGTCTTAGATGAGGGCATATTTGTGATCCCATACAATCCTTACACTGAACCTTACGTACACCATGTTGACATTTCCCTCCACTACTAGCACTAGGTACCTCTTCAGGCATTCCCAGCGCCTCTAGTAACTCGTATCGACGCATCTTGTAATATTTTGGTATCTTTCGTTCCTTGGCGATGGCGCGGAGCTCTTTGACATTTTGATTTGGCATGACGAGTTCTTGGATGTATAGTAACAACTCTTTAAGACGATAAGGATCGATTTTGGATCCTGCATGCGTGCAGGATTTTTGTGTGTTTGTCTTTAAGACGCTGTCCCAGAACTGTCACTTTGCTACTACTGGAACAGTTGAACAACAGAAGACTAGATTCGCACTAATTTTTGATATATCAGCTGTAACAACTCGTCGCGCTAAAGTTCAACTTCAAGTTTATTAAGTTAACATCAAGTTAATACAAAACAACGCTAACCAGCAAATAGCTAAAGCCAATCTAGGCGGGTGGCGAGTAGGACTGTTTGCAGAGTAAATCTAATTGTGACGGTTAAATAAGTAAAGAGATAATATAAAATAAATATATATGCACATTGAATACTTAGTATTAAATACAAATAATAAGTGAATTAATAAAATAAGTAAATTTATTATATCTCTCAGTTAGTGCGCGCGCTGTGCATGATTGGTCGATTTAGCGGGCCGTACTTCACTCAACTCGGTCGCGCGTGACTTACAGTACCGACTTCGAACTCGGTTAGTAAGAAGTATAAATAAATGAATAGAGTAGGATAGAAATTGCGGTTAGACAAATCTAATTTGCCAATTATATTTTGAAATTTAATTATTTATTTAGCATGATAAGGGAAGGTGTGCATACAAAACCTCATATGGCCAGAACATTTATTTAAGAATCAGCTCTCTTATAAGCTTATCACGTGAAATCTATACTTAAACGTGCACAATACAGTTGCCAACAGTAATCCGAAACTGAGACGACGAATGTCATTTGGGTGGTTTGTTATAGCATCTTTATTCCTCGCGAAGAGAGGTTACTAATCGTGTCGGTTCCGGTCAGACCACGTGGCTCGCAAGCCCGAGTAAATCGAGCCGAGAGTTTTTATATTTAAGAAATAGAAAACATGTACCGTGTTTCTATCGAGTTATAGAAACACGAGTGGAAGTTTGGGAGAACGAGAAATGCTGTGGGAACACGAGCCGATAGAAACACGAAGAACATGTTTTCTATTTCTTTTAGAAACACCGCGACGAAAAAAAGAAAAATAACTTGTTAACTTTGATTATCAAAATGTAAATTCTCTTTGCTCGCGTCATCATTACGTCAACAGCTCGTGCTAGTTCTGTGTTTCTATCGAGTTATAGAAACACGAATTCTAACCAATCAGCGCGCGTATTTTCTTAGGACTGTTTTCTAAATGTATATATATATATATTTATTTATATAATATTATATATAGAGGATATTACACGGTGGTGCGAAGTTATGAATTTTATTTTCGAGTGCCAAAACGATATTTTACGAACGAGCGAAGCGAGTGAGTAAAATATTGTTTTTGCCACGAAGAATCGCCAAAATATTCATCAAAATAAACACTGAAAGTTGGAAACTCGCCAAAATTTATCTCTCCAGCCAACAGGAACTCATTGTCATCATTTAGGAATTGTTCCTCGCGAAGCGAGGCCGAAGGCCGAGCGTAGCGAGGTTACTAATCGTGTCGGTTCCGGTCAGACCACGTGGCTCGCAAGCCCGAGTAAATCGAGCCGAGAGTTTTTATATATATGTATATATATATTTATAATATAGCACCGTTCTTACGCGCGCCCTGATTGGTCAAAAACCTATGTTTTATCAGAGTATAAAACATAGAAAAAGCGTGTTTTATTGTTTTTCGCCACATTACCTTCACTCGATAATTCTCTAAGAGATGGCGAAAAACATTTTTCTTTGAAGAAATTCATGATGGAATTCTCTGCGAAGCAGCAGAAAGTTTTGAAGCTGAGAATAATAAAACAAATAAAGAAGAAGAAGCGAAAAAAGTCGCGAATTTGGTATTAATTCCTCGCGAAGCGAGGCCGAAGGCCGAGCGTAGCGAGGTTACTAATCGTGTCGCTTTCGGTCAGACCACGTGGCTCGCAAGCCCGAGTAAATCGAGCCGAGAGTTTTTATATATGTATATATATATATATATATATATCTATATTTTAAAGGTGTCCGTTCGCAGGCCAGGTTACCTGGCAATAGTAGCGCACTTGAGAACTGCTGAACCGCCATTTCGAATTCCGTGATGCCTTTTTGAAAGAAACGTAAATTTTGTGGAAACCGATTTCACTCGTCCTGGAAGTACATCCCAGCAAGATGATCTCCGAGATATTCAAGAAAGATTAGCTCGAGATCGTCGCCGAGCACTCACTATTACCAAACCTTTATTCAAAGTTTTTGTAGAATCCAATTGTTTTACCCCCAATTTTTTTTATGTAATGACATTGTATCTCACACTTCTGCTGATATGGCATCTCTTTTAAGGGAAGAGGAATTTTTCTATCTACCACTGGGGGTACCATTCCAACTGAAAAGAGTACACAAATTAAAACATGCACTATTCATAATGCTCTCATTTGTGGTTACCCGGGAATGAAATAATGACTGCAGTAGACAATAAAATATCTAATCAGAAGATTCTTCTTACAATAAATCTCATGCAGTTATAACCAAGAAACATAAACAAAAAATAATTGGAGCATTCAACTCATCCTCAGTGTAAGAACATATTGTGTTTAAAAGTGATGTACAACAAAGAAGACAAAGCAGTAGAGACTAAGAAAATAAAACTAAAGAAAAAAAACACAGGTTTTTACACTGTGGTAAACACAAGCATTCATATCAACTCTTCAAAATTTCACCTGCAAGAGATTTACAATCTTTTTCAATTTGTGTTAAGTGAATATTATTGTGGTACTTCATAGACTCTATTCCCTGTCAAGATAATAAATAATTTTACTTTCATTCCCTCTGGTGCAATCTCAGTGGCAGTGAAAGAGCTAAATGAAGGTCAATTTTAAAGCACTGTGTTGAGCTGTATACTCATCATGTAATTTGCACCAGGTGTCACTAATTGTGTACAAAACACAGCATAAGAAATAAAATAATGGGGATTACGCTGATATAAAAAATAAAATGTAAAATATAAATAAAGAATATAATATAAAAGCATTGTGACTTCTTCAAAAACTAGCTTCGCGAGGTTTTTGCGGGAGTCGTATTTCTAGTTGGCGTCGGTTTGTCGATCTGTGTGCTTTGTTGTTTCTATTCGCGGCATGTAAAATCTATATCATAAAGCGAATAAAGAAGCCTAAGCCGTGTATTACACTGTGATTAAAACACTCCAGGCATTTGAGAACACTCGAGAAATGTAGAAAACACTCGCCTGCGGCTCGTGTTTTCTACATTTCACTCGTGTTCTCAAATGCCCGTCGTGTTTTATCACAGTGTAATACACGGCTTAGGCTTTTTTATTTGTTCCTCGCGAAGCGAGGCCGAAGGCCGAGCGTAGCGAGGTTACTAATCGTGTCGGTTCCGGTTCAGACCACGTGGCTCGCAAGCCCGAGTAAATCGAGCCGAGAGTTTTTGAATCTACGGCCGGAGGGTCGTAGATTCTATGTCATCGAGCGTGTCCGTTAACCAAAAACGCGTAACAAAAGAATATTCGTACTTAATCAAATTTCGGAAATGCGAAGATCGCTTCCCGATTAATGACCGAATGTGCGATTGAGAGGAACAAAACTGTGATTGATTTGACGGTAGAGTTTCGTTAGTACTCGTTGGTCAAACCTGTCAATGTTCGGAAGAGGGAGTTGGTTGCAAAACATTCAAGGAGTATCTCGGAAGGAACTGAAGGAAGATTGCGGTGTTTTGATGAGTAGAGTTCGCCTTGTTGTAAGCTGAGTTTGTTCAATTTGCCTTTTACAGCTAGGGATAGCTTTAAGTGGATGTGTTTTAAGAAAGTTTATTTCAGTTCTTGTGTATCTGTACGAGGAATCGCCATAAAATCGACGAGTAGATTAGCAAGTGACCATGGCGGGCAGTCTTTGCTGCGTAGAGCGATGTCGAGTATATTTAGCAAATATCCATCTTTGCTTTTTGAAATATTGTTAAGGAATGTACAACAGCATCTACAATCAGGGCAGCTACATCCTCTGCCGACTTCAAATGGCGCAGAAATCACGACTTTACTGTTCGTGGGACTTCATTCCTCTCAAGTAATCTCGAATCTCTATCGAGGGATTGTTCAGCCCTTTCCAGGGATTATTCAGCCCTTTCAAGGGATTATTCAACCCTTTCGAGGGAGCACGCATCCCATGCGAAGAATTACATGTACATGTATGCAGAATACGGTATGTTGTCAGCGCACAACGCAGTCGATTCCACCGCGATTACATGAGCGCTCCTCTTACAGAGTATTGACTCTCCTAGTAGAGTGGAAACAAAAAACTTTATTTAACGAAATCATGACCATGGAAAACACATCCACAGAAGCTATGCCTGGGCAATACGTAACTTATAGTACTTTTTCTGCAAATGGTCGGAGCGGAAGACAATCTTTCCGGTGTTTACACCTAAATAAGGCAAGGTAGATGTAAGCGTGTAGTTACTGCATGCAGGAAAAGAGACAGAGAACCATCTAGATTACCATGTAAAGTTTCAAAGTTAGTTAAACGCAGAAAACCAAGAGTCAGAATTAAACATATCTTGAAGAAAAGTGTTCCCGTTTCATCTGTTTTATTTAGTGTGGCTACCAGTGGTAAACTGTGGATTGTTGAGCTTGCTCATAAACAAGAGTCATTTTTTACTCGATATTTTTTAAGGAAATTCGAACAACGAAAGTGTTTGACTTCTGAGAGGAATTATAGATGTTATCCAGAATTTTCAAAATGTTTGATAAAAACAACTACCTCTTGTCAGAAAAGGAGCTTTTGTTATCGGGAGACATTGAATTAAACCCAGGGTCCTGCAGAGATTCCTATTCTACTTAACACACGGTTAATGAGACATGGATTAATACCTCTTGATGTTGGTGGAAGTGGTGATTGTTTTTTAGATCTGTTTCACATCAGTTGTATGGGAACTGCAGTCATCATTTAGAAATTAGAACTGCAGGTGTTGAGTACTTAAGAGCAAATCCTGAGAGGTTTATTGAAAGCTATGTTGGTAGTTCATGGCTGCAATATTTAAGCAGTATGTCCATGACTCAAACTTGAGCTGATAACATCATTATACAGGCAGTAGCTGACTCAATGAATTTAAATATTCGTATAATAGAATCTAGTAAAAATTTTGCTGAAATCACTGTAATTCGTGGAGCAAGTTCTTTGTCACATGAAAGATCCATATATGTTGGACATATAGGTGAGCTGCATTATGTTTCTACTTTACCAGCTGGTCAACAAACAATTGAAAATCAAATGGTGCATGAGAGTTCTCATGTAAGCACCATGTTTAACTGTGCTGCACATTATTCTGAAAGTGATGGGAAAAACCGTAATGCATATATGAAAGAGTATAGGTTGAAAAGAAAGTTAGACAAAGGTGACCAACAAAACAATAAAAGTGCAGATAAAAAGAAAAAGAAACATGAATATATGAAAGAGTACATGAAACAATATAGAGCAGAGAAGGTGTCAGGTGCAACAAACGAGCTATATAATAACTGCAAGAAAAATTACAGAGCAGTTAAAAAATTGCAAATTTGTGACATGGAATTCCATATAGCAAAGTTCCATGAAGCAGTCTCAAAGGGTCCACTCTACATATGTAGCTGTTGTGATCAATTGTGGTATAAGCATAGTGTAGTTCATGCTGATACATTTAAAAAGGTTAAACCTGAAATTTGTTTAAACATCTTGGTGGTAAAGTAAGTGTTGATGGTATAGAATGGCTTTGTAAGTCATGCAAAAAGTTCTTGAGTAAAGACAAAATTCCAGCATGTGCTGTTGTCAATGACATGGTATTTCCACAAAAACCATCTTTCTTTGATCTCAATGAACTAGAATGCAGATTATTAGCTCCAAGAATTGCTTTTCAAAAACTTATGCAAGCACCAAGGGGAAAACAGCTCAAAATCCATGGTAGTATTGTTCAGAGCTGAGAAGATCTGATAGGAGAGCTGCCATGAATGTTGAAAATATTTTTTTTAAAGCCAAAAAGTTACAAATGAAAATTCTTTTGGGAAAGTCAAATGTTGCTCTTTGAAAATGCAAGAATAGAAAGAATGATTCTTTGCGGGCAGGAAATTTGAAGCAAGAAGGAGCACTAGAAAGATTGATACACCACGATGAAGGTTTTAAATTCTTAAGAGCTTTGAGAGGATCACCTCCCTATTTTGAGAAAGCCAAAAAAGATCTGTGTGCAATGATCAGGCAATTAGGTCCAGCTTCATTGTTTTGTAGTTTCTCATCTGTAGAAACACAATGGATGCATCTTCTAAGAATACTTGGGCAACTTGTTGATCAAAAGGAATACTCTGATGGTGAAATAGAGAACCTAAGCTGGGATGAAAAGTGTAGACTAATTCAAACTGATCCAGTAACATGTGCTAGACATTTTGACTACCAGATAAGTCAATTTCTTGGACAATTTCTATTAAGAGGTGCTGAACCATTAGGAAAAATTTCAGACTGGTTTTACAGAGTTGAATACCAACAAAGAGGTTCCCCTCACATTCACATGTTGATATGGTTAGAAAATTCGCCCACTTTCGGAGAAGATAGTGATGAAGAGGTAACATTATTTATTGACAAAATAATCACTTGCAAAAAGCCAGAAAGTGATGCTGATCTTTTAAAATTGGTTAACAGGCAAATCCATAGACATTCTCATACATGTCACAAGAAATGGAGAAATGCTTGTAGATTCAATTACCCACAACCTCCAATGAAGGAGACAACAATTCTCTATCCTCTAGATAAAAACATTGCCCAAAGTCAAAGAGGGTTGTATGTCGATACATGGAAAAATATAAAACAGTATTTAAATGATATGAAGGAAGGGCTAGATATCACTTTTAACAAGTTGTTGTCAAATTTGAATATCACTGAAGACATTTATATTTCCGCCATACAGTCATCATTAAATACCCCAACTGTTTTCTTGAAACGAAGTCCAAATGAGTTGAGGATTAATAACTACAATCCTGCTTGCGTGAAGGCATGGAGAGCAAATATGGATATACAGTTTTTGTTAGATGTATATGGTTGTGCTGTCTATATGACGAATTATATTTCAAACACAGTGGGATGAGTGATCTTCTACGTCAAGCTTCTGTCGAGGCAAGAAAACAAAATTCAACAATTAAGCAGCAAGTAAGGGATATTGGCAGTACGTTTTTAAATAATGTTGAAATTAGTGCCCAAGAGGCAGTTTATATCATATTACAGCTTCCCATGCGAAAGGCATCTCGCCAGATTGTTTTTATAAATACCTCTCCCAAGGATGAGCGTGTAGAGGTATTAAAGCCAGTAAGTTATATTAACGAGCTTGATGATGACTCTGAGGATATTTTTGCCTCTGGCTTGATAAAAAGATATGCAAAACGTCCAGCTAGTCTGGAAAATCTAACACCAGCAGACTGGGCCGCATGGTATGACTCAAGTGGAAGCTATGTGAGACAATCAAATGAGTTATGAGTAATAAAAAACATTTGATTTGATTTAATTTATTTCATTTGCGCTTTACAGTGTCCCCAATTAGTACAGCAGTGCTAAATACACTTGACACTCAAATAAAGTTCATTATTATTATTATTAGTTAGACACTGATAACCTTTCATTAGAAACAGCTGCTGATGATGTAAATGATGACGATATTGAGGCTTCTTCTTATTGTGTTTCCAACAAGTTAGTGTTCTCTGAGAAAAACTGTCTGTTCACTTTAACTTACACTTGTTCAATAAAAGTTCATTATTTCATGCCCGACTCGTACTTCATCAAGTTACCAGTACCATTAACGAAGCTACAGTCCTACAGTGAAGTACTTTCACTCAAAACATAGTCCAGTCATGCCAATCACTTGCCTCACTGAATCTCCTAAACATTCCTTGAGGTGAAACTACTTATGGCCGTAGATTCATGTGCTCATGGAGCACCTATTTTTATATATGTATATATATATATATATCTATATTTTAAAGGTGTCCGTTCGCAGGCCAGGTTACCTGGCAATAGTAACGCACTTGAGAACTGCTGAATTTCCGCCATTATTCGGTGATGCCTTTTTGAAAGTAATGTAAATTTTGTGGAAATCGATTTCACTCGTCCTGGAAGTACATCCCAGCAAGATGATCTCCGAGATATTCAAGAAATATTAGCACGAGATCGTCGCCGAGTAAGTTCGAATACCGTGAAAATCAACACGGGGAAAGCACGACTCAAAGCCGGGATAGAGAAACGACAGCAGGGAGAATAACAACAGCCAAGACAACAACTGCTCGCTCCAGAAAAAGGCAAACGAAACAGCAGGGAAAAGGACTAGGAATTCAATCAAGTTAGTTTTGAATTTGAATGTGTTATTGATGGAAATACAGGACATGAGTGAACGATTACATAACGAAATATATTGGCGTAGTACATTTAGCAAAACGACTTAGAAGGGACACCGAGTAAGAACGACTTCAACGATTGGAGATATCTCTGGAAAATAATTCTATTAGTCTAAAAACGGAATCGGAAGACGACCAACAGATTACAAGAGAATGTAAATAGGTATTTTTCATAATAAAACGATAGCGTTTCCAGTTTGAAGTAATTCCCAACACAGAGAGTTGCAGTTGTTATAGCAATCATTTATAACGATGTCATCTGATATCATTGCAACAGTGAAAATATTGTAAATTTTCTTGATCTAGCAGTTCTGTTAAACATTTTCAACAGAATATATACCCTGTGTCACTATAAAGTACTGGTTCTGCAATATTATCAGTGATCAATGCGATCATTTCAAAATAAAGCAAATGTGATTACTGAATTCTGAGTAGTATTTCTCTTTGCTATATATATATGTATGTATTCTCTGATTGAAAGGTTTCAATAATATTGCGTAGAGACAACAAGTTTCATAGCCTTTTCACAATGGGTCAGTTTTACCTTAGAGTGCAATGACCCCCCCCCCCCTCCCCTGATAATATTGCTATCTAGAACCTCTGCCCTTTTTTCACAAATGAAATGTTCATTCAAGCCTTAATTTGAAAAGTTAGACATAACATATTAACTTTGTTACTTTCTGCTGTTTACTTTATTTTTATGATCATCATGTCAAATATCAATATTTCATAACAACCACAACATACAGTTAACCTTTTACACTGGAAAAACTTTATAAAGAAGAAAATAAATTTTGTCATGCCAAAATGTTTATGATCTTTCTCATATATTCATTGCAAGTGTGCTGTATGTAGTAACAATTAAGTGTTTCAAGTTTCCTAAATGCCCTATGCTTTCAATGATTTTCCACACAAAATTTATAGACAAATGACTGCACTAGATTCTAAGCCTTAAAGATGAAATGGTATTGTTTGGTGCTGTTTTGATTACTACCACCTCTTATGGAAAGCCTATTAAGAAGATTTTTGTATTGCTTGTAGTAGTAGAGTAACAATACCTTTACTAAGATTAGGACATGCATCCCACCCCATAAAAATATATTATGTTAACGTAAAAACTATAACAATAATAATAATATCAATACCAGTAATAATAATAGTAATGATAATAATAATGATAATAATATAATGATAGTGCTTCTCGTTACTATATGTCATTGGTTACAAGTTCAATACCTTTGCCTGCCATGACTTTTTTGATGAAATACCATGCGTATATTAAATCTTTCTTCTGCAGTTTTTATTATAGAAATTTTCATGTATTCAAAATAATATACTATTCTCTGGTTGGTTATGGATATTTTGCCTGTTTCTGTAACAGCACAATTAAACTTTCATGTGGTATACACTTTTGACTGATTGATGTTGATTTAACATTATTTTTTACAGGACTATGTAGTGCAGCAATCTTTATCAACATATTAAGATTTCAATAACTCTTTCTTACATGTATTGTTTTTATGAGATGACCTAAAAATAGCACGACCACATACTATACAGTCGGCACTCACTATTACCAAACCTTTATTTAAAGTTTTTGTAGAATCCAATTGTTTTACCCACAATTTTTATTTTATGTAATGACATTGTATCTCACACTTCTGTTGATATAATAACAAAAAACATAAATAAAAAATAATTGGAGCATTCAACTCATCCTCGGTGTAAGAACATATTGTGTTTAAAAGTGATGTACAACAAAGAAGACAAAGCAGTAGACTCAGACTAAGAAAATAAAACTAAAAAAAAAAAAACACAGGTTCTTACACCGTGGTAAACACAAGCATTCATATCAACTCTTCAAAATTTCACCTGCAAAAGATTTACAATCATTTTCAATTTGTGTTAAGTGAATATTATTGTGATACCTCATCGACTCTGTATTCCCTGTCAAGAGAATCAATAATAATTTTACTTCTATTCCCTCTGGTGCACTCTCAGTGGCAGTGAAAGAGCTAAATAAAGGTCAATTTTTAAGCACTCTGTTGTGCAGTATACTGATCATGTAATTTGCACCAGGTGTCACTAATTGTGTACCAAACACAGCGTAACAAATAAAATAATGGGGATTACCCTAACATGAAAAATATCAAATAAAAAATAAAATATAAAAGCATTGTGACTTCTTCAAAAACTAGCTTCGCGAGGTTTTTGCGGGAGTCGTATTTCTAGTTAAATATTAACCGCTTACTAACCGAGCGCGAGGGCCGTACTGGGGAATATTGGCCCGAGGTCGAGGCAGTACGGACCGAGCGAAGCGAGGTCCGTACTGCCACGACCGAGGGCTAATATTCCCCAGTACGGCCCGAGCAAGCTCGGTTAGTAAGTTGTTTATTATATGGCACTCTATTTCTGATAGTTAATGTTCGTCTTCTTCATCCATCTTTGAAATTTCGGAAAAATTTCAATCTTTTTAGCTTCTTCTGGTAGTTTCACTGTGAAGAATGACAATATTCAGTTTTTTCGCTGTTTTGTTGCAAATTTTGAATTTGCCGGCTTCGCTCCAAAACAAAAATACACGGGTTGGACCGTTTCCATGGAAACGGTCCGTACTGCAAAATCCTGACCGAGAAAGAACCAATCAGAGCACAGGGATTTGCCTAAGACTGGCTTTGTCATATAATAAATTTATATATATGTTTATATATATCTATATTTTAAAGGTGTCCGTTCGCAGGCCAGGTTACCTGGCAACATTACTCCATGTGAAATTCCGACATTACGAATTGCTTGAATGATGTTTTGAAAATAATGCGAATTTTGTGGAAACCGATTTCACTCGTCTTGGAAGTACATCCCAGCAAGAAGATCTCCGACATATACAAGAAAGAATGGTGAGAGATCGTCGTCGAGTAAGTTTGAATGCCGCAAAAAGTGCACACGGGAAGCGGCGACTCAAAGCAGAGATTGAGAAACGACGGTAGGGACGATAACAAGAGACATCGCAGCTAAGACAAGAACTGCTCGCTCAAAAAAACAAAGGAATCAGCAAGGAAAAGGACCAGGAATACCATCAAGTTACCATCAAGTTAGATTGGATATTGAATTTGTTATGGATAGAAACAAAGACTCGTTTTAGGTATACAGGACATGAGCAAGCGATTACATAACGAAATTGGCGAACAAAATTTAGCAAAATGACTAAGAACGGAAACCGAGTAGGAGCGACTTCCAGCATGCAGACAGAATCAGGGCTCCTACTCCGTGTACCGGCACAGATGACGTAGCGCATTGTTTCATCATTGTGTGTAAAATTATTCAGTAACATGTTTGTTATTGTCTGGCTTTGTTTTACGTCATCTGTGCCGGTATACGGAGTAGGAGCCAGAATCAGAAGACGAACGACAAAACAGATTACCATATCGTCGTGAAAAAAGTGCCAGGAAAGGGGAAACAGAAACCAACCGCAAAGAAATGAAAGATGACAGTCACGTAGTATTAATACTGCAATGAGAATGCAAGTAGGTATTTTTCGTAGTGAAAAGTTTGCCTTCCATTTGAAAGAAATTCCCAATACAGAGATTGCAGTTGTGATAGCAATTATTTATAATTATGTGATCTGATATCATTGCAACAGTGAAAATATATTGTAGATTTGTTTGATGTAGCAGTTATGTTCAGCATTTTCAACAGAATAGATACCAAACAATAAGTTACCGGTTCTGCAATATTATCACTGTTCAATGCAATTATTTGTAAATAAAGCAGATGTCGTTACGGACTTCTGAGTAGTATTTCTCTTTGCTCTATTTCTTTGCTACATATATGTATTACGTAATTAAAAAGTTTCGTTGGGACAGACAAGTTCCATAGCCATTTCAAAATGGGTTTTTACCTTTGAGTTCCATGCATTCCTGGGAATTACTCTCTTAGCACCCACCCTTTTCCCACAAATGAAAAGTTAATTTAAGCCCTAATTTGCAAAATTAGACAACATCTTAACCTTTTTCCTTAATGCTGTTTAATTCATTTTAATGATGTCAAATAAAAATATTTAATAACAACCACAATATGCAGTTGACCTTTTACATTGGAAAAACTCTACAAGGGAGAAACTAAAGTTTGAAATGCTAAAAGTTTTAGCTGTTTTTCTGTTTGCTGTTTTATGTATTCATTGCAAGGGTGCTGTATGTAATAACAAGTCTTTGAAGTTTCCTAAATGCCCTATGCTTTCAATCATGATTTTCCACACTAACTGTATGGACAAATGACTGCACTGGCATGATTGCCACAGGTCAGAAAATGGTAAGGGAAAAAATTCTTCAAGGTCAGTGAAAAGTAAGGGAATTTCAAATCAAGTCAGGGAAAAGTGAAATTTAATACTACTAATTTATTTCTTGCCAATTCAGCTTTGGTTTGGTGTGGTCAAGAATGTGACATGAAATGTGTTGGATTGGTAGAATTAAATGACAAGCTGATTTTGGGTTTCCAAGAAAATCAATCCTTTTTCCATGAATTGGTTATCGTAAGAAACTATCAATCCACGTACACTGTATGTGACTTTCTGAAAGCATATTAAATAAATGGGTGGAGAGGTTGGTTGTGAGAGGAGTTTGGAGGTCACTACCAGGACTAACTTGTGACTTTTCTAATTTAGTTGGTAAGGGAAATTTTACATTTGTCAGGGAAAAGTCAGGAAATTTAAAGATCTTATGGCTGTGGCAACCATGACTAGATTCTAAGCTTAAAAGAAGAAATGGTATTGTTCAGAGTTGAGTAATTTTTACTTCCTATGATACAAACCCTATTCACAAGAAAAACAGAATTGCATGTAGTTGTAGAGGAACAATACCTTTTCCCAGATTAGGACATACACCCCAACCCAATAACAGTATATTATGTTAAACATAAAAAATAACAAAACTAATAATAATATCAATACCAGTAATAATATTAAAAATGATAATGATAATAATACGATAATAATAATCATGATAATTGCAAAAAATGAGAAAGTACAAAATATAAAAATAATATAATAATAAGTAAATACGTAAATTGGGGTTTTATACCTCATAGGAAAAACCATTAGGAGTCCTTTACAAACTAGCTTCGCGAGGTTTTGCGGGAGTCGTATTTCTAGTAAGTAATTAAATTCATCCATTTTTGTAACAAAAACCAAACTCCTGTTAACAAAAGTTGCAAAATTTGCTACACAGGGTCTTTCTGTCTTTTATTTTGCAGCAATTTGATTGGTTCATTTTAGCAGGCCTGTAAATTTGATTGGTTGCTTTAGTTTTGTGTTTGTTCTCATTGGCTGAAAAAAAGATGCGATTTAGAGCCTAAGATAGTGCGATTCATGAATAAATCACACTCCTGTGGGCCAATCAAATTTCAGGGATCACCTGTGATTTCAAAATGGATGTAATTCCTCGCGAAGCGAGGTTACTAATCGTGTCGCTTCCGGTCAGACCACGTGGCTCGCAAGCCCGAGTAAATCGAGCCGAGAGTTCTTATAGATGTATATATATATATTTATATATAGGCAATTGTGGAAAACGAGGACGGACAACTTCGAGCGAAAAAAAAAAATATATATATACAGTAAAAAATCTAAAAAAAGTTTAAAAATTTAATAAAAATAGACGTTTCGGTCAATGACCTTCATCAGTTGCAGTGCCTTTTTTTTCGCTCGAAGTTGTCCGTCCTCGTTTTCCACAATTGCCTACAAATTTCATTACTCGAGGTTTGGACTACGAATCCTTTTGGATCCTTCTGGCGTGTGGCATCCCTGTTGGCTCGAAGCATCATAACTTTTTATATATTTATATATATATATACATCTATAAAAACTCTCGGCTCGATTTACTCGGGCTTGCGAGCCACGTGGTCTGACCGGAAGCGACACGATTAGTAACCGAAACGTCTACAGTATTAAACCTCATGTGAGAAGTTCGCTGTTCCTCTTTCATTCCTACTAAATCCACCGAGTGTAAGCGTCGCGTATCCTTTGGGATCCTTCTCACTAGCGTCATCGTTGGCAAACCTTCTTTTCTACACAACTATATATTTATATATATATATCTATATTTTAAAGGTGTCCGTTCGCAGGCCAGGTTACCTGGCAATAGTAGCACACTTGAGAACTGAATTTCCGCCATTTCGAATTCGGTGTGCCTTTTTGAAAGAAATGTAAATTTTGTTGAAACCGATTTCACTCGTCCTGGAAGTACATCCCAGCAAGATGATCTCCGAGATATTCAAGAAAGATAAGCTTGAGATCGTCGCCGAGTAAGTTCGAATACCGTGAAAATCAACACAAGGAAAGCACGACTCAAAGCAGGGATAGAGAAACGACAGCGGGGAGAATAACGACAGACATCCGTCATCGCAGCAAAGACAAAAACTGCTCGCTCTAGAAAAAGGAAAACGAAACAGCAGGGAAAAGGACCAGAAATTCAACCAAGTTAGTTTTGAATTTGAATGTGTTATTGGTAGAAATACAGAACATGACAGAACAACACAGAGAGTTGTAGCCCGGCGTAGTCAATCGATAATATCGATAATCGATAACATTCGATAACAATCGATAAAAATCGATTAATTTTTTAAAAATTCGATAAAAATCGATAAACGATTTCGTTGTGAGTAATCGATAATTATCGATTTTTGAATTAAGGCTATCGATTTTATCAACAAATATCGAATTTATCGAAACTGAATTATCATACCATTTTTCGAAACGAAAACACCAAATTCATATTCCTTATAGGTTAAAACGTGGTTTCAAAACAGCCGGAACAAAGGAAAAAGATTAAATTTAGATGATAACCTTAAAGCCGAGAAGTCGGAAAAGGAAAAATGATTTACGTTTGTAATCTCGGGGTTGTAATCGAACAATAAAATCAGGAAGAAAAAAATCATAATGCAGTCTCTTTAGTCACTTGTACAGTGCTTGTTAACAAATCATTTCATTACCGACTTTGAAATCTACATTAAAAGAGTCACAATCAAACGCTCCCTAAACGGAAACAGGATAATTTTTATCGATTCTATAACGATCGATGAATCCGAAAATATCGATAAAATTAACACTTCGTCGGTGTGTGAGTATCGAATTTTATCGATTGACCGATAAAATCGATATCGTTTAAAATCAATTTATCGATAGATATCGATTTATCGAATGATTTTCTGATATCGATTTCTATCGATTGACTACGCCGGGGTTGTAGTTGTTATAACAGTCATTTACAACGATGTGATCTGATATCATTGCAACAGTGAAAATATTGTAACTTTTCTTGATCTAGCTGTTATGTTTAGCATTTTCAACAGAATATATACCCAGTGTCACTATAAAGTACTGGTTCTGCAATATCATCAGTGATCAATGCGATCATTTCAAAATAAAGCAAGTGTTATAACTTACTTCTGAGTAGTATTTCTCTTTGCTATATATATATATATATATATATATATTCTCTGATTAAAAGTTTTCAATAATATTACGTATAGACAACAAGTTTCATAGCCTTTTCAGAATGGGTCAGTTTTACCTTAGAGTTCAAGGACCCCCCCCCCTGATAATATTGCAATCTAGAAACCTGGCCCATTTCCCACAAATGAAATGTTAATTCAAGCCGTAATTAAGATATTAACCTTGTTACTTTCTGCTGTTTACTTCATTTTTATGATGTCAAATATCAATATTTAATAACAACTACAACATACAGTTAACGTTTTACGTTGGAAAAACTTAATAAAATAAATTTTGTAATGCCAAAATGTTTATGATCTTTCTCACATATTCATTGCAAGTGTGCTGTATGTAGTAACAAGTGTTTCAAGTTTTTTAAACGCCCTATGCTTTCAATAATGATTTTCCACACAAACTTTATAGACAAATGACCGCACTAGATTCTAAGCCTTTAAGAAGAAATGGTATTGTTTGGAGCTGTTTTGATTACTACCACCTCTGATGGAAAGCCTATTAAGAAGATTTTGGTATTGCTTGTAGTGGTAGAGTAACAATACCTTTACAAAGGTTAGGACATGCATCCCACCCCATAAAAATATATTATGTTTAACGTAAAAAATATAACAATAGTAATGATAATAATATTAATACCAGTAATAATAATAGTAATGATAACAATAATGATAATAATATAATGATAGTGCTTCTCATTACTATATGTCATTGGTTACAGTTCAATACCTTTGGCTGCCATGACTTTTTCGATGAAATGCCATCCTTATATTAAATCTTTCTTCTGCAGTTTTTATAATAGAAATTTGCATATATTCAAAATAATATAATCTTCTCTTGTTGGGTATGGATATTTTGCCTGTTTCTGTAACAGCACAATTAAACTTTCATGTGGTATATACTTTTGACTGATTGATGTTGATTTCACATTATTTTTTTACAGGAGTACATAGTGCAGCAATCTTTTTCAACATATTTAGATTTCAATAACTCTTTCTTACATGTATTGTTTTTATGATATGACCTAAAAATAGCACAACCACATACTATACAGTCGGCACTAACTATTACCAAACCTTTATTCAAAGTTTTTGTAGAATCCAATTGTTTTACCCCCAATTTTTTTTTTTGATGTAATGACATTGTATCTCACACTTCTCTTGATATGGCATCTCTTTTGAGGGAAGAGGAGTTTTTCTATCTACCACTAGGGGAGAGAGTATATATCCCCCATTCCGAGCACAAATCCCCGTACGCAAAATACGCAAATTCTCATACACAAAAATCAGCAAATAAACATACGCAAAATCCGCAAATACCCATACACAAAATCTGCAAGCATAAATCCTAAAACAAAAATTTTCATTTAAGATTTATCAGAGATTTTTCAAAGATTTTATCAAGCATAATTAAAAAATTGATTTTTAAAAACTATTTAAAGGTAAAATGTAGAGTAACAAATATGGAGCATTTACAAAGACTAAGAGTTAAACCAGAATTGCGTGGATTTGCTAGACGATATGGTGTTAGAAATTATAGTAGAATGCGAAAAGATCAACTTATTCAAGAATTGATTAATATTCCAGAATTTACGGAAGAGTTGAACAATCTTCCTCAAAACCAACCTAATCCCGAACCTGAAAATAATATTCCTCAAACCCAACCTACTCCACAAACACCAACACCAGATACACCCCCACCACCAAATACTAAAACTCCTAAACCACCACGCCCACCACCCCCTTCAACTTCAATTCAACGTACTAAACTTCCTAAACCACCACGTCCTCCACCTCCTTCAACTTCAATTCAACGTACTAAACTTCCTAAACCACCACGCCCTCAACCCCCTTCAACTTCAATTCAACGTACTAAACTTCCTAAACCACCACGTCCTCCACCTCCTGGAAAAAATATTATATCTAGTTTTGTAAATAGTGCTAATAGTTTAGTGAAAAACATTACAAAAACAAAGAACAAAACTTTTAATTGGATAAAGAATAATACAGAGAAAGTGGTTGATCGAGTTAAGACAGTTGGTGAATCGCTTACGAATCTCATGAATAAAAATACAACCAAACAGTTACAAAAACCCACCCCTAAACCGAGAAAAAATATCCTCAACCAACTGAAAATACCTACACCAACACCCATGAAAAATATATCCAATCAACCAAAACCTCTCCCTACTACAACACCTAGAAGAGATGAAACTTCATTTGGTGGAAGGGATTATGAGAAGGAAGGTGCTAAACCTAAATCAAAACCTCCACCTACTACAAAACTTAGAAGAGATGAAACTTCATTTGGTGGAAGGGATTATGAGAAGGAAGGTGCTAAACCTAAATCAAAAAAAAATAAAAGTGTTAAAGATAAAGAAGAAGATTTCAATTTAAGAGAACATGAAACAGCGATGAATGGTTTTATGAAAACTTACAGGATGGATGGGAAGAAAGGATATGATCCAAAAACGTTCATTAATAAAATAAAAAAGAAAGTTATAGATCTTATTATTAATCAGAAAAATAAATCAATAAAGGTGAGATTTATCTTAACATGTAAGTTTATGAAAAAGTCTCTAATTATGAACCGTATTTTTGAAGAAGATAAATTCTTTCACTCAAAAACAGAAATAATTAATAAATCAGATGATTTATCTAACTTATTCGATACTATGAGAAATCACATACTCGAGGGGTATGAACAATTTTTGGATAATAGTTATAAATTGAAATTCAACTATGTGGAATGCATTGATATACATATCGACCCTTTTAATCCTCTTTCTGGATCTTCATATATTCCACTACCAGAAGAATTAGCAAACAAGCAGGGAATTATAAACGTAAAGAATGAGAATGATAATGAATGTTTCAAGTGGGGAGTAACCTCAGCTGTATATCCAACTGAGAAAAACCCACAAAGACTAAATAAACAAATGAGAGAAAACTCTAAGAATTTTAACTGGTTTGGAATAGAGTTCCCAGTTTCACTAAAACAGATTGATAAGTTTGAAAGTCAGAACAATTATGGAATTAATGTATTTGGTTATAATAAAGAAAATGGGTTATATATAATTAGACGAAGTAAAAAGTTAGAGGTTAAAAAGATAAGACTACTCTTGTTAAGAAATGGTGAGAAAAGTCACTACTGTTGGATTAAGAACATATCGAGGATAAATAATAAAAATTATAACAAAGATGGTCATGCTCGTTTCTATTGTGATAATTGTCAACGCTCATATTATTCAGAAGGGACGTATAAAGAACATATAGAATATTGTGAAAATAATGAAGAAGTTAAGATTGTTATGCCAGAATGTAAAGATGGAAGTCCAAAGTATATTTGTTTTAATAATTTCAATAATAAAATGCGAGTACCCTTTATTATAAATGCAGACTTTGAGTGTTCTACATTGAAAATACATGGATGTTCTCCAGATAAAAGTAAAAGCTTTACTAATAAATATCAACTGCATAAACCATCTGGATTCTGTTATTATATCAAGTGTTTTGATGAAAGCATATTACCACCTGATTTTGAAAAAATTAAAAGATACACCGCAAAATCTCCAGATGAGGATGTAGCACAGATATTTGTAAATTATTTGCAGGAAGATGTTAGAAAAATTTATAATGAAATAATAAAACCAAGAAATCATAAATTTTATTACTTTAATAAGAAGAATATGTCAGAAATGGATAAAAAAGATTATGAAAATGCTACACATTGTCACATATGTGATGGTGAATTAGGAGAATATAAGGTAATAGATCACTGTCATCTAACAGGAAAATATAGAGGGGCGGCTCATGAAGAATGTAATTTAAAATATCAGATTCCAGATTTTATTCCAGTCAACATTCACAATCTATCAGGATATGATTCTCATTTATTTATCAAGAATCTTGCTAAAACAGAAGGTGAAATAAGCTGTATACCTAATAATGAGGAAAAGTATATTTCTTTTACAAAAAAGATTGTGGTTGATGAGTTTATAAATAAAAAAGGTAAGTTGGTTAAAACGAAACGAGATATCAGATTTATAGATTCGTTAAAATTTATGCCAGCCAGTCTTGATAGTTTAGTTGATAACCTTACAAAATGTGGAAAGTGTGATGCTTGTAAGCCATTGGATTGTATAAAGAGATATATAAAAGATAAAAAGGTTATTCAGTATAAAGGTATTGGTAGATGTGAACAATGTAAGAATTGTTTATTAGCAAAAAGTAAGTGTATTTCACCGACAGATGAGAACCTAAATTTAATGAAAAGATACTATAAAGGTGATAAATTAAAGTTATTGTTGAGAAAGGGTGTATTTCCATATGATTGGTTTGACAAATTAGATAAACTAAACGAAACCCAACTTCCACCAAAGAAAGCGTTTTACTCAAAACTTAACGGTAAAGATATTTCAGAAGATGATTACAAGCATGCTAAAAAGGTATGGGAAACATTCAATATGAAAACAATGAGGGAGTATCATGATTTATATCTCATGTCAGATGTACTACTTTTAGCTGATGTATTCGAGAATTTTAGAGATGTTTGTATTAAAAACTATAGATTAGACCCCGCTTGGTATTATACAGCACCTGGACTAGCTTGGGATGCTATGTTAAAGTTAACTAAAGTGAATTTAGAGTTGTTAACTAACTATGATATGTTACTTATTTTTGAGAAAGGTGTTCGAGGAGGTGTATCTAAAATATCTAATAGATATAGTAAAGCTAACAACCCATACATGGAAGAATATATCCATAACCTAGTCATAAAGTATATCATATATCTCGATAGAAATAACTTATATGGTGAGGGAATGAGTGAACCACTACCTACTCATGGTTTTGAAGAGATGAATGATAAAGAGCTTACAAACTGGAAAAATATCCCCTGTTTATTAGTGGTTAATTTAGAATATAATCATAACCTTCATGATTTACATAGTGATTACCCACTAGCTCCAGAGATACTTGTAGTTAATAAGGTTGAGAAATTGATTCCAAACCTAAACAATAAGGAAAAGTATGTAGTTCATCATAAAACCCTAAAACTTTACGAAAGTCTAGGACTAAAAATAACTAAGATTCATAGAGGTATTAAATTCGAAGAGTCAGCTTGGTTAAAACCATACATTGATTTGAATACTAAACTAAGAACAAAAGCAACCAACGATTTTGAAAAATATTTCTTCAAGTTAATGAATAACTCCGTCTTTGGTAAAACCATGGAAAATATTAGAAAAAGAGTAGATATACATTTGGTTACTAATGAAAAAGATGCTAAAAAATTAATATCAGAACCTAACTATAAACATCGAACTATCTTTTCTGAAAATCTTGTTGCCATACATATGAAGAAAAAACAGATAGTATTTAATAAACCTGTTTACTTAGGTATGTGTATTTTGGATCATAGTAAAACAATAATGTCTAACTTTCACTATAATTATATAAAAACCAAATATGGTGAAAAAGCAAAATTGTTGTTTACAGATACGGATAGTCTTGTATATGAGATTGAAACGGAAGATTTCTATAATGATATAAGTCCAGATGTGAGAGAAATGTTTGATACTAGTAATTATCCTAAAGTTCATCCATCTGGTATTGAGACTGGTGTAAACAAAAAATTAATAGGTAAGTTCAAAGATGAAGTTGGTGGTAAGATTATAAAAGAATTTGTTGGTCTAGGAGCTAAGCAATACTCTATATTGATGGATGATGGTAAAGAAATAAAAAAGGATAAAGGGGTAAAGAAATCAGTTGTAGAAAATGAAATAATTCATGATGATTACAAGGAATGTCTATTCAGTAAAGTACCACAGATGAGGGAGATGAATTTAATAAGAAGTCATAATCATGAGGTTTATACTGAAACTGTTAATAAAGTTGCACTATCTGCTGATGATGATAAGAGAATAATTTGTGAAGATGGAATACATACTCTTCCCTATGGACATTATAGTTTCAAAACAGAATCAGGTGGGAGTTCGGTATCATATGGTACAACTTGAAGTTCTTCCCTTACAAAACCACGTCTCGGTCCATCTAGTAAATAATACAAAACTGGTTGATTAGATGAAAACACACTCCTAGAAAGATAATAAATCTGAATACTCCAAATGGGATCTGTTGCTCTTCTTCTTTCTCCACCCTCAAGTTCACCCGGAGCAAGTAAGTATCTAACATTAACACCAGGTTGTAGTCTAACCTCATCATATCCAACAACTCGCTTATACTTTTTTGGTTCAATATCAACCTCTTTCAGTTTTATAGCTTTATCAGGCTCTTTACCAGTTAATCTAGTTGGTGTACTATTCAAAGTTTTCAAAATAGCTGGTAATCGTTTCACCCATACTCTAGACCTTTCATCACTAATCATTTCTTGTGCATATTGATGACTAAATAATCGTTCACTTAATGTTCTATTTGCTCTTTCAACAAATGCTTGAGATCTATGGTTTCCAGCTTCACTTCTTTGAATGTTTACATTATGTATGTTCATAAGTTTTGTTACTTCACCCATAAATTCTCTTCCAGGATCAACCATTAATGTTTTAGGATACTTTAACTTTCTGGAATATATTTTTGTAAAAGCTTTGGATATCTCATGACTTTCTTTTGAGGTTAATGGTTCAGCATCTTTGTATCGACTAGCCACATCAACCACAACCAATGCATATCGATATGTTTTTCTTCCTACTCTATCATGAGGTAAAAATAATAAATCTGCTTGGTGAATCTGATTCGGTTTATCTACAGTCCAATGCGGTCTAGGAATATACTTTGGAGCTGGTAGATATATTTGCCACATAGCCTGTTTCTCAAGCCATCTTTTAGCCTCATCTTCACTAACTTTTGCTTTTTCAGCTAATTTAGGAATTGCAGAATATCCTTTCCAATATCCATCAGTTGAATAATATATTTTTGATAACATGTTCCGTTACTAATTTAAAAGAATACTTTGCCTATCTTTAAAATAAAACATGTCGCAATCTATATCCGAAGAAATTAATCCAAACAGAATTCCAAGAGAGCCTCTCGGTTTGAAAGCGGAATCATCATTGAATCGAATTACTCTAAATCCATCATCTGCTAATCCTGGTGAAACATTATATATAAATATTCCTCAACTTTCTCATAATGTAGTTATTGTACCAGGAAGTGTATCTCTATTATTTGACTTAACTGTTGATGGTCATGCTAATAACACCCTTGTGAATAACGTAGGAAGTAATCTTGTATCCAGACTTCTTTTTGGCGGTGAAACATTACAGGATACCCAAAGATACGATCTATTTCAAACCTATAATGACTTATACTTAACAGATGAAAATCGACAGAATGGAATAAAACAAGGTATTTCTTCTGAAAACATTAGAAAACTTAGAACAAATGCTGGTGATAAGGTAACATCAGGGAATGCAAAGGAAGTAGCTCTAGCTTCAGTTTACAACACCAAGTATCGTATCCCACTCAACCATCCTATTCTCAGCAAGCATGGGGTTTTTTATCCAAAGGCATTACCTCATTCACTAATATTTGAGATTACACTAGCCCCAGTTCACGATATTGTTTTTTTATTCTGACACTACCAAAACTCCAACTTACAAAATAGAAAATCTTGAATTGGAATATTCTTGTATATCAAGTGAATACTTAGCTAATGAGGCACAGTCAGCTTATCAAATTGGTAAAGTATTCTTTTACGAGAATGTGCTTTTACACAAAACTTTTACCATCTCCAAACCTAATGACAGTTACATAAATGAGTACATTAATATACCAAGGAGATCAATGACGGGGATATTATGCTTGTTCACAGATGGATATGGTGGGGGAAAGAGAGATTCTGAAAAGTTTGTAAACCCTAATATAACTTCAATCGATATTAATGTTGATGGAATGCCAAACCGTATCTACTCTAAGGGAATGAAACCCTCTGACTTTTGGGATTCGGTAATTAAACGTTTCGGTAAAGAGGGTGTCAAGGTAAATGATTTTTATACCAATAAGTTTGCATTATGGATTGATTTGAGAACTCACCCCGACAATGGTATTCATGGATCAGGTATGGCTTTGAACAACACTAGAGATGGAGTAAAACTAGAAATGAAACGACAAGTTGGAGGAACAGGAAATATCACATGTTATATGTTTGTAGTAGCCGATGCAGCAATGGAGATTATGAATTCAAACTTAAGATCAATTATGTATTAGTTAAAAAAAGATGGAAGAATTACGAGATAAAGTTCCTTTTCATTGTATTATAACCGGACCAACAAATTGTGGAAAGACAAAGTACATAATTGATCAGCTCCGAGGACCATTTAAAAAAGTGTTTGAATACATTGTTCTCATATGCCCAACTTTTTCTAAAAATAAAAACTATCATAATTTTGCTCACGGAGATAAACGTTTCTTTGTATTATCACCAGATTCTAGTAACAGCGATGAGATTAATGAGTTATTAACTGATTGTCAAACTTTGTTCTCTGGTACAAACACACTAATAATTTTAGACGATTGTGCTGTATCGAATGATTTGAAGAAACGATCAAACAAGTTTATAGATTTAGCATTCTCTGGAAGACATCATGGATTATCAGTCTGGGTTCTCACTCAGCAACTAACATCCATTGCAAAACCATTCCGTGAAAATGTCGCTTATGTTGTTACATTCCATAATCCATCACAGAAAGGTATGAAGATGATTTTTGAAGATTATGGAGGTGATTTAGACTCTGAAACATGTAAAAAGTTTGTAGAAATGTTGAAAACTGAAAAATATTCTAGACTATGTTTATTTTTACGTTATCCATTCCAATGTTATTTGGAGATTCCTGCAATGATTTAAAAGAATCTATGTATTATTAAAAAATTGCAAGATGACAGAAGTTGAAGATTATATAGAAGAAAACACAGAGGTAAAAGATGAAGTAAAAGATAACAATGATATTGAAATAAAACAAGAATCACTAGCCATTCTCGCATCTCTTGGAACTACAAAGGAATATTTAGGTGTTGATATGAGTCTGGGTGATGTAAAAAAATTATCGGTAAAAGATGTTGTAAAATATTATAATCGATATCAGGCGGTATTAGGTAAGAAAATTAGTGGTGGGTTAGTAGATTCATCTCTTCAATTAGTTTCTCAAGTCATTTCTTACATGGTTCCAGTGGATGATATTGAAGCACTTTGTGATGATTTGAAGAATGATGATTTGGTTAATCGTGAACTGACAAACATTGTAGGACTCTTAGCATTAAAAGCAGGCAGATTGGCAGCACTTGCTAGCGGACTATTCCAGGTTGCTAAACACATTAAAATCAACAAAGTACAAGAAGTTTCAAGGACAATTACAGATGATTCTAACAAAACTGAGCATACTACTGAGCACAACTGAACATACTACTAACACAACTGAGAACAACTGATTTAAAGATTCTTTACTTTGTGAAATAAAATAATAATGTCTGAAGAAGTTGTTGAACAAATTACTATGGATCCACCTACTACTAAAAATAAGAAATCTGTTAAAGAGAAAGACCCTAAAAAGGTTGCAGCTGGTAAGAAACTAGCAGAAAATAACAAAAAAGCTAGAGAAGCGTTAGCCAGGGAAATGAAACGCGAAAAGGAACAAGCGGAATCCAAAAAGGAAGAAAATTCAAATGAAGAAGAAGAAACCACAAAAGCATGGATTCCAGAGCTATCTTTTACTACTGTATTATCAATAGTTGGAATAGGGTTCACTGCATTTGACATTTTTATGAGATATTACAAAAATAGAATACCGACTAAAGTTCCACCGTCAAATATTCCCACCCAACCCTCCCAACCACCACCTCAACCACCACCTCAACCAACTCCGAAAATAGCAATGATATGAGGAAAGTAGTTTAAAGGTTTTCTATATCATCAATAAAAATCATGTCAAATGAAAACAAACTTGTTAAAACTGTTACTGATTCAGCAGTCCTTATCGGATTAGCAGCTGGAGTTGGATATGTGGCTAAAAAAGCACTGAAAGAATCATTTATGAACGATCCATCCTCAAGTATTACAAATTATGCAAAATGGGTCGCTGTCCTATCCGGTAGTATGTACCTAAAAACTTATTTAGAGGATCAAAATATTTTACCAAAATAAAAATGGCAGCAATAGCAATGATGGTTGGTGGAGCTATTTTGAATGCAACTACCTTTGTTGGTGGATCATATCTTGCAAAATATCTCTCAGGTGATAAAACAGATGCAGAACGAATACGACACGATAAGGCATTAGAAAAATATCAAAAAGATTATGCTACATATCAGGAAAATAGACAGAAACTAATTGATTGGAAATTACAACAAAAGGATGATAAATACCAGGCTTCAAAAAATATGTCAAATACGGATGAAGCTCTGAAATTTTATAGTGAGACACATGAACCAAAATTCTCTGATTATTATAGACCTAGTGACAACCAAAAGAAAGGAGAAATGGCATATGTTGGTGTTGGTATGTTGTCATTGGGTTATATGGTTAGTAAATTATTTTAGTAAAGTGAGTCTGATGAAGTTTAAAGATTTCTTACTGATGAGTAAAAAATCAAAAATATGACGACTGCTTATCCTGAAGAAGAAATACCACTAAATCCTCTAGATAATGATGATTATGATGATGATGGTGATGACACAATTTATAAAAGCCCAAATACATCCACCACTTATGATTATGAACAAGAAACCTCGTTTGGTGGAAGGGATTATAGGAAGGAGGGTGCTAGACCTAAATCAGGGTATATTAAATTATCTAGTAAAGATATAGAAAAAGATGAAGTTTGGAATGAGATTTTAGAAAAATTCTCAGATGCTAAACCTAGGTTTCTTTTCAGATATGATGAATTTAGTAGAATTGAAGTTAAAATCCCTGACAAAATCGTTAGTAAAATACCAGGCGTAAAAACAAAAGAACATGTATGGCATCTATTATTCAATGAGAATGGTGATGTGAACAAAAAATTACCAAAAACAATTAAAGAAGCTTTAGGCCAATCAACAGAAGAGAAGATTAGATTATATGGTGATGAAATAGAAAAAAGAAAAGAATCACGCAACAAAAATATTGAGAGGGAGAAATTCCTAAAAAACAAACCCAATAGGAGCACAGAAGAAAATATCGAACTTGAAAATCTAGGTAGAGAAATTCCTAAAGAGGGAAATGAAATAGCTAACCGTGAGCGTGAAAGAGAAACAGTCTGGGATCAAATGTCATTACGTAATAAGATAAAGTATATATTCAAAAAGTATGGTTTTACAGTATTTGGAGTTGCTAGTGCTGTTGGTGTTGTAATTGGTGTTATCATTTCTAATCTTTCTAAAGGTCTAACCAAATTAGGTAAAGGTGTGGGAGATGGATTGAAAACTATTGGTAAAAAACTGGGTGAAATATTACCTGGAATGGTTGGTGCAATAGTGAGCTTTCTATTCAAAACAGCAGGTGAGGTCATTGGATTTTTGGGAAAGAATGCTTGGCTTTTGATAATGGCTGTTGTTCTATATTTTGTGGAACAGTTTAAAAACAAGAAGAGGAGATAAGTAAAAAATATGTGATACAATATATCTATCAATAACAATGTTAACTACTGAAACAACAATTTATCTAGATCCGCCATTATCAAATGTAAAAAATATACAAATGCTAGATAATTCCATTACAAATTCAGAGTCTGACAATCCTTTGTACTTAATGTGTGATCTTATAGAGTCAAAGTATTCATATTACAATAAGATTCCTAGCGGTAGAGATGTTGAACTTAACCCTTCACAACTACTAGCTATTATCCCATCCAAAAAGTATCCTTGTTTAAGAATTACAAAAACTAAAAATCCTGTGAATCACTTTAATTTATGGATTTTAGATAAAAATGGAGTAAAATTAATCTCTGAAACTGTACGTATTCGTATCAATTTAAAGATTTCTTTTTGATGAGTAAAATAAAATATGGATGAGTACAACAGAATTTATCCGCAATTACCTATTAATGGTGATCCAAATAATTTCAGGTTACAAAAATCGTGTGAAGTATTATATAATCTTCAGAAGGAAATTGTTCATTACGAGCATGTAAGGAAAAAATACAATAGAGCAAGAGGAATATTCACAAAAATCAGTGTTGGTAGTGGAGTGTTTTCAGTTATCCTATCTGCAAGTGGGTTGGGAACATCTCTCACAGGTTTTGGTGCTATTGTTGGTATACCATTGGGAGTTGTTGGTGGCATATGTGGTGGAATATCGGTTGGATGTGGTGCAGCATCAAAAAGACTTTCAAATAAAGTTAGTAAACATGAACAGACAGTTTCTCTGGCAAAGGCAAAAGTAAACACCATTCACGATTTGGTTTCAAAAGCACTGAAAGATAACGCAATATCTGATCAAGAATTTTCTCTAATTTTAGCAGAAGTGGAAAAGTTTGAAAAACTAAAACAAGAAATCCGTCAAAAAACCAGGAAAGATACAGAAAAAAACTTAAACATGAATCAGATAAGAACAGAGGTTCGTGCGGAAATATTAAAGGATCTAACCGGTCGAGAACACTGAAAATTTCATATGAAAGAACTCCTGTAGGATGGAATTGTAAGGTTGATTTAAAAAAAGAACGGTGTTGATTTAAAATGGGATTATACAATGATTTCAGAAATATTTATCCAAGGGCTGATCACAGCCAATTTGAAGTTGTAGCTGATCCTTATGGTGGTTACATTAGGTGGAAAGTTAATGGTACAACAATAATGTCTAATGACGATCCTACAGGAAAAACATGGACTGATAGTCTGTCACCTCGTTTGAAAAAACTCTTATGGAAAGATTTAGGATTGGATGATAATGAATTGAGTTCATTTCCAAAAAGTTTAACATTGACTAATCGATCTTATCCAATACCTGCAATTAATTTTGATGACTTTTCAAGTGACATTACAAAAATGCTAACCTCACTGGATATATATGTGTCAAATAAGAATAAATTCACTGCAAAGATGAGAGACATATTTACATCACAAGTTGTAACTTTCAAATTTGGAAAACAGAGTAGAAAATGGTTGAACGCACCAGATATGAATTATTGGCCACAACAACTTAACTTTGCAGTATGGTGTGCAACATCTGGTTGTGGTATAAGCCCTTTTGAAAGTTTAAATTATCTTAAAGTAGTGAGTAGCTTCATTAAGTTTCATGTGTATTTTACAATAAGGCGTATATTATATGAATTGAGTCTTCCTTTACCTGATGAGCAACCTTTTGTAATAAATAATAATCCTTATAATAAAGTAGCATATCAACGATTGTGTGCTGAATTTGGGGTTAGTAATAATTCTGACTTTAGATGGAAAGGTGGAAGAAACGGAGGTTTAGGAGATATATTCCTTGATTATGGTTCTGGATATAATGGAAAAGGTGGAGGATATCAAAATGTGCATATTGTAAGAAATTACGATCATGAAGCAGATAAATGGCCTGGTGAAGGTGGTAAATTTGCTGATGAAGGTGGTAAGAAAGAAAAGGGTGACCTAATCTCATTCATCCGTAATGATGACTTGGCTGATTTCAAATATGCTTGGTTCATCCCAACAAGTGGTCATGGACTCACTAAAGCTGGACTTGGTAGATTGAATCGATCTGCTGAAGCTTTTGTTTATTGTATATTGGGGGCGCAAGTTAACACTAGAAATTCAATTTACGGTAATGGTGGTGGAGCGATTGAGACTCAACAAGAATTCTTATCTTTAGTTGAGAGTAATGTGATTGAGAATGATATTTCTAGTTCTATACAAAGGTATCAATTAGCTGTACAGGAAGCGAAATTACGGCTTGATTTGGCTATTGCTCCTGGTGTATGGTTAATGCCAAGTAATATGATAATCAATACAGAGAGTGTGACTGGTTTTAATAACAAGTTGATGAAAGCTAGTAATGATATGAATTTTGGAGCGAATAATTCTATAAACACAGAAGTTAAACAGGTTGGAATAAATCATAACATGGGATCTTCAAAGGTAAAGTTACCTCATATAGTTGAGACAAATCCAAAACCCATAATGAAAACAGACTCAACGCAAACATACACAACGAAAAATGAAAATAATATTTACTCAACACATCATGAAGATAATCTATTAGCATTTATGATTGTATCAGGTGCATTAGCTTGGTATCTATTTCGATAAATTTTGTTATGTAACACTTGTTTGTGTTATATAACTTAATGTTTTTGTTGTAACTCTTTTTTTATACGACATTCTTTACAATGCGCCTTCTGTTTGTTGTGTTCACATATTTGAGATCCTCCACATTTTTTACAAAAATTTCTTTGTTTTCCATGAATACATATTCCTTTACCTTTACATTCTTTACAACGTGCCTTCTGTTTTTTATGTTCACATATTTGAGATCCTTCACACCCTTTTTTACAATAAGACTTTATTCTTCCGTGAATACATATTTGCTTTCCCCCACACTCTTTACAGTAAGCCCTTATTCTTCCATGAATACATATTTGAGTTCCTTCACACTCTTTACAATATGACTTATTTTTGTTGTGTTTGCATATTTGAGTCCCTTCACACTCTTTACAAAACCATTTTTTTTTCCCATGAATACACTTATACTTATTATTTTTTGTTTTATCATCATCATCAATAATATTATTAATCTCTTCCGTAAATTCTGGAATATTAATCAATTCTTGAATAAGTTGAGCTTTACGTTTTTCATAATATCTTTTAACACCTAGCTCCTTAGCGATATCTTTCAATTTTTTTAATGTAAAACTTTCCATATTTTTTTTACTCTACATTTAATCTTTAAATAGTTTTTAAAAATTAATTTTTTTAATTATGCTTGATAAAATCTTTGAAAAATCTCTGATAAATCATAAATGAAAATTTTTGTTTTAGGATTTATGCTTGCAGATTTTGTGTATGGGTATTTGCGGATTTTGCGTATGTTTATTTGCTGATTTTTGTGTATGAGAATTTGCGTATTTTGCGTACGGGGATTTGTGCTCGGAATGGGGGATATATACTCTCTAGGGGTACCATTGCAACTGAAGAGAGTACACAAATTGAAACATGCACTATTCATAATGCTCTCAATTGTGGATACCTAGGAATGAAATAATGACTGCAGTAGACAATAAAATATCTAATCAGAAGATTCTTCTTACAATGAATCTCATTCAATTATAACCAAAAAACATAAACAAAAAATAATTGGAGCATTCAACTCATCCTCAGTGTAAGAACATATTGTGTTTAAAAGGGATGTACAACAAAGAAGACAAAGCAGTAGAGACTAAGAAAATAAAACTAAAAAAAAAAAACAGGTTTTTACACCATGGTAAACACAAGCATTCATATCAACTCTTCAAGATTTCACCTGCAAAAGATTTACAATCATTTTCAATTTGTGTTAAGTGAATATTATTGTGGTACTTCATCGACTCTGTATTCCCTGTTAAGATAATAAATAATTTTACTTCTATTCCCTCTGGTGCAATCTCAGTGGCAGTGAAAGAGCTAAATGAAGGTCAATTTTTAAGTACTGTGTTGACCGGTATACTGATCATGTAATTTGTACCAGGTGTCACTAATTATGTACCAAACACAGCATAACAAATAAAATAATGGGGACTACGCTGATATAAAAAATAAAATATAAAATAAAATATAAAAGCATTGTGACTTCTTCAAAAACTAGCTTCGCGAGGTTTTTGCGGGAGTCGTATTTCTAGTAAATAGAGGATATTACACGGTGGCGCGAAGATATGAATTTTATTTTCGAGTGGCAAAGGAATATTTTACGAACGACCGCAGCTGCGCTCGTCCTGGAAGTACATCCCAGCAAGGTGATCTCCGAGATATTCAAGAAATATTAGCGCGAGATCGTCGCCGAGTAAGTTTGAATACCATGAAAATCAACACGAGGAAAGCACGACTTAAATTACGGGTTAGAGACTGAAATGAGTGGTTTGTTTACAAATACACGCACTTGCTGGCTGTAAAATGAACTCGAAATTGTCAATACTGCACTCAGCTTCGCTTCGTGCAGTATTGACAATTTCTCGTTCATTTTACAGCCAGCAAGTGCGTGTATTTGTAAACAAACCACGAATTTCAAGTCTCTAACCCTTTTAATATTCAATCTGAGTTCAATGAAATACAAAACTTGCCATTTTGATGCCAGCCGTTGTGTGATGGCATGATGTATTCTGATTAGTGCACGGTTACTAGGTGATGACGTGACGTATCACAAAATCACGTGATTGGGTTAAGCAATTACTTCCACCTCTGATGGAAAGCCTATTAAGAAGATTTTTATATTGCTTGTAGTAGTAGAGTAACAATAGGGACTTTAAGCAAATCGCTACGGCGACCTCTACTACGGCGGTCGTGGATGCGGAGTTCTAGGGAGAGTACGTCACCGTAGCTCGCCAAATTTCAACTTTAAGCAAGGTCGGTCCAAACAGTGACTACGGTATTTCTTTCTCACTTGTTTTGGCTGTTATGACTTCCTTTAGAGAAGCGAGAAATTTCATCTTTCTCATATTGAATAGTAATCACATGTCATGTGTTGAAATACTTGAGATAAAGCTTCATATTTAAGTTGTTGCCATCTCTCGTATTTTAGATATTTGGTTTGGAAATTACATTATAATTTATCAACAACAGAATTCAATGGTAGACAAGTAAGAAAAAGGCCAATTTAAATATTTCATTTGCCAAGAAAAATATTGATAGTAAACATCATCGGAGGGCGAAAACTAAACTAAAAATGATGATCGCGGAGTTCGCAGCAAGTGACTTTTCATCTCATGTATCGTATTTCACAACAAATCCACAAATTCAACGTTTTAGATATTTTATTCTTGATTAGACAACCTTCAGTTACATTTATCTTTATTGCTGACAGTCGTACTTACGGTTTTCATCTGGCCTTCGTTTTCTCCGGCGGTTTTACGGCGGCCATGGCACACTCGAATCACATTCTGTTGAGGATCGAAATCTCAAACTACGAAAACGCAGGGAAAACTTATTTACTGGTAAACCAGAAGCCTCAACTGCTTTCTTGATAAAGTGAAAAACAATCTATGGTGGTTTTTAAAATCAGTGATTGGAAAAATAGGAGAAAAGTTGACTTGTATACCAACGTAGTAGCGACTACGGCAGAATACAGGTCTTCACGTTGTAGGATTTGGCGGTACGGCGAAGAGACATTTCCAAGCATGCGCACTGCGTCATTTCTGGGCATGTTTACTTCCGGCCGCCGTAGTAGAGGTCGCCGTAGTGATTTGCTTAAAGTTCCTAATACCTTTACCATAACATGCTATAAACTCAAATTAATTTTCATACGGAATTGTTAAATATGGAAATGCAGGGAATTCAAAATGATGGTGGAAGGAAAGTCCATTATCATGTTACTCAACGCATTGTTTACCGAAAGAACCTTTTCTCGAGTTTGCACTTGACACCAATAGCCTTAGATTTATTCACTGTGCATCAAGAGAGAGTTGTATCATTGAAGGACTCCAGAAGAAAAGCCATTGTAACCCTCTGGGTCATAAGTAATCATTGTACGTCGTGCTTGAAATAATTAAGCCACAATCGTGCCCAAAACCTTATGGAACAGTTAGCCTGTTTTGCATCTATTTTTAAATAATTTGAAAACAGCCAATATTGTTCTTCCACAGAAACTTGTTACTAAGATTTTTCCTCCGCTCCCTCTATACAGTCTGGAAGTACAGAAACTGTAAAATATGTTTCACCTGCATTTGACTTCTAGTGATCAACATTGTCAGGGTTCAAGTACTAAGTCGGTAATCGGTTCAGACGGGGCCGTACTCGAATATGAATATAAGTCCCACGCACTGGCCGAGTTTCTACGAAGAGTTGGTCGGTATAGTGTAGGCAGAAGTTGCTCTCGTGTAAACGAACTAAATGCTTATTCTTGTTGTGATTCGCAAAACCTTTTCTCTATTTGTAGACTGTGATTACTTGTTCAAGAACGTATGGAAAACATTAGTCGCTAGATCTTGGACCTCTCGCATGCAACTATTAACTATAAATGCCGTATCTATAGATTCTTTGCTTATGATTTTTCTTCCAGACAGATTGATTATTCCACAACAACTCTGCATCACCAGATCCTCTTCACCTGTGGAGAGACAAATGAAGCAAGTGTCACTGCATGGGAAACACACCTACCCAGTTACGAGTTCCTTATAATTAAACACAAGTGAGTTTACCTACAGATTTAATATCGCTTGTTGGCCGATCGTGACTGTGGTTTAGTTTAACTTATCTGATCTATGTTTGTAGTCAACAGATGCTAGTTGTATTGAATGACTTCATTCTGCCATCATAATAACTCTTGAAGTATAAAACCCTACAACGGCTTCTATGTGGTTAATGTTTGTTAAATTGTGTCAAAGAGCATAAACAATGGTTGAATTTCTTTCTCAGATCTATACCACAAAAAGTTATTTCACGAATGCAGTGTTCACTTTGCTTTCCTGCTCCTCAATCGACGAAGACGCAATCCACGCAGTCACACAGTTAACTTCTACACACCGTAAAAAAATGTTTATATACTGAAGACTCAGAAACAGAGGCTTTTAACGTAGCAGAAAAAATGTTTACTGTTTACGGTCATAAGCGTCCACTGTAAAAGTTTCGAAAATTTCATGGTATTTGTATTGTTCTAAGTCACACCCTTTGGCACAGATGACAGAGTCAATGAAACATTAAAAAGGTATCTGCGATCCGTTTGACAACTGCTGTGTTCATTACCTGCAATTCGCTTACTAGATGTGATCGAACTTGGCAAGAAATAAGTGCATTCAGAAAAACGTGGTAAGTACGGAGACTTAACAGCGGTTGTTACGAGTCATTGTTTTATCTAAATTCCACTTTGATATCAGACAGAGACTTTCTGATAAGTACAATTTTATGAAGTCACATCTAGATTCCGGAAAGTAAAGTCAAAACACGGAATTCTTCGTCAGCACAGAACGTCCTTTAATCATTGTCGAAACGTCAGTGGTACATGGTTAAGTTTGGAGGGTTTTTGGTCCGGTTTTCACGTGTATTACAATCTGTTTTTACAACAGAGCGTTTGCAGCTTAAAACCATGAAGATACCAGTTGTTCTTGTGGCTTTTATTGTTCTCTGTCAGAGAGGAGAAGCAGGTAAGCAAATGTTCTTAAATCGAAAACCAACAAGGTGAAATGCTACCAAAACTGGTACCCATCGTTGTCTGAGACGCAGGATTATCGTTAATGACATTAAAGACTGGACGAAACAACACTGCCGCTAAATCGCAGATTAGATGGCCTTACCTTGAAAGTCAAAACGTAAACTATAAATCATAAGACTTTGCTCTAAGGAGCTAGAACTCTTTCCCATTTGTCTTCCATAAACTTATTCCTATTAATCTTCATTTTCGTTTGAACGGCCAGCCCACGTGATTATGGCTAAACGGTGGAGGACCAATTATAAGAAAATATCTGACTTAAAACTATCACTGATTTCGTTTTATGAAAATAAGGTTTGTAAGCGATTGACTCCATGAAGAGCAAATCCAGCAACTGTTATTGGGTAATTTTCCTTTTCCCTGTCTGATTGCACTGTTATTTTTTCTTGGCAAAATACTTACGGAATGCCAGGTGAAAAAGTCCAACAAATTAGAACATGTTAAGCAGTTTGGCCAGGTATGTTACAAGTCAAAATCCTGCGTTCGTTTTTATCATAAATGTAACGCCTTAAATTATTCTACAAACTGGTCCATAATTGCTAAAAATTTGTTATTATTGCAAGCAGGGTGAAATCGTCAATCACGTTATTAACCGCTATAAAATTTACGATTTATTCCTAATATATATAATCAAATTTTTGTACCGCTTTTAGCTGGGGGAGTTATTTCACTATGAATAAAGGAGCTTTTTGCTGTCTGTTCGAGCCCTATCCTGGTATACATGTATGTGATCCGTATTTCTAATCCCTTGCCTTTGGTATATTTAGCTCCCACAGATGTTAACAGTGGAGAGGCATCTGGCAGCGGTGCTCGCGAGTCGTCGGGACTGTCCGAGCTGAAGACGCACTCTTTAACTGATGACAAATGCTCGTCTAATCCATGTGAGAATGGAGGAACCTGTGTACAAGACGACGACTTGATCGATGGATACCATTGCAAGTGTGCTGAAGATTTCGGCGGAATAACTTGTGGTGGTAAGTAGTTCCGTAGGGGAGGGAGGCGTCGGTAAGGCTAAATCCGTTTTATGTAGGTGTTACACGCAGGACCGTACGGAGGGAGGGAAGGAAGGGTAGGTCGTCAGATGTAGGTCTCAGTCATAAGATAAAGCAAGACAGCAACCAACAGCTCAGCCAGTAGCTTACGCGTGCGGATAGCCATATCAGTATGTAACTGATGACAGCCATGGACAGTTGGTTTGCCCTCATCGGGCATCACCACGGCAAAGCCAACGGGCCCTAGACAATCTAAAGACCGTGTTCGTTTGAAAGCTTTTATCGTCACCATCATAATCGTAATCGTCATCATCATCCTTACCATCATTGTGATGTATTGTAAGTCAGCGGTTTCTTTTGAGCATGTGTGTTAAAACGAGGCCGTTCTATGTATGGCTGCCATGTTGCGAAAACGTGTTGTGTGTTTGATTATTAAATCTGGTTTAATCCGTCCTAAGTCTTATCTTCCGTTGTCATAATGCTCCCTTTTATCCTTCATCAAATCCCATTGCCGCAAACGTGGAAAATAAGAATACCCAAGTTCATATCAATATGATGTGAATGGCAAAAATATCTAGACTGAAGCTTTTAAGTGGTACAGTGTTCTCAGAGCTGCCTGTTGATTCCTTTTGCTGCAAACTAATTAACTCCAGTATTCTTTAACTCCTTTTATCTTTTCTTTTCAACAGAATTAAATTGCCGAATCAGTTTGCCTCGTTTTTCGTCACGTCCGTGCTTTTTGAAAAGGGAGATTGGGAGGAAAATAAAGAAAGAACTGATCCGTTTGACGTCAGCAAAGGATCAGAAGTATTCCAAGTGGGTATCTCAGAATGCCAGTACTTTTCCGCTTGTCTTCCTTTATTTTTTTCCTTTCCTGTGATAAATTGCTACAGTGCATTTCAAAAGTGTTAAGCACTAAATGCGTTAATAGGGGATGGTATTCTCTGCTGTAAAACTTGGATCTGACTCTAAGTTTCTTTGCAACTTTGACAAAATATAGGGGCAGCAGGTGGTAAATGCGAGACTTCGCGAGACGGTGAGACTAGCGTTTTTCTTTGCGAGCCTGAGACATTTTGACTTTTTGGATTGCGAGACCGAGTCTTAAAAGTATTTTGAGGGCGAAACTCTTTCGTATAAAAATCGAGACTGCGAGACGCACATAACCGCTAAAAAACGAGACTGCGAGACCCGTGAAATTGGACCAAAAATTTTGCTAGGCCCAGAGTTTTTGAAGGACCATTCGCCAGCCCATATATTACTCCCTAATTAGGGAAAACGGTGTGACCACAAATTTAGAAATCATCAGACCGTTTTTACTTTTATCGATCGATAGAGCAGGTTCTTTCGAAGTACACTTTACGGTCTCCGTAAATGTTAACCCTTTCACTCTCAAGATCAGAGTAGCAATTCTCTTAAGCGACTGCCATAAATTTGGTTCTAAGATAGTTTGGAGACTTATTTTGAAGATAACCCCAGTTTGTAATAGTATTAGGAATGCTGGGTGGAGTACAATTCAGGGAGTAATCGAGCGAGGGATTTCAAATCAGCCGAGTGCGTAGCGCGAGACTGATTTGAAATTAAGAGCACGATTACTCTCTAAATTGTACAATATGAGGTTCGATTGCCAATTCATTGTGTCAATAACAAAATGCGGGAAATAGTAATGGCATCAAAATCCGAGGAAAACATGTCTGAATATAATTCATTGGACCAGTTCATTATATCCATGTTTGTTTTCAATCTGCACATGTCAACCTGCTCAGTTAAGAAATTTTCCTTGATTTTGATTGGCTAGGGTGGGCTAGGCAGTTAAAGTTTATTGGCTAATTGCATGAAGTGCTTAATTTTTATTTGTTGGTCAACTGTCCTATTTGGCCTGTCTGCTTACAAATGTTTGTAATCGGACAGGTCAAATGGGACAGTTTGGACCTGAAACAGCCAATTAAACCATAAACAAGGGCTGTTAACAACCATTATTATATCTCTCTGTTAGTACGCGCGCTGTGAATGGTCAATTTAGCGGGCCGTACCTCAGTGTGCGGCCCGCTAAATTCAAAAGTTTGTTTTGAGATAGAATAAATATCTTGCAAACCTCGATTTCTCGGTCCGTACTATAAGTTCCGGATCTTCGTTTTTTTCTGCTTGAATTTATGGCCCGCGTTTGGACCATAAATCCGAGCGGAAAAAACTCGGTCCGTAACTTACAATACGAAACTCGAACTCAGTTAGTAAGAGGTATATAATACTAGAGCATTTTGTTATTAACACAATTAGAATAAAAACGATTCTAGTTGCAGTGTTGAATAAAGTCTGGGAATAGAGTAAATTCAACTCTTAATTTGGAGCTAAAATTTCGTGGTTAAACTGACTCCAAAATTTGTTTTGAACCTCATTTTTTAACTCCATTTTTGGAATGGTAATAACTCCCTGAAAATCACTGTGAAAATACAAACACTAATAAGCTTGTCTTTTCTGGAAACGGGCGCACCAAGCCATCTGCAAACTTGCAGCTAAGCAATTTTAGGCATATGCACATGAGCATGCTTGTTCATCTACATTTTGCACGTGTGCATGCTTGCCTGCCTACAAAATTAAACTGAGTTTAGTTGGAGTGAATTGTCCACGCACGTGCATTTCTTCGCCTCTGTAAATGCTGCAAAGCGTTAATGTCACACTTACAAAGCTTCAAACTAGCTATTCAAAGCACTTCTACGTCTTTGCATCTACACACTTGCATTAATTAGAGTCTGGATGCAACTTGCTCTCAAGCACGCTTGCATAGCTCCACGCTTGCTAGGCTCGCTAGTTAGTTGTTAGGAAGTGGTACATACTCTTTTGTTTAAGCAGATCAGAGGAACTGATGGTGCCCACATTGGCTAAGAAAGGAGCTGCAAGCTTTGTTCAAAGCGCATCGACAGATCCGTTCACGATTGAATGGTACATGAAGATGACAGACAACGCTGAAACCAATAAAGATCTAGAGTCTAAATTCACACTTAAGGATCCTCGCTTTCACGATACGCCGACACTCATCGACTTTGCAATCGTTTTCGAGACTTTTTACAGACATCACAGGGTAAGAAAAGGTGGAGGAATTTACTTTCGCAATTCGAATCTCGTAGCTTGAATCATCTTTTCCAAGAGGGCACGTTGAAGAATCACTGTAGTCTGATTGGTCCTACGCGTTTTCAAGATGTTCCTTTCTCTTCCTACGCTCACGGTAACACTTGCGTTAGTTTTTGTACTTGTGTTGACAAAACTTGAAAGTCAAAATATTAATTGAAGACTAATATTCGGACAAGAAAGGAGGAACAATTTCCAAATATCAATATTCCTCCTTACAAAATTCCCTTATTCCTAGTGTGCTGCATTCGCTGAGCTCGGTGTGTGTGCGTGTGCGTCTGTGCGTGTGTAAAACGTCAATCATTATAGCAGCGATTTCCGTGCCTCATTGGAAAAAGGCTAATTAAAATTTGCATGCGTGATTACGTATCAACACTCTTGCAGTTTTACGCACTTCCTATTCACGATTAATGAGAACTAGACAAATATTGAACACTTGCCTTTCCAAGTTTCTGGCAAACTCACGTTCACGATGATGCCAACTGCTCTTCTGATCGATGACGCTCACGTTCTCGGTAACGATCACGTTAACGTTCAACACCAGGTTCACGTTTGCGAAAACATTCACGTTAACAATCACGTCCACAATCACAATCACAGTCAAGATCACGTTCACGATCACGATCGCGCTCACTATTTTGATAATGATCTCCATAAAGATATCGATAACGATAACAATGACGATCATGACCACACTGACGATTACGTTCGCGAACACGATTGCGATCACACTGACAATAATGACTACGCTCACGCGCTCGATAACGACAATGATTACGACAGTGCATTTTTTTGTGGTTTCTTAGACAATACCTTTTTATTTTCGGCTTGTAGAAACGTAGTGCGATGAGTGCTTTAAAATTGGTTCCCGCAGTGGAGGAAAATTTCTTTAAAGACCGCTGTTTTGCCGATCAAAGAGTTGCTGGCGCCAATCCATATCAAATCTGGCGAGTAACGAAAGAAGGAGGTATATGCAAAATATTGTAAATAATTAACGATAACTCTAGCTATGTTATAGCGATTTATTCCAGAGAAACATCAGACCATTATGTTGCTTGTGTTTGTTTTCTGAAGGCAGGTAAAAACAACTACTATAGCTAGAAATATAATTCATTCGATATTGAAATTCTTCTTGAACAAAACTGTTTTGATGGCTATGATTTTTCAGAAGCAGTGGTTAACAAGTAAGGGGCCATTTTGAAATGATTCTCAGTAGACATATTTTTCTGCAGCCAATTGGGCCTCAACTTTGTATGGGCGAGGGTCAGAGTTTCACACGATAGTCACTTGCCTTTGACTCCAATCTTGTTACAAACGACATCTCAATTAAGTTAGTCAGCAGGGTTGCCAAATCAAATTTGATTAACGACTTAGACTTCTCTGTTGAAGAGTATCCCGGAACATTGGTAAACATTCCTATATCGTTGTTGATTTAGAGGAGAACGGCGTGAAATGGAAATCTCTGCTGGAGAAGAAACTGAACAAGGAGTTTGAGTGGAAAAAGGCGTTTCAGGTTGCCTTGGGAAAGGAAGATGACGACATTATTGAAAAGGTTCCTTTACTATACTTCTGTCAGTCCATTTTTAACCTTGTAAATCAGCAGGAAGCTAAGGCAAAACACGACAAAAAAGACAGCGATTAATGCCCTATTCACACCAACTAAACATGTTTGGTTAAACCAGGTTTTAAAACGTGAAAATTGGTAACACTAGAACACGGGCTTTTACGCACGATTCAAATGAGCTTTAATAACATGTTCTTTCTATTTCTGCTAAATGTGTAGTCGACAACGTCTGTACATGTAAGCAGCTTTTATCAAGGAAACAATTTTAAACCATGTTTAACTAAACAGCATTTAAACATGTTTAAACTTTGGTGTGAATGGGGTATAAGACGGTCAACCACGCTAGTGACAATGAACGAAACAATCAAACTGCATTAGTCGTCCTATCGAAAACAACAGAGCAAAATTATAATTGTAAAAAAAGAAACAAGGAGAATGCAAATAGAAACTAATGAGACTTGAAACGTGTAACGCACGTTCACAGATTATCCAGATTCAATATTTCCCAAGTACCATATTTGGGAATTGCTTGCCCAGTCTTTTAGCCTGCCGGCGTTATCCCGGTTACGTGGCGTGTAGTTACGAACATGCATTTGTGACAGCGACGTGTCCGCCAGTTTTTTGGGCAGAGGTGGGTATTTCCTGCAGGTAAGAACGTTTATTTAGCTTCTCCCGATTTTCCAAATATGGTTATTAGTAGATTAATTTTGACAAGCTGTGGTGATGTGCAAAGACAGTTACGCGCTTCGAGTGTTATGGCTTTCTAGCTATTCCATAGAACTGAAGAATAATGTAGAGAAACTAGACAAGTAAACTGTTAAAGTTCTGAACAAATCGTTAATCTCCACCTTCATAGAAATTGCCTGTTCTATTGCGTAAGATTCCTAATTGAAACTGACATGTGTTGAAACAACTGACCAATGGGGCATCCCAATTAGGAAAAGTAGCTCGAACTAACATAAAATAAAGCAAAAGCCTGTACCCGGTAGTGACGCTTTTTTTATAAATTGCAAAATCGTACAGATTGAACCTGTTTCTCAATTATTTATGAAGGCACCTGCAACTGAGAGAATTTGACGATATAACTCTTGATTTGTTCTACTTGCAGGCGATCGATAAAGGCGATGTTTATGTTGCAATCTATCCAGAATTTGACGGCGTTAAAATGCCAAAGTCTCTGCTGCGCGACGTTAAGTTCAATCACACTGTACTTCAGATGACGTCACCAATAGCATTTTTTGTCAATGCTAATTCTGAGCTTGGGATCAAGCGCCTCGATCCGGTGGCCATTCAAACAGACTCGACTCCAGACTCCAAAGTTTACACACCGTCAGATGGGAAGGAGTGGTTCCTGGCAAAATCATTTGTACAGCGGGCAGATTTTAACTCATTACATTTGATAAGGAAACGACTCAAGACTCATTTGTATCTGGACGCGCCTTGCACATTGGTGGAAAAATACTTTTCGGAATACCATCCAATCTATCAGCTCATTCGCCAGCACTGTAGAGCGGCTCTTGAGACAAACAAGCTGTTTGAAATCAAATTATTTGGTAGGGATACATAATTCGTAATGCAAACGAAATTCGACGAATTTTGTTCCTTGTCTTCTTCAACTTTTGTCGAAATTTCGCATATGCATGGTGCAAAATTTCGCATATGCATGGTGCAAAATTTCGTTGGGTAAGAAAGCGATTTTCCAAGGGCGAAAATTCAATTGTGCGAAATTCTAGGGAGGATCGAAAATTTCTGGCTGCAAAATACATGCATTAAGTTTGGCTTCTCGTGACGATCCTTGCGTTAGGTGGGTCGATACAACAAAATGCCCAGTGCAATGAACAATAGTTTGGAACAACGCGAATAATGCCTTCTTATCCGAAAAATATTGATCTATGGTTTAAGGAATTAGAGTTTCCGAGAGCTTAGCGACTAAAGTACATTCAGTTCACCACTTCCTGAAGGCCGAAGGTAGGGAGAAATAAATAGCTGACGTTTCAGATAGGTGCGTCATTTATCGGGAAATATTCGATCTAGCACATATATTTACTTTATTCAGGCCACTTAAGTAACTATCCAAATTTTTTATCTTTTCTGCTGATCAACCGCACTCTACTCACTTATTCAAGTTGCTTCGCTTAGTTTACGTCACACGTGTTACAGTATGGTTGTTGCAGTACAGTGTTGCATGACGAATGATCCCGTTTTGAGAGCTGGTCCTGTTTTGTTCTGACGAAACGAGATAACTGGGCTAAGTTGCGTTTCCACGGCGTTTTTCGTAGCCAACAACACGTGCTATTCACTTGTTAACAGTTTAAGGTTGATCCATAGGAGGTCATAGCAGAGATTACTTCAGACGAGTGGAAAATTGGCAGAATGTAACAAACTGTGTCTCCCATAATCTTTCAGGTTCTATAAAGTATCCTGTAACAAAACATAGCTAAGATTTCCAACATAACCACCATAATGGGCCCTGTTCACTAAATTTTCATCGATATATACACAATCCTAACTGAAAAAACTTGCTTAATACTAGACATCAATAAATTTCTGCGAGTTCAACTTAATTATTATCCTGGTAATCTCGCAACAGGTCGAAATGCGCCAATCTACAAGGTTCTAAGTGTGGATTACTCAAGTGCTCTGGAACTGTTAAACAAAGAATATGCAACTATGACGTTCTACAGCCTGGATTTGTTAGAAGATTTAAAAGTAAGTCATATTTAGCATACTATACCGGGTAGCAATAAACATTTGGTCAGAGGCAAGTCATTTTTGATGGGATATTTTTTCAAATATTCGATTATCCTGCGTGAAAGATAACTTGAGCAGCTGAATCACATCACTCGTTTTTCGTGGTTCCGCCGCTCAAGGGGCACAAAAACGTAATGGGAACTCCCCTATAGGAGGGACGAGGATGCTTTTCGAAAAGTTTCAAGTAGACCCCTTGTGGGTACCGAAGTCTCGTTTTGTGGAAACGAGATACCAATTCTAAAACGAGCCGATCAGGTTAAAAAATCTTTCTTCTAAACTTGATGTGCTTTTTTCAAATCCTTGAATAAGGAGTATGTAAACAAAAGTACTAAAGGCGACAGACAAATTGCTCCTTATTCATTCGCCAGCTCACTACTCCAAGCTGATGACTAATTCCAACGATGGTCATTATTATCATATGGCAGGAGCCCCAGCATATGGCTAGTATAGTACGCGCGCTCTGATTGGCTGCTGAGAGGGCAAGATTTACTTGTAATGACGGGGAATTTTTTAATTGAGACAAAAGTTATCTCATTTTTTTTTCCGTCACTTCTGGTTTCGATCGCGTGGCCTGATGGGAGGCGAGTACTCTCACCACTGCATCGACCAATCACAGTCCCAAATTTTCGACTTTAACACCATTTAAGTGTACGAGTATGAGCCTCTCAAATTTACGACGAGCATCCACTCCCTTTCCCTTGAATGGAGTCCAAATTCCCTGTCCAGATCTAGACACAAAGACCAGCTACACAGTCTGATACTCACAGTAAAGTTCACGTAGCTAAAAGAAACCTTATTTTAGGGGAAATGAGGAAAAAGAACATAACCCCGTCTGATATGATAAGGGGACAGAATCTATTTTTAGATCCGGAAACTATTTTAACTGACCAATGGCTGATGTTTTTCTCATCAAGTGGTGGTAATTTCAATTTTCAATGCGCCAATGGGGATCTTGTTTCGTTTGAGCTCGACTTTCCACTTGCGGTATTGCGAAACCGCGCAGCCATGGAACGAGATATAAATAGATTCGACAATTCCGTACAAACATAGATTCTGTCCCCTTATCATATCAGACGCGGTTATGTTCTCTTTCCTCATTTTCTCTTGGTGGAAATGTTAAAAAGGTAGTGCAATGAATTTAATGAAGAGATTTTACATCATTCAATGAGTATATTGCAAGTACGCAATTCAGTACATACTACTTTACAAACATTCTAGCTACTCTACAATCATTTTTGGAAATGCTAAATAACCAACTTTTACTACAATATTTAAAATTAAGCTCAATTCACATCTTCTATACTTGTCTTTACTCATTGCACGTTTGCTGCATTATCCCGCCTAAATTGAAGAAGTAAATATAAGGTAATATGATGAAAGAAAATGCACTCAATGCGTATTGAATCTAGTTCCCTTTCTAGTCTAAAACCATTCTCGTCATCATTTTGGAATAGGTAGTCAACAAAGACTTTTGATAACGTTCTAACGTAGATCGTGTCTGTGTCTCCAACAGAAACGTGGCGTGGACGACAAAAGTAAGCTTCCATTTTATCCCTACAGAGATGACGGAATTCTCCTGTATGAGAGACTCAAAGAATTTGCCAATGAGTTCATTGACGCGTACGTATTTTGATATTTTGAACAACGTTACTGACTTTTTCGGCTATTGAAAAACCTAGCTATCTGTGTAACAGTTATTTTGAAAGCTGCTGAACAGTATGCAATATGGTACTGCTTGTTTTATTCTACAGTGTGGTCCTAATGCTTTCACCTGTAAATCAAAACCATGCAGTGTTACTATTCTTTGGAACGCCACTGAACAGTGCTGAAGTGTGGTAGTATTCGGCTTTACTATCGCAGTGTGGTTCCAAGTTTGTTTGAAATTTTGAGGATCAAACTATCCAGTTTGACCATTATCTAGAAAGCTACCGAACATTTCCACATCGTGATACTGTGTTTTTTACTATACAGTGTGGTTCTAAAAAATTGTCATTAAATTTGTGGATAAAACCATGCAGTGTGACCATTCTTTGGAAGGGTATTGAACAGCTCTGTGTTGTGGCACTCTTTCTCGACAGAGCAACACTGGATAATTGCGTGCTCGTAATGTTTGACACAACAAGTATAATTTAAAAAAAAATACGTTGTTAATCTTTTTCTCTGGGTCGTGTTTGCTTTTGCCTTAAATTTTAGTTACTACGAAAACGATGAAGAAATTCAAGCTGATAATGAATTGCAAGAACTCGTCAATGAACTATCAGCTGATGGTAAACAAGGAGATTATGGAGGATTAGGCATGGTAACGTATTGCTTTTATCCATTCATTTATCTTCCTGCTCATTTTTTTTTTACTCTTTCCGCCAATTCAAGTGCTGTATAAATCTCGAAAGACAATGAAGTAGTTCATATTCTCCAATATAGAGAGCTATACGTTACGTCTACGCTGGGACCTTAAGACGCCCCGTTTTTTTGTCAATTAAGTTGCCAAAAGTCACCGAAAGTCACGGCGACTTAAGGTCCCAGAGTAGGCCTTACGATTTGCAAGGCTGATGAAAGTTCTAACGCCACTGTTACGTCTCAGGTAAAGGAATTTCCCGCCAAGATCGAAGACAGAGAAACTTGCAAGAAAGTGCTGACTACATTACTGTGGGCGTTCACCGGTCAGCACGCCGCATCAACGTTTCCTCTTCTAGAATACGGCGGATTTGTACCCAACGCGCCTCACAGACTGTTCGCTGATAGCAATGGAGAAGCGGGCTTCTCTAATCTGATGTTTGGAAATAAAGCTGTGGCTTTGGTAAGACGTAACGATAATGCTATAATTTACCGTACGTTTGCTATTAAGCAGCCTTTATCAACTGAAGCCACCCCTCCCTGGAAGAAGAAATTAATTATAGCACCTCCCCACCTTCCCTCAATAAAACAATTGTCTTTCAAAATTCTCAAGTGAAATTGCGTGCTTTGATTAATTCACGTCAAATAAAGCTTTTAAGGAAAAACCACGAAGTGGTTTTATAGGGAGAACTGTTTGGGACTGTTCTAGCAGAAGTGTTAAATAACTATGAAATTTTTCATTGCACTACCACTCGAAAACGCGGCGAGCATCATACTTCAGTGTCACTCATTGGGATTTTGACTTTGGAATCATCTCATATATCTCAAAGCTGCTTTATTTAGCAAGGCCAATACCCCAACCTCCTCTATTAAGCTACAACCCAAATATACCACCCGTGTCACTTGATAGAGAATTTACGGTAGTTCTGGAAAAAAGGGGTTTTGTAGTTATGCGTCAACGTAAACTTTGTTACATGTGGTGCGTGTAATCTGTCCATCAATAACCACTATGCCAACCAAGGTCGCACTCATGATAAAAAAAAGTTTAGACTCATCAAAGTCTCTTTTTGTCTATCGCGAAGAATTCATATTTTTTTCCTATAGAATAAAGTTTACTGTTTCAAAATTGATTTTAAAATTTGTACTTATTTATCAATTTATATTACTTCTAAAATACATTCGTGAGGTATGAAGTTTTGAATCTGCCCATTATGCACTGATGGTATTTTATTTTGATTTATCATATGGTTGGTTCCGCGAGCGGGCATGCGCAAGACAAAGCGAATCCCGAGTTCTGATTGGCTACCCGAGCGAGCAAGATGGGCCTCTCTTACTGCTCGGGATTTTCCGCTTTATTTGTCCTTCAAAACAAATGAAACAAAATGGCCATGTAATAAAATCATTTATTGACGGACACTGGCCGCGTTCTCTTTTGCGTTTTTATTGGCCTCGACTACATCTCGTTCAATAAAAACGCAAGAAGGAACTTGGCGAATAAGCAGCCATGTTGACCACACGTTTGGTCAATAACGTATATATAATTAACTCAGTGCAAATAATCAGCGTGCATTACAACCGTATCAATCTCTTTGAAAATCCTGCAGGAAATTGCCGAGCTGAGCTCCAACCTAGCAGGTATACATTTGGATCAGCTGTGGGACTATGGATCCAACATGAAGGACTCGAAAGGAAGGGAGATAGTGGAAAAGTTCTATAAAGGACTCTCGTCGTTATCGGAAGAGATTCTCAAGGCTAACGAAAAGCGTGTCACAGATGGATTCCTACCTTATCCTTATTTTCTACCAGAATTCGTCACAAACAGCGCGAGCACGTGATGTGCCAAAACCAATGAACACTAAATACTGTCATGGACATAGTATTTGAACTTTTTGCCATGCAAAGGGTCACAAAACGTCTCATAATTTAAAGAACTTTGACTTGACAAATTACCGGAAAGAATGTTTTCGGGATCGGCAAAGCTTTACTCTGTTTCAGTTTCATGTCAGAATCCTTAAAATATAATAAGTGTATTGGGAATAGGGGCACGAAGTCGATCATAGAGGGTTGCTATTTTTTTCTGTATTTCTCCCGGGGACTTTCCTTAGTGCTCTAACACGGACCCTAATTATGAGTGATGCGAAATCTTTACCTCGCCTGACTTTCTCAGACGTGATCAACATGGATCTTCTCTTTACAAAATCAACACATATTTAAGCAAATTAAAAAGGTTATAAGAATTGAAGGATGATCAGTTAAGAAATAATTATTTACTCAGTTTGATACCATATCCTTCAAAGTGACACCCATTAAAAGAGAAAAAATCTTCCCGCAGATCCCGTGATTTTAGTTTTGAGGCAATACACAGCAATGCATACACAACAGAAGAATACGCTAACAAATCAAATTTCCTTGTACTGTTCGGAACCTTTCACTGATACGCTGATTTCCCGGGGATCAGTATATATTCGGCCTTACTGAGCAGGATAATTGTTTTCAAAAAGGTTTTGTTTCAATGTACGTGTTGATTGCAAAACTCTGTTCTGTTGGTGAGAAAGTGAAAAGTGACAGAAATATTTTTGAGCCAGAGTTTTCCTGCCCAACGCACAAAATTACGTAGATAGCGGCACAACTGTCGTGTAACGTGATCACGAACTGCATGCACTTTGTTGCCACATGTAATGGCAGATAAGTTTAAACAATCAATGACTAGTTTGCAATTGCACCTCGTCAATATTTTTCCTACGTATTAATTAACACAGAGGGAAATAGCTATGGTTATAGTTTGTGTTCCAATACGAGAGTTAAATTCTAGATCCCGTTGTATCAGATGCATGCAAGAAGTCTTTTTTCTTTTGTTATTGCAATAATAAATTGTAAAAGCAACGAGGCTACTGGGACGAGTGTATTGTTTATGTTTTCAACAAGATTTATAAAAGTTAATTTCCATTAAATACACCATAATGAAAACAAGAATAAACATCATTTTGGAAGTCTCTTAAATGGAATGCTGTTCACGTTAACCCTTTCATCACTGAGTCAAAAGCATTCATCGATATATACCAAATAAGTGGATAAGACTGTAAGCTCTCTCTTATTGGCTTATCAAACTCCCCGCAGTGGTTTTCTTATCCTCCTAGTACCAACAATATACAATGAATAATAACAAAAAACAAACGAAAATAAAGAAAAAACAAAATGTTCTACTTTCACTTCTGGTAGAAAAAATTTTTCAAATGACCAAAGCGTTCGAGCCAAACTTCGCATTAGTAACTACCTAAATTGTTGCTTGGTACATACAAATCTCGAAAACGCTCATGGAAACACTCGCCAGCGCCTCGTGTTCCCACAGCATTTCTCGTTCTCCCAAACATACACTCGTGTATCTATTAAACAATTAGATATTAATGAGCTCGAGATTTCTATCGCGTGATGGTTGACGAGGGCGCAGCCCGAGTCAACTATCACGCATAGAAATCGAGAGCGAATAATCTAATTGTTTTAGTATAAATCTACTAGTCGTTCAAAACTTTGTCTTTTCTGGAACAGCCTCGACCAGTAAACTGTCTAAATCTTCTTCACGGACTCTTCGAAAACGTGAAGAAGCGGCCGCCATTACGCTACTCACTATCTATCACAGAATAGATAGTGGGTAGCGTAGCCAATCAGAGCGCGGCATTTGTGATAGAACACTAGTAGATTTATACTAAAACTCGATAGAAACACGGTACATGTTTTCTATTTCTTAAATATTATCGAACAGGTTCAATTATTGTTAAAAAGAAACAACAATCATAACTATCGAACTATCATTTTAATTTTAACGCAATAGAATGCTGGAGTAATCCTGCGATAGACGAGCGTCCCAACCAGTCGGCAGTAACAATACTCCAGGTTCATGTTAGTTATACAGCTAAAAAGCACGTGAAGCATTGGTACTGCCTACTGGATTGCTAACATGTAACTAACAGGTCGGTCGATTTACTTTGTAATTTATGTGTATTTTTTCTAATGGGCTAAGTACGTTGTATTTTTGCTGTAAAAAGGGTTGTATGTATTAAGTGTTTGTTATGATGTTAATAAAGTGCTTAAAAAAATACTCCAGGTGCTTCATGCTAGAGATCGTAGTATGAACCAGCTGGCGTGTGGGCCCCACAGCTCTTTAACAATATACGTATCGCACTATCGTTTGATCTGTTGCATAATATTTTAGCCATTGTATTTTACACAGAACAAAAATAGGCAAGTATTGCATGCATGTGGCTACTTCATTGATTACGTTTATTCGGACCTTTTTGCCATACCTATCGTCTTTCCTCGATTTCATTTCTTTTACACATTCTCTTCTGAGTTTAAAAATAAATCGATAAAAAAGTTACAAAAAATAAACTCGTGTCTTTCCTTTAGGAATGTCGTCCAAATATAAGCCGGCCGCTGTAAATTTGTTGATCCTAGGCCGATTTACCACCAGAGGCCCTTTTATTTTCTTGGGAAGGTTCCCACTGTGCGCAACCTTGATTTTTCTCACTTTATTGTGCGACTGGTGCAGGGTAAAATGCTTAGTCGCTCCCATAATTCTTCGCGGTGCGCGAATTGTATTGTGCATTGTGATTGCCTAAATACTAGGCACGCGCTGATTGGCTACTTCACTCACTCACTCACTCGTGTTTCCTTTGACATATTGGCTCCTGCATTATTTCGTAAGCAGCAGCCACAAAATGAAACAAAATCACAATCATTATTGGAATCTTAAAATGTATATGTCTACTAGCTATGTATCTTGAGGGACAACCAATGTGTTTACGAAACCAGCCGTGATTAGAACGGCAAATAAAATAATAGACTTTTCAGACAACTAGACCTGCTGTGGTAATTTTGGAGACATAATAGTACCGTGTATATCCTTTCAGACTTCTGTGGATTGCTCTGTTGTTTCCAAAAACAATTAAGAAATGCAAATACAAGTCGTTTTTCTCTTTCACTGTTCTTAATTATGACTGCGTACTGGCAATATTTATAATGCTGGAGATTCCCTACTATGGACTGGCATATCCCATTTCTGTCAGCAGGAAAAAATGACTCCAAGACGTAACTTCGTGCTACAGAACCGGGACGATTTTGGCAGTGTGGGTTAAACTACTATCCTAGACAAAACGTATGGCATAGTTCCATTATTTACGTTGAAACATCAGAATCTCCGATTCTGCTTTTCCATGAACAATGTTGATCACGAATGAGAAGTCAAACACATGTGAAACATGATGCACAGATTTTGTACTTCAGCACTGCCTAGGGAGTGAAGAGAAAATCTTTGTAACAAGTTTCTGTGGAAGAACAATTAATATTAATATCGCTTGTTTTGAAATTATACGGAAAGACGGGTAGAACTGGTTAACCGCGCCATTAGGTTTTGTCCACGATTGTAGCTACACAATGCTTACTTAAGCGTTCATAATGTTTGGTGTTAACCTTAGTCTTAACTGTTAACACAACCTGGGGCCGGTTGTTCGAAGGCCGATTAGCGCTAACCCAGGATTAAATTTTAACCCGGGTTTCTTTTCCTCTTGTTAAAAAGCGTTTTCACCGATAACTTTCTCTATTTTATTCAGAGCATACAATCATCAAATTGTATTCGAAAAGAATTATACTGAATGTGCTTTTTAAGCTCTCATATCAGCAATTAAATTTCGCACTAACCCTGGGTTACCTTAACCCTTCTTTGAACAACTCGGCCCTGATGAATAAATGTTTTTGCTTTTACAGTTATAATATATAATTTCTTCTTTGGAAGGCCGTATCGTTATAGACGTGCGCCAATATGATCTTGCTTTTACGCTACTTGTAATCATTGAGCTTTGTTGGTTTGAATTTCATTTCTGGTATTTCGAAGTGACAGCTAGTGTGGTAGCAGAGAAGCGATGTTGCATAAACAAGAATCTATGCAAGAAATATAGTATAAAATGAAATGCTCTTCTGCAACATAATATTACTAACTTGGAAAATACAAACTTTCACTTAATTCAAAGGGGTTTCCATTAAGATGACGTGACTAATGAAAGCACCATCACCTCAGCACCATCACGTCACGTCATCACCGCCGACCGGTTAGCTCAGTTGGTAGAGCACCGGACTACCGTGCGGGAGGTTGCGGGTTCAAACCCCGGCCGGACCAACACTCAGGGTCTTAAAAATAACTGAGGAGAAAGTGCTGCCTTTGTAATGACATCTGTAAATGGTTAGACTTTCTAGTCTTCTCGGATAAGGACGATAAACCGTAGGACCCGTCTCACAACACTTGTTCCTAATGATCTATGGGACGTTAAAGAAGCCACACACTGTTCGAAAAGAGTAGGGGACGTAGTTCCCGGTGTGGTGGTCTATCTCTACGTCTGGTTGCATCTGACAATTCATGCATGGGTGGAGTGGGTGGGTGAGATCATATATGGATTGATAGCGGCAGCCAGAGGCGCCTTTACATGCTGACGTCCGATCTCATCCAATAGAAGTGTAAAGCGCCTTTGAACATATTCATATGAAAAAGTGCGCTATATAAATTCATTATCATTATCATTATCACGTCACCGTCGTGATGGTGAGAGCACCATCGCTTCTGACCTCTCTACACGAGGTTCGTATTTGAGGGCTTATACTGTTGTTCTGTTCTATCCATCCCTTAAGCGTTTTCTGCGGTTTTCTATTTATACCCTCTTCACAAATGGCAACAACTTCCAATCCTAAGTTAATCCGGACTAAACGTTGCATAGTTTATCACGCGATAGATATCATCTTTTATCAGGTGTCATAATTCACTGGAGTAAATGCTTTCTCTTGAATTACGTTTTTGACATTCTCCCTCAGGCTTGCAATTGCAGCAAGTTAAACTGAATAGTGATTTAAGCCACATTTCAGGTTTGCCCCTGAAAGATTCAAATGCAAATTAAAGTGTCGATTATTTGTGATTTTTCCAAAGGGCAAACTACTTTGCTGTAGGCTCTACATCTCAGATACATCGTTTAAAAACCAATTTCACCCCTTGTACTATGACGTTCCAATTCAGCCTAAAAATGAAAAACGTGCGCTCGAATGCTAGTTAATAAAATACACTTCCCATGTAAAGCACTTCACAGCTTGAAAAATTAGCTTCACGATCAGAAACAATATTCTTACAATTGTCTGACGAATTCTGCCCCAGCCTTGAAATGCATAAAGTATCATCTGTGTCTTTGTCTACATCCACAAGACTCCGATTCAACATGTTTGAACTTGACATTGTTTCGGGAAGCTTTTGTTTTTCAGCTCTCCAGGTGTGAAGTGTAACAACCTAAAGGGGCCACCATAACAAACGGCTTCAGTTGAAAAACCTGTTATTCGAGTATTTAGGGGTGTCAACAATAATGAAGAGACCACCTGTCAAGTCTTGAGAACACAGAAAGCACTTTGTGACAGTTTTTGTTCTCTTTCGGTTACGGTTCAACGCTTGAGCTTGCTTTAATCACACCCCCCCCCCCCCCTCCCTGATTCTGGACAACACCAAGATAAAACAAGCGATTCCGACAGTTTGCCCAAAGGTTTTCATCTCAAGAAGGCAAGGACAAGTTAACCACGTCTGAGTAGGAATTACATCACCGCCACGTTTTCAATTTTAAGAGTGAGAAGAGTGCAGGGAAATGTTTGTTTGAATGACATAATGAAAATAAACCACCTGTGGAAACAACACAGGCGTAAATTTTTTGACTGGTACCGGCTTCAGGAGATCACCAGATCGAAAGCATTAATCAATATTAGCCAATGGCAGACGAACAGTTACGTCAAAAGTGCACTGGAAGGTTTTCCCCGTCAAATTGCAATTGCCTTTTTCCACTAACAAATTTTTCTTGTTTAAATAGCAAGACAGCCAGAAAGCAACAAGTGTTTTTGAAGAGTCAGCATTTCGTCATTATAATCGCCCCTTCATTGCACAAATTTTAATTTTATAAGTAAACAAATGGTGTTGGCACACGCTTTACTTGTTTGACTGAACTCAAGTTTAGTCCAAGCAACCATATATGGTGATTTCTGTAGTAAATCGCTCTGATTGGTTAGAATCACGGTGCTTTCCGACCCTCCACAACCTATGAAGTCATTGGTGAAAAAGCTCATGTACCAGGCTACCACTTCGGGCGGCGACGGGTGGTCGGAGAGAAAGCCAAACTCGGAGTTGATTTAAAATTCTGAGATAGCTCTTGACTGGTAAATGTGAAAGAAGAAATTTTGAGAAAGTTCGAATCGGGTTTTGGTCGTCCTAAGACGACTTAATCTCATGTGAGATGAAATTTAGCATCCTTTTTATCCTATGTCTGGCGTGGGTTTCACAGGCGTCGCCAATATCACGTAAGTCTATCAATTCTATTTGTTAAATTCTGTTGCTACGATCGTTGAACGAACTCAAAACAAGTTGATCGATCGATTTGTAGGCGAACGTTGTCTTCCGTGTTCCCTTTTATGTGGAATACCGTTTTAAACGCGATCAAGCTTGTGTTGAGTCCTTTTCTACTTCAAGATGGTTGAGATGTAATTCCTCAATTTATTAACTTGTTGTTGAAGTTAGGAAGGAACTCTTTTATTCAATTAGTAGTGATTGTCGGCTTCATTAAATATGCAACTGGCCTTTCACTGAAGAAGAAACCCTTACCAAAAGAACTTTGTAATTACAAGAGAAAGTCACATTTCTAACTAGAAATTTTTTTTTCTTAGTTGTTTATTGTCAGGAAATTGCCCAAATTAGTTTTGTATTTGAAGGCACTGAGTTGAAACGGTCAGCGGAACTTAGAAATCAAGGAGAAACCTTAAATTCTAGCTAAAGGGCTGAAGGACGTTCATCTATGTAGGGAAGGTATATGCAGGAATATTTCTATCCACTTCAGTTTAGATGAAACGAGTTACTTTTAGTGAATTTAGTTGAGGAAACACTTTTCTGTTACCCTTGTTTATCACCAAACTCGTCAGCTATGACAAAGATTATGATTTATTCGACAAAACACTTCTTTTCTGGAAACGAACTCACGAAAGAGATGTTAGTATAAAACATTGGAAAAGAAGGGCAACTCTTAAGAGCATTATGCGTTTTAATCCACTTCATTGCTGAATCAGCCATGTTGTGCGACATATGACACCTAGACACATCATAAAGATACGAGTCATTGGTCAGGTTTACGGGGAGTCTAAACGGTACTTTTTTTGCTCTCATAGAAACTATAGACCCTGTGTTGCATAGTAGACAGCATTAAGCGTCGACTACACCATAATTCGCGGTTCGAGGTTGCGTTTAACTTGTTGTCATCTTTTCGCCAAACTGAAGAGTTTGGTGATCACGTTATTTAAAGAGGGTAACGCCCACTAGATCTAGGCTAATTTTGTAACTTTAATCAATTTTGGTCAGCGATGGTCGATTTTTTGTCACCTTGTCAATAACGCAAGAGTCTTATTATTTCATAAATCCTATAATTACAACTGCTTTCTTAAATTAGCTTTCGCCAATGCCTGGAAAACCTTGGCAGTTGACAGTCTGTCTGGGTACGACAGCATCTTAGACTTCTTAACTACCTGAAGGGTGTTGCCTTAAAGGAGTTCAAAGGTTCTTTTTACTCTGTGACAAGGTAGAAGACTAATAAATTAAAAAAAATACAAAGATTAAATAAAAGCCAAAACGGGTAGATTGATATTGCTTGAGGCTGTTACCTTATTTCCGAAAAGATCAAGACAGGGCGAACAGATTGTTTCCTCGCGAAGCGAGGTTACTAATCGTGTCGCTTCTGGTCAGACTGCGTGGCTCGCAAGCCCGATTAAATCAAGCCGAGAGTGTTAAGACATGAAATCCAACCATCACTATACCTCATAGCATGACGTACATACCATGAGGCAAAAATGATGATTTTTTTTGAGCGCCGAGCAGAGCATCCAAATAAAAACCCATCAAATCAAGTCGCTCTACCTATTTACGAAGCCAAGTTCCGGAACCGAATACGAACCCCGATCATGCGAGGCGGGTGTTCTCGTCAATCTCTCGATAAAGTTTTATATTGAATGTACTTCCGCCGACCGGTTAGCTCAGTTGGTAGAGCACCGGACTACCGTGCGGGAGGTTGCGGGTTCAAACCCCGGCCGGACCAACACTCAGGGTCTTAAAAATAACTGAGGAGAAAGTGCTGCCTTTGTAATGACATCTGTAAATGGTTAGACTTTCTAGTCTTCTCGGATAAGGACGATAAACCGTAGGACCCGTCTCACAACCCTTGTTCCTAATAATCTGTGGGACGTTAAAGAACCCACACACTGTTCGAAAAGAGTAGGGGACGTAGTTCCCGGTGTGGTGGCCTATCTCTACGTCTAGTTTCATCAGACAATTCATGCATGGGTTGGGTGGGTGTGTGAGATCATATATGGACTGATAGCGGCAGCCAGAGGCGCCTTTACATGCTGACGTCCGATCTCACCCAATAGAAGTGTAAAGCGCCTTTGAACATATTCACATGAAAAAGTGCGCTACATAAATTCATTATCATTGTAACAAATCACACACCGTGTGTTACATAATCCACGGTCACGCTCTTGTCACGCGCTTGTTTTGTTTGTACATATGTCATGTGATCTTAAATTTGATCTGTTGTGATGAACGCATGTAATCAACGTTACTCTGAGTGAGAACGAGAATAAATCGATAACGCGCGATCATCGACTACGTTTCCTTTTTTTCGAATTCTAACATGGCGCCCAACGTGGGGCACAAGCAACGATCCTGAGATGACAGAACAAGTTCCTCGACTGCGCGCAACCCGTGCAGGGCATAAAGGTGTAATTACAAAACTCATCGGTGAATGCGAAGCGATATTAGAGAGCGAACCCACGGAACTCGACGTTAAATCACGTAATCGATTAGCGAGAAATAAAGCTGCCCTGAAGGAAAAATTGTCAACGATTACAGATCTCAACGAAAGAATCATTGCCGTATGCGACGTTGAAGAAATAGAGAAGGAGATAGAAGATGCCGAAGCCTTAAAATTTAGAATCCAGGATGCAATTGCCAACATTTCGATTTCAACAACACCGCCCCCTGAACTGAACACGTCCTTCGCGTTGATGGGAACTCCAAATCAAGTACAGATCGCCGCCAACAAACCTTCCATTCCACCCGAATCACCTACAGCCTCTTCGATGAATGGAAAATCAGGATATGGTGGACCTCGACCGGCGCGCTCGAAACTTCCAAAACTTATCTTACCCAAGTTCCGAGGAGACTTCACGCAGTTCAGAACGTTCTGGGGAACTTTCGAAAGCTCCGTACACTCCAACCCCGACCTCACGAAAATCGATAAATTTAGTTATTTAGTTTCACTGCTCGAGGGAAGTGCTTCGCGTGCTATTGCCGGCCTACCAATAACCGAAGAAAATTACGACGCCGCTATCGATATTTTGACCAAACGATTTGGGAAGCCTCAACAGCTCATTTCCGCTCACATGGAGGAACTTTTAAAGATTTCGGCCTGTTCTCCGGATAAACCGTTCCAACTGCGTTATTTATACGACAAGATCAGCGTCAACATAAGAGGACTAGAAGCACTTGGAGTGAAGTCCGAACAATACGGTAGCCTACTAATTCCTATCATCATGTCAAAGCTTCCCCCAGAGGTCAGAGTACATGTGGCACGTAACACATCTCAAGATGTTTGGTCGATCGAACCGTTGTTGGATTTGATACACAATGAAATCGAAGCACGAGAGATCAGCGAGAAGGTCAAAATCATGTCAGAGCCTAGACGACCAGCGCATTTCACTGGAAATTCTACCAGGGAAACACCCGCAACAGCAGGAGCATTCTTTGTCGATTCAAAAACAGGGAATATACCGACATGTGTTTATTGTTCGGGAAAGCATTTTTCGGCTTCGTGCGAAATTGTTATCGAAATAGGCGCTCGTAAGGAAATTCTCAAGCGAGAGGAGAGATGCTTCGTCTGTTTGAAACGGGGACACCATCAAGATCAGTGCGTCAGAAATTGCAGAAAGTGTAAACAAAGGCATCATCAATCGATCTGCCAAGCAAGAAATCAAAGTAATCCGCCCATCAACGCCGCACCCGCGACCTCGTGTTCTTCTGTTAACCTCGCTACACAAGAAAGATCTGATGATTCCCCGACGCTCGAAAACGGCAACCCATGCAGCACAACTGTAACTTCCACGACTTCTGAGAACGAAAACACCAAGAAAAGAGTTTTATTGCAGACGGCGCGTGCGATAGCAACAAACAAAGACGATACAAGATCGACAACAGTAAGACTATTGTTTGACAACGGAAGTCAGCGAACTTACGTCTCGAACAACTTGCGATCAAAATTAAACTTGAAGTCCACTCAAACGGAACGACTTAACCTTAACACGTTCGGAGAAACAAAATACAAGAAACAAAATTGCGATGTGGTAGAATTGTCACTACGAAAGCCTGGATGCAACGACGGCGCTATAATCATTTCTGCATTAACATTTCCGGTTATTTGTTCGCCTTTGCCAGCCAAGGTCTCTGTGAATTATCCTCATTTATATGGATTGGAGCTAGCAGACAAGCCATGTGACACGCCAGATGGTACGATTGATTTGCTGATCGGCTGCGACTATTACTGGGACATCGTGACGGGGGAGACAAAACGAGGAGAGGATGGTCCTATTGCCGTAAAAAGCAAACTAGGATGGCTTTTGTCCGGACCGATTAAAGGTTCTGCAACACGAGACGACATAACTCATTCGAATTTGATTATTGAAGCACAAGAGTCACTATTGGCGGGAAATGAAGATGATGCTCTTGTCGACGCTCTCAAAAGCTTTTGGGAGGTTGAGTCAATCGGTATCAAGGACCTACCCAATGAAGACCTTCGTGAAGAATCCTTTGCAATAGACGTGAAACAAAACGCCGATCGCTATGAAGTCAAGCTGCCGTGGAAAGGGGACTGCATACCATCTTCTGACAATTATCAACTGAGCGAATCACGACTGAGATCTTTACATCACAAGCTTCGCAAGGATCCAGAGTTATTATGCGAATACGATAAGATTATTAAAGAGCAGTTGAAGGCAAGAATAGTTGAGAAGGCGACAAACGAAGAATTAAACGGCGAAAGAAATGCAGCTCAAGTTCACTATTTACCACATCATGCAGTCGTACGGAAAGATCGTGAGACGACAAAGGTCCGAATTGTGTACGATGGTTCAGCAAAGTCCGTCAAGCAAGGAAAATCATTGAATGATTGTCTTGAAACAGGCCCAAACTTCATACCGCATGTTTTCGACATGTTAGCGAATTTTCGAAAGAACGAAGTGGCCCTCACAGCTGATATCGAAAAGGCTTTCCTCATGGTTGGCATTCAAGAAGAACATCGAGATTATCTTCGCTTCTTGTGGTTTGATGACCCACATCTCGAGAAACCTCCGATTGTACAGTACAGATTCACTCGACTTGTGTTTGGCTTACGACCTTCGCCCTCTATTTTAGGAGCGACAATTTTGCACCACTTAAAGCTGTCCAAACAAAGTGACCCAGAGATGGCAGAGCTACTGGAAAAGTCTTTTTATGTAGACGATCTCTTGACGGGGGAGTCAACTGAAGAAAAGGTCCTCGCCATTTACCATCGAACGAAGAAAATCATGTCCGAAGGAGGATTTAATCTCAGAAAATGGAGATCCAACTCACCGAATGTGCAAAAGGAGATCTCACTAATTGAAGGCAAACCAGCATCCATCGACGTCCATAGGACCGCGACAAGCAAAGAAGACGACGAGTCGTACGCGAAATCTAACACTGGTCTCTTTTCATCCTTAAACGATGAAGATTCGTTCGTTAAAGTACTAGGCCTGAACTGGGACACGCGCACTGACGAAATTTTCTTCAACTTTTCTGAATTGAATGCATATGTTAGTTGTCTTCCGCTCACCAAGAGATCCGTTCTCAAGGCAACGGCAAAGATTTTTGATCCCATGGGATTCCTTACACCGCTGACGGTAGGGATGAAAATCTTGTTTCAAGAACTTTGCATAGAGAAAACAAGTTGGGATTCCGAGTTACAGGGAAACTCACGTCGTCAGTGGAAGTCTTTTCTCGCAGAGCTCAAGATGATCGATCGCTACCGCATTCCAAGGTGCTACTTCTCAAGAAAACCTGTAGACAGTCAAGTACACGGGTTCGGAGACGCATCAGAACGCGCTTACGCCGCAGCTGTTTATATCCTAAACAGGTACAGCGATGGACACGTCCAAATTAGACTTGTCGCGTCAAAATCAAGAGTTGCTCCCATCAAGAAGCAAACAATTCCTCGGTTAGAGTTATTAGGAGCTCTTATCTTAGCCAGACTAGTGACGAAGTTGAAATCAATCGGAACAGAGTTTCGAACGGTTCTGTGGAGTGACTCAACAGTTGCACTGAGCTGGATCAAGAATGAACGACTATGGAAGCAGTACGTTGGTTTACGAGTGGATGAAATTCGCAGCCTAACCCCCCCGGAATTATGGAGACTGTCCCGGAGAAGTGAAACGCTGAGTCGAGTCCATACAACCTCTCATCATTTTCTTGTAAATAATATGAACGGAGAACTTATATGACTTTATATTTTTTTGATTTTTTCGGTGTAGTTGATTCACTACGTGAACAACTAGGGGGAGTGTAACAAATCACACACCGTGTGTTACATAATCCACGGTCACGCTCTTGTCACGCGCTTGTTTTGTTTGTACATATGTCATGTGATCTTAAATTTGATCTGTTGTATATATGAACGCATGTAATCAACGTTACTCTGAGTGAGAACGAGAATAAATCGTCACGCTCTTGTCACGCGCTTGTTTTGTTTGTACATGTCATGTGATCTTAAATTTGATCTGTTGTATATATGAACGCATGTAATCAACGTTACTCTGAGTGAGAACGAGAATAAATCGATAACGCGCGATCATCGACTACGTTTCCTTTTTTTCGAATTCTAACAATCATTATCATTATGTTTCAACAAAGGGTACTGTAATGCATACCTCTGTCGTTCCTGTTCGGTAAAACCGGTAACTGTGATCTTTATTTCAAAACGAATCTACGAGGCTAAGAAACATTAAGATGTGTAGAGAAAACGTAGCATCGATCGTGATTAATTATGGTAAGAACAATAAACCAGGAGAATTTAACCAAAATTTTTTTTAACCACAGAAAGAAGAGAGAAACGAGATGACGATTTACAAGCCGACAAAGAAGGTAAAAATTATGATGGGGAGTTTACTTTCAATGCCCCGGAAAGGACCTCGTTTCATCTGCATTCCAGAATGACTTTAAACGGAGAGAATCTCACCTTAAGGAAAATTCTAACCACAAAAAAGTTTAAGTTAAATGACCCGTGTCTCTTTTCCTACAGTTAGGACCATAATTTCTGCTATAGTTGACGCAATTTTGGATGGAGACAAGACTCGTCGATCCGATATACCAGGTAAAGTAGCTAACAGTGCCGACTTTAATTAGCTCATGAAAAAAAAAACATTGATGGTCTTACTTCTTGATCTATCCACTAGTACTAGTTCTAGTACTAGTACTAGTACCACTAGCACTAGCACTGGCACTAGCACTGCCACTGCCACTGCCACTGCCACTGCCACTGCTACTGCTGCTGCTTCTACCACTACTAATAATTCCGGATATTTTTCCAATTTTATAAACATGCTTGAACAATACAATCTAACCAGTTTAGATGCTGAATCTCTAGATAATGATAAAATTAGACGATATACCACAGAAATGAGACAGAAATATCTATCTTTTTGGCGGCACAGCCTTGAAAACTCAAAAAAACTAGAATTTTAAAGATGAAAATTCTACATCTGATTATCTCTACCAGCTAAGACATTATGACGAACGAAAGAATTTTGTTAAATCTAAAATAAGTAATCACAAACTTATGATTGAACATGGTCGATACCAAGTCGATCATTTGCCAAGAGAAAATAGATTATGTCCCTTATGTAACTCAAATCAGGTAGAAGGTGAGATTCATTTCCTCTTTCAATGTAACAAATACTCAGTACAGAGACAGGCATTTATTAATCAAATCAATCGAATAATACCTGACTTTGACAAGAAATCATCTCCAGAAAGCACAAACCTGATAATGAATTCAAAGGAACATCATGTAAATAAGTTAGTTATGAAGTTTGTTTCCTCCTGTACGAAAATACGTGATTCATTGTTAGTAATGTAACTGAATATTTCTAGATTATTATTAGTGCTGTTTGTTTTATACTCTGATTGTCATATGCATGCTTTTGCAATACTGTAAAATGATGCGGTCATACAAATAAAGCAATTTATTACCGTTAAAACTATTACTTTTCCTCCTCCTCCTTCTCCTCCTCCTCCTCCTCCTCCTCCTCCTCCTCCTCCTACTACTACTACTACTACTACTACTACTACTACTATTACTACTGCTACTGCTACTCCTACTACTACTACTACTACTACTACTACTTTTACTACTACTACTACTACTACTACTACTATTATTACTACTGCTACTACTACTACTACTACTACTATTACCACTACCACCACTACCACCACCACTACTATCACTATCACTACCACTACCACTAACAATACCATTACAGATATCACTTCCCTTACTACTACTACTACTACTACCACTACCACCACCACCACTACTACCACTATCACTACCACTACCACTAACACTAACACTACCATTACAGATATCACTTTCCTGATCACTACTACTACTATCACTACCACTACCACCACCACCACCACCACCACCACCACCACCACCACTACCACCACTACTACTACTACTTACAAATATTACACCACGATGATACAAAATCCATCTCTGCAAGCCAGCTTACAAATTTTTTTATTACAAAAACAAGAATTGAAAAGCATTGAGTATACAAACGAAAGTTACGCAATTGCCAAAGTTGAAAGGGAAAAGCTAGGCATGACGTTGACGTCAACGATATCGTTAAGGGTGAGGATGTAGAAAATGCGTCAATTTGTCCCCAAATATATTTTCGTATTAACATGTCAAGTAGTGTATTTTCCAGTTAAGCACTTACGTCTATACAATGAAACAAATTAATGATACTTAGTAAGTGTCAAAATATAAGGTGATTGTTCCGTTTTTTTTTCAGATGACGAAGAAAACGAAGAAGTAAAACCAGCTAACCAGATCACCAATTTAATATCTGGTGAAAAAAGCATGGACTCTGGAGAAGGAGAAAGTACTAGTAATGGTTTGACTAAGAAAAGAAGGAGTTTCATTCCGGGAGAAAATCACGTAGACGAAAAGACTGTCTCCGAAATAACTGAGAAAGAAACTGGTGCAAATGTAGAACCAGTGTCCGAACAAGCTGAAGCGTCCGGAGACGAACCTTCGGGTATTTCCGGGAACTTCGAGAATTCCGGCGACAGCGAGGAGCCCGAGAAGTCAAGAGAATCCATAGAGACCGAGGACTCAGGTATGCTATTTGATTAAATTTTTACCGAAAAACGACTGAAACCGAGACAAAAAAATGAGGACAAAAAATGAGGACAAACATGTCGGGTTCAGAAGTTGTCTCCTTGTCACGTTATTTTTACGTGAACGTTTTACTGGAAACACCTTAGAAACAATTAACCAGCCACTAGAAAGATCTCGTTATCATGTGGCATATTCAATAAGTGAAAGACCTGGGAAAACTTCAGGCTTGAACGGGATTCGAAGCCATGATCTTGCGATACCAGTGAAAATTTTCGAACCAACTGAGCTATCACGCCAACTGGGATCTGGTCATTTGTAAGTTTGTAATATACCAGAAGAGGAAAACGATATGGGTGCGCGTATAAAAATTTCATATATTTGAACTGCTGAAGAGACTTAATAAGTAAATGATTGTCGCAGTTAGGTGAGCAAGTTAAGAAGTTGACCAGAAAACAGTCGGGCTTGAACGAGATTCAAGCTCATGACCTTACGATACTAATGCAGTGCTCTAGCCAACTGCGCTATCAAGCCAGATGAGAGCTGGTCATTTTTGAGTTCGTAATACACCCACAGAGGATATCACTTACTTGATCCTTCTTCTGCAGTTCACATATATGAAATTTCCATATATTTACATTCAGGTGTGGTATATAGAGGATATTACACGGTGGCGCGAAGATATGAATTTTATATTCGAGCGGTGAAATATTGTTTTTAATACGATCCATAAACTTCAAGCCACCGTGTAATGTTCTTTTTATTATAAGGACAAGAACTAACGGGAAAACCTTGTTAGGACGCGCGCGTACAACCGGGACATTTGGTATATAACTTTTTCATATCTTCAGAGTGAAAATATGGAAAATGCGAATGTTCTAGTTTCCGGTAAAACACTATTATCCATATAATAAATGTTGTTATCTATAAACATAATATATTTAACTAATTACTAAAGCGCGACTAGTTGCAAGTAGGGAGATCACCGGGTTGCAGGCTGTGCATACAGTAAAGTGAGGAAGTGTCGTAGCTTAAATAGAACAAGCATTACATTGCAAGTGGCGTAAGCACTGTATTGCAGGTGGTGTTAGCACTGAATTGCTAGTAGTGTGAGTATAAGAAGAGACACATGGTAAACATTGTATTGAAAGTACTGTTAGTGTCGCATGTATTTAGTATCGACTAGATTTGAAAACAAAAAAAAGGACTAAAAATTCGCGCTAAATATTCGTCTTAAGTCAACCATTCAAAAACTGTAATTTGTAAATATTTTGTTTAAATGGAATGAGTTTTTTTCTATTTCGGGCTAGAATCGAAGAATACCAGTACTTAATTTAGCTAATTTAAGCACATAGCGTTTTGTTCGCCTCGTTATTTGCAACTAAGATCAACTAACACCAAGTCTGCTCAAGCTGATGGAGAAAAATCTCTACTTTTTGCTTCAGGAAAAAAAGAAGAAAAAAGAAGTGATATTCCAAGGATATTCAAACCAGACGCGGAGGTGAGTGCGGATTCTATGGAGTCCCCTCAGTCCGAAGCGCCAAGCCAAACGTCCGCCAGAACTCAGGAAGACACAAGTGGATCAGGCGAGGCACTTGAAACATCTGCAGATTCTGATGAAGCAAATACAACGGCAGAAGTACAGAACACGCCAGGCACGGGGGATGTTAGCAAAGCGGATTCTGAGGAGCCAAATTCATCGGGTCAGACAGTCAAAAGAAATATGATCCCAACTGAAGTATTTGAAGAAGGTAATAAAACCAAGCAATCGATTCACCCCGCCTTTAATGGAATCTTCTAAGTTCTGGAATATTGACCAAAATCTGAAAAGCTCCATTTACAGTAGAAGGGACCAAAGCAAAGAAATCAGTTTACTTGCAAAATGGTCCGTTCAAAATTAGCCAGTTTCGGAACGTCAGAGTTGAAAAGCAGAGCTTCGAAATTTAACAATGTCCTATTCTGTTTTAAGAGGGTGATTTCTCTTAGGATGCCCATTTATTTTATAGATTTTATTTGTTTATTTCTTAACTTTTATTTATCTATTTAATTATAATTAAGTATCAGCCTCTCACGTAATCTTCTTCCTAGAACTAGAAACAGTTCAGTCGTGTATGTTAATGAAGGCGAGTTTCGAATTCAATTCGCTCCACCACCATGTTGGAAGCGCGACAGAGAGAACTAAACCATCATCCAGTCCCTTAAATTCATTTTTCTTGGCTCACCCCAATCTTCTACATCTTTTTCATTCAAGAAAGCAGCTGAGATCGAAGAACTATTCAACGTTTCCCACCATCAAATACGCATGCTCTGCAGGTTAGCAGCTGTCTAACCGATGTCGCAGATTTATGGCATTACGATTTTGTAGTTCTTAGCCTACAAAGTAACGAAAAGTTACCCAGGCTTCTATCACTTGACCTTAAAAAAAGACAAAATTCCAATTCCTGTAGACCATAAAATAGCTTTCCGGCAGGGTAAGTTACCTGGCTCCTGATCATTAATTTACGCACTGCATGTTCTGTGTGAGGATTTGAATTAAAATGTGTCACAAGTCTGCGAGGCAACTGGAAATCAAATTGTAATGTTTGACAAATTTCTTTGAGAATCAGGTGCCGTAGATAATGACGACGACGAAGAAATGGATGGCTCAGGGTCTACTTCCGAGTCAGGCGATTCCGAAGATTCCGAGGAATCTGGCGACTCCAGTCAAGGAGAATCCGACAATAGTAAGGCAGCGAAGACTTTAAACTCATCTGGAACATCTTCCGGGGATCCCGAGAGCAAAGAGGACGAAAAGAAAGAAACCGCCAACCCTCAGAAAGCTTCAGAGACTGTTGAGTCAGAAGAAGAGGAAGAAAGCGGAGAATCCGGTGATTCCGATTATGAAGACTCGAGCGCTTCCGGAGAGAGTGGAGAGTCCGGAGAATCGGGTTATTCCGATGAAACCGAAGCATCTGCAGAAAGTGGGCAATCCGGTGAGTCGGGTTATTCCGGCGAATCAGGAGAGAGCAGTGAATCAGGAGAATCAGAGGAATCCGACTTGGTGAAGAGAAACGAGATCCCGAAGGAAAATACAGGTAGCGACTCTGTTAATCTTTCGTTACTCATTTAGAGCCATAATCACCTAATTGATAAATTGAGCTTGAGGACATGCAGTGATTGACGCATTGCTGTATTCTTAAATGATTTATGATATCTAGAATGTCATTAACTGGTCAAAAACAGAAAACCCTTCTTGATGCTGAAGACGTAAGCTATGATGGCACGAATGACCTAAATCACCCTTGAGGAAGACATTAGAAAAGAGTGTCAGATCGGTGAATCGTAACTTTTTTGATCACATAAATTTAAACCAGCCTAGCATCAACTACGTCTGATTGACCACCTGGACCTGCAAGCTTCATTGGGGCAAAATACAGAGGGACTTTGCACACAATGAAACCTGAGGATTCACTACAGAGGAAGACCGAGTTTCTGCATGCGGTCGGTACTGTATACATCAATACATGCATCTGAGCCACGTTGTGGTGCTAAAAGGTGTTTTTTTGTTTGTGTGTGGCTTTTAGCCATAGAGAAAGACAAGAGCAGCGACCAGGAAGAGAGCAATGCTTCTGGTGAATCACAAGATGCCATCAAGGAAGACCACGAGGAGTCAGATAAGCCCGAGCAGAGTGGTGAAAGCGAGGTGTCTGATTATGAAGAAAGCGGTGAGTCAGCGGAGTCAGGAGATTATGAAGAGTCTGGCGAATCGGAGGAATCACAGGACTCAGAAATCAGCAAGAGGAACGAGATTCCAACGGAAGAAAAAGGTTGGTTTTCTTGTATGAGTTCATCCAGTCTCTCTTTGTCGTGATGAAACATTGTGTGCTAGCCTTGTTACTCTCCCACTACTGCACATAAACTAAAACACGACAAGGAAATTGTATGAGTCAACGTTTGCTCAAAAAATCTCTTCACACGAAAAATGATCCCTGTTGCTTCGGTTGCATAAATAAATGGTCAATCAATCTATCAATCAATCTTTATTAGGTCTAAAAGAAAAATACAATAACAGACGTTACAAACAATAAGAAAAATAAAAAGAAAAGTGGAACACTAAAAAAAGGTTTAAAGAAAGTTCGAGCTGAGAAGCTTAGTCAACTAAGTTGGCTTTCTTGTTAGCTTCCCCACTGACTTATCCTGGGCAACGAAAACTTTAAGGCAAAACCCATGTGCCATGAAAAGCAAATTTTTAAAAGTACCCTTGATTCTGCCATCGCAGAGGTAACCCAATAGCATTGGACCCTGTTTGTTTGTATAGGTAATCACATGATTTCGAGTGCAATTTGGGATAAATCAGCACTCGTAAATTTTTTAAAGGCTAACCAAATTGCACGAGCCCGTAGGGCGAGTGCAATTTGTAGTCTTTGAAAAATTTACGAGTGCTGATTTATCCCAAATTGCACGAGACAAATCATGTGATTACTTGTTAATAATATACATGCAAAAAATTAATTTCAACTTTTTGCACTCAATTTCAATTTTCTGCACTGTTTGGGATTAATTGACGTGCTCTCAGCCAATGAGCATGCTGAAATTTTTACATGTATATTATTAAGCTGGATATCGAAGATTTGCGTGATTACAGGCTAGGCTTTCTAATTGCCATTTTGTTCGATCCATGGACTGGAACGACTATGCCTTGTTAGATAATTTGATATTTAACCGCTCATTCTTACGGGTCAATGTTAATAAGACAACTATCAAATTTTGGGCATTGATCCATACCTTGATTTGTTGATAGAATTAAAAGGAAAAGACGAATCTAGTGCTTCAGGCAACGCGGAGGAATACGCTGAGTCCGGGGAATCCGGCAATTCAGGCGCGTCCGACGACTACGAAGAATCTGGCGAGTCGGGTGAGTCCGGAGATTACGAAGAATCTGGCGAATCAGGCGAGTCCGGAGACTTTGAAGAATCCGGCGAGTCTGGAGATTACGAAGAGTCTGGTGATGAAAGTGACAGCTCAGTTTCAAGAAGAAGCGAGATTCCAACAGAAGCAGCGAAAGGTGTGAGAACGAAACATAAAGAGAGCTATAGTGCTTGGCTGGTCGGGTGCCATGGAAATATTCCACAATTTTTTCTTACAGTTGTTTCAAAGCGGTCTAAGTCAAAATCGGGATTTTAGCTTAAGGTGCCACGTGAGGGAGCAACTCCCGTATTGCTTCTTTAAGTGGACACTTTAACGGACGTAGAAACCAATCGGCCATCGCATTTGACATCTCCCGAGGCCGTAAATATGGACATATTAAAAAGCGCGTGTTCTCGCAAGGCTAAATCATGCCCACCCGAAAGTGAAGTACATTTGTTCGCTCAAGGTAATGAGCTCCCTTCATTACTCAATGCTCCTTTTGGGGATGGTAGGATTCCAACCTTCTGGGGCGTTATCCTTACAATAGTAACAAATGGTTTGAGTTCGGTTACTTAGGGTATTATCTCATCTCCAAAATGTGAAAATTAAATGAAATTTAATGGCCTTACGTAGAACTTTAAGAATAACAAATTATTTTGTACCCGAACATTGCAGCCACTCAAGAGGTTGAAAAGGGGTCTGATGTCGCGGGGGAATCAAGCCGGTCAGATCAATCAGACAATAATGACCAGTCAGGAGAGAGCAGCACATTTGACGAATCAAAAGGCAGTAGCAAAACTACCCAAGAATCTCAGTCACAATTTGCGAATAAGGCTGACCAATCAGAGAAAGTTGTGGAACCACAGAATAAAAAGGAATCTGACCAATCAGGGGACGATTCTGAAGAATCGGGAGAAAGTGGGGAATCTGGTGAAAGTGGTGAATCGAGCGATTCTGAAGAAGCAGAAGTTGTCAAAAGAGATGAGATTCCAGCTGACAATGAAGAAGGTACGAATCCCGACAGTTTTCTAAGTTGTAAATATCGTACAAAATGATTCCATTTTGCTGTGTAAAGGTATGAACATGGCACATGAGCTGTAAACAACTGTGTTATTCACGTATCTACTACAGTTTGATATTTTCGTGGTCTAACCAAACTGATAAATTTGAATCTGTTTTTTTGGACAAAGACCAGAAAAGGACCTTTGAGCGATCGTAGTTTCCAAATATCGTTCCTCCTTCAGTAATTGCTAAGCCTCAATTCGGAATAATTGGAAGTATTTTTTTTTGTTTTGAAAACTTTCTCCTTTCCTTGTACTTGAACATCATGGTTAAACGTCTAATCACACATATTTGAAAGGAGCGTATAAAATCTGTGAAATTGGGCATTTTGCTTTGGATGCTGTTTCTTTTCCCAGTTTCTGTCTGGTTAAGTAGCTTCTTCGTGTTTGCTATACTTTCTATAGTTTCTAGAAGTAGTTTTTGAAAACGTTCTTTTTATTTTTCTCCAACCAGATTCGAGCGCATCGGGTGAGTTTGCAGAATCTGGAGTAAGTGGCGAAAGCGGAGAATATAGCGAGTCGGGCGAAGCAGCTGATAGTGAATTGGCAAAGAGAAGCGCTATTCCAGTAGAACAAAAAGGTGAGACAACGACGGAATCTACGTCTATTAGCAACTAAATTACTACTGCACCATCTCACTGTATGCTATGCCTAGAGTCAGGTAGAGCCTTCTGTATTAATGGCAAGTACAAAATATTGCGGATAGACGGGAAAATGGAATCTATATTGGTTTATAGAACGAAAATATCCTGTCGTAGGTGTGGAATGAGTGGTGTAGATCGTTTTTTCAGAAACGCAACGAACCCAGGAATCAGTGTGTCACAAAAACTGATATGTCGTGCACCCATATTCCATCGAAAGACCATTGTACTTCCCGAAGCGATGAGCATGACACTTAACGCCGCCAATAAATCGTCAGGCAAAGAGAATTAATTTTTGGATCAGGAATATCAAATTGAACACCAACTGTTATAGAACGTTTATAAAATGGAGTGAATGGCTTAAGGATTAAGGAATTAACCGACACCGCTAAGCCCAGTGAAATATCATTTTAGTTGAAGGATATTGATTCACTCAAATGTCACAAGAAATCATCCCTTAAAACTTACAAAATTATCGAAACATTATGACAAAAAGCATTGCTATTTTTGATGCACTGTAGAAGATGAAAGCAAAGAATCCCAAGACTCGGGAGCAAAAAGTGGTAGTGGAGAGAACAGCGGTGATAGTGGCGAATCCAGGGAATCCGGGGAGTCTGGGGAGTCCGGGGAATCCGGTGAGTCCGGAGAATCCGGAGAGTCTGGGGAGTCCGGGGAATCTGACGAAAGTAGTGAATCTGGAGACGCTGAAGACTCCGAAGATGGCGCCGTGGCAAAACGGGACAAGATTCCTGGAGAGAGAATTGGTATGTGCTACACATCTTTATTTCAATGTTAGTACGGGAAGAAATGAAAGGAGCTACTGTTGCAATCGTTACTGAGGGACTTCCCCATACATACATTTTCAGAAACAACATCCTTAATTTGTAATATAGCATTAAAACATGAAATACAACATATAAATTAATATCGTAGCCGGAGCTTAACATCAAACTGGCATTATAGTTCACCACTAAATTTTCTCCGATTCGTATTGGTTTAAATTGATCACGATAGTGTTTTCGTCCGCGGAGACACACTATCCAGCGCATAGTGGCCCTCCGAGGAAAATACCCGGATGGATAGTGCCCGTCCGTGAAAATGTGAATTTTCTGAAAGTTATACCGTATTTTTTAGGCAATGTACGTTGCGAATTATTGAAATTTCAGGCTGTGCGTATGGATAAATATTTGATTGATCTGTATTAGTGGGTTTTGACTGTTTTTCAACTGGCGCGCGGAAGAAAATTTAGTAATGAACAATAAAGACAATAGAGTGTTAATGTCTCGGAACTATCGGTCCGATAGTTGCCCCTTGGAAATTTGATGTTCTTAAAACTAGCATATTTACCCTCGAAGCTTCGCTTCTCGGGCAAATATTTGTTTTAAGAACATAAAATTTCCGCGGGGCAACTATCAGCCGATAGTTCCTCGACAGAAACATTCTATTGTTTAATTAGATTACGCTTGTGACACAGGCTTACTATATGGTCACCAATAAGAACATCATCATCATCATGAGTAATCTTTACCTACACACGAAATTGTATCACATTTACATGGCTTTATGCTAAACTGGTCGAATAACCACCATTTGTTACATGAAAATATACAAGGTGGTCAAAAAGACGTTGCTTTTTTAAATCATTTTCCACCTAATATTATACGGGATATAAAAGAGAACCTGAAGAGAACTGAGTGTTTATCTTGCAGTTTCTGTCTAGAGATTAGGAAAGACACCACCGGATAATATGAGGTTTACAGGGAACGATTTACATTGTTTTCTAGGAACGGATCGGTTGTTTCTCTTATTCATAAAAAGTAAAAGTTTTTTGTCTTATTTTCTGAACAGTTGTTTTAGATTCTGAGGACTCGGATGACTTTGACGATTCTGATGAATCTGCAAGTTCAGGAGAAAGTGGAGAAAGCGGAGAAAGCGGCGAGAGCGAAGAAAGCGGAGAAAGTGGCGAGAGCGGAGAAAGCGGCGAGAGCGGAGAAAGCGGCGAAAGTGGCGAGAGCGGAGAAAGCGGCGAAAGTGGAGAGAGCGGAGAAAGCGGAGAAAGTGGAGAGAGCGGAGAGAGCGGAGAAAGTGGAGAGAGCGGAGAGAGCGGAGAAAGTGGAGAATCGGAATCATCGGGTGAATCGCAAGAAGGAGAAGCTGTCAAACGGAGCGAAATTCCAAAGGAAGAAGAAAGTAAGTCATTCAAACAATGTTTCGCACGTCCTCATAAAGTAAAAGGCATCGCTTGCCAAATTAGATCCAGTTTGAAGATAGTTAGGATAAAACAGGTACCCCGATGAGGCAAGGACCGCATTGCTATCACACTAACATTCATACCCTTCTTAATTATATTGTAGCTGGAGTGAGGAGTGACTCCACTGTTCACAGATTTCAGATCTTGCCCTGCAATTACCGAATGTCAGAACACTTATACCCTCGGACTTGCTAATTATATTAGAGCACGAGGTTTTCCATGATTTACTTTAAACTTTTTCAGCCTCTGACCTAGTCTACGGTTCTTTTTTTGCCAGAGTCAAATGATTCTTCGGGATCAGGGGACTCGGTAAATGACGAGTTTGAGCAGTCTAGAGAATCGTCTAAACCGATGGAATCCGAGGAGCTTGAATACAAGCGAAACTATATTCCGAGAGATAATGAGGCGTCCGAAGACGACGACGATGATGACGAGGTTGACGCGGCCTTCGAAGCCGATAAGGGTAGCGAAGATAGTTCGGATGGAGAAGAGGATGGAAGTGCCGAACAAGCACCGATGGCCACCCGAGGTAAACTCATTACCGACACAATGGATGATATCGCAAAAGCAGCTCTCGACAACAAAATAGAACGCAAGTCGGACATAATCCACAGCTTGCCCACGAACAACAAAGACGTTGCGAATACGGAGAATGAAACTTCGGCAGAGGCCGATGACACGAATGCAAAACAGCGAAGTGGTGCAGCGCTGAAAAATCTGTTCACTGCACTGGCAGATACTGATACTGCTTCACAGTCATCTGGTGAGCAGCCAATGGTTGCACAAAATGACAAAAATGAACCGGCTCAAAACCACAACAATGATGAAAATGTAAGTATGCAAACCCTGCTCAAATTTATTAGCGAACAAGAATCCACTCATATTAAGTCTAATGCCCGCCTTATATAATACATACAAAACATCTAGGCTACGTACGTGATTTTTGAAAACTGATTAATTCACTAGACTGTGTACACCTGTTGCGATTGGAAAGAATTATCACTTCTTTGATGAAATAAAAAAAAGAAAAAAGAAAAAAACGCGACGAAAGAAACAAGTCAGGATAATCGAGGTTCGACTGTATCAGGACTAGTACAGTTACATAAGCGCGTGATCATTCCCCTGTTGCTGATTACATATCTTATTGAATTTTTTTTTCCTGTTCTTTTTATCTTATAAAGGAGCCTCCTGCCAAAGCTGAGATAAAAAGTGCTTTAAACGGGATTTGGACACAAGGTAAATAAAATGCCATCCACTGGAATGCATGCAAATTAATAAAAATCACTCGCTGAAACTTCTTAAGCTAAATTTAGTTTGTGGACATTTAAAGGGCAAAATGCCGAAAAATAGACTAAAAGATATGAAGAATATCGTAATTCTTAGGGAATGATTCCGAAAATGTTATCGTTATTGTTTCAAAGAATGAACATGCCAATGGTTTGGTACTTTACATCATATCCCCAAAGTATGGGACTTCGGAACGGGAGAAACTCAAGATGGCTGGCAACAGTCAAACAAAATCTGTGTTACGCATAATAAGTTGAATCTTTTTTCTACTTGCGTGATGGACGTCGCGAATTTGATGATCAAGGGACGGGTTTCAATAGCCGAGAAAAAGTTGCGGCACACTTGTACATTTAAATCACTAGACGTCCACATAAGAATCTAATGTCTGCGTAGCGAAATCCATGAAACCATCTGTGTTACGGGATTGATTTCTCGTGACACAAAGATCCTAAATTCACCTGCAACGTGATCGTAAAATGTTATGATGCAAGTTGTGCATCCACAGTCAGGTGAACTCGGATTTCACGTTCCAAAGAATCGTTCCTGGGAACGAGAATGTGACGCATACAAAATGATTAGGATGATTGAAGATAGGGAGGGAAGGGAAGAGATGCTGTTCGACCTATGCTAACTCATTCTTTGCTATGATTTCAGAGGATAGCACTGTGACAGACCTTGACTCAGCCAAATTCAATCAAAACGAGAGGGTCGAAATGACCGAGGTAAGGAGATGATTGAGGAGATGACTGCCAGCGCATGATACCATAGCATATCGCTAATTATTTTTTTCTCAAGCATCTGAGCTCGGATTTGATTCGCTAATCACGCGCTCGTGACCGATAAAGCTTTTTACGATACGGCCCACGGCCCGGATTTTTTCCATGCACTAGCGATTACGGCTCGTTAAGAATATTGTTACAAAGTTAGTTTACACATCCCCGTGTAGTGAAAAATATGCTACCTAAATATAAATGTTTAAGGAAAATGAACTGCCCGCTCCCAGATGATCGACGTCGACAAGCAATTTCTTAGACTTCTCGGTGAGAATCATTTACAGTTTTCTTCCACTGCCACCCATGAAATGACAACAGCCTTATCTGGTTTTCAGTTACTAAAGCTGTCCCAATTTTAAGCTTTCAGACACGTTGAAAAAATCTGTCCCCACGGAGAAGGCAAACGAAGCAGCAAAAACTGTTGATAAAGGTTGGTTGCTTGGTTGTACTGTCGTAAAGCGAAAAGTAGTTACTCTGGCCAATACATAGTACACTATTACATCTATAGTTTAACACCATGCTTTTATTATAGTGGATATGACATCGGCACGTGCTGAGTAGTTTTCCTTAAGCATAGTCCAAGTCTTCACTAATGTACCACAATACGCATATTAAAACGCGATTTATTTGATATATGATCAAATTCACCATTCACAAACAAATTGTGACCAACTACTTTGTAAGCAAAAACGAGAGAGACGATGGAGTTTGCTTTTCACTTCCTTGAAATTAGATTGGTTAGTTAAACCACGCTTGAAATCCGATTGGTTGCTTCATTCACTCATTCTCATAAGTTGGGAATACGATGCCCTTTAGAGCCAACGAAGTGTGACTCTTGATTAAATCGCACTGTTTGGGGCCAATCAAATTGAAATAATTTTAAAAGTGATTTCTTATTAATGCATGGAAACAAGTTAAATAATATCAAGAAATTGGCTAAATCAAACGAGCTGATTAAGTAAGTTATACCGCCGTAAGGTAAAAGGGAGGTGCTGACGTTTCGAGCGTTAGCCCTTCGTCGGAGCGAATGAGAGGATTGTGGGTTACGTTCAATTTATATAGAGAAGTTTGGAGCCATGCTATTGGTGGAACCATAGCATTGTGTGAATGGAAGTGAATAAAATAGATGATTAAATGAATGAGAAACGTTCGTTGATACCGTGGGGATTAAGAAAACCGAGTTGGAAGATAAACTTCTGTTCTAGGTTTCTACGGCTTTCCGTATTGCCCTGATGCACGGAGAGGCCACATACCGCCATGTTGTGAGTTGAGTGGTTAGGTAGATTAAAGTGTCGCGCTACAGGTTTCGATGCATCTTTGACATTTCGTTCGACGTCACGCAGATGTTCGCGGAAACGGTCAATAATAATATCAGTTTTGCTTACTGATTCGTTTTTCTACACAGACGTGGAGGCTTTAGAAGGATACGCCGATGCTTTGACCGAGGTTGGCGGATTGACACCGGAACATCACAAGGCCATCGCAACTAAACTGGCATTGGATCTCATGGAAGATCTGAACATAGACGAGCGTCAGAGGTCGGATGTTCTCAAGAAAGAAACTGCTTTCATCAAAGATGCTGAGATAGCATACGTTAGAAGTAGGTTTCAGTGTGTTAAAAACCATATTTTGAGCCTTGATTTTCCTCTGAAGACAAGATCAAACGATAGCTAATGAACTTTTGTGCAAAAAGGTACACTCAAAATGACTTCAAACGGAACTACACTGGAATTATCGTGCAACTACAAGAATAATCTCTGAAATGTTCCGAAATAATTTGGGGACACCATGAAGGCCTTGCTTAGACCGTTGAAAAAGAAAAACAAGAAAGAAATATACGATAAATAAGACAAAAAAACATATGAAAACAAACAAACCCAAAAAAAAAAACAAAGAAAATACAATAAATAATACAAAATAAAACAAATGAAAACAAGCAAACAAACAAAAACAAAGAAATATACAATGAATAAGACAAAAAACAAACGAAAACAACCAAACAACAACAAAAAAACAGAAGCGAGTTCTACTTTCTGGTAGTGAAAATTTTTGAAATGTCGAAAGCGTCCGAGCCAAACTTCGCATTAGTAACTACCTACATTGTTGCTTATGTTTTTTTGCGATTGAGAGGTTTTCGTACATACAAATCAACTGCCAAGTAAACAAATATAGTTTGTAACTGCATTAATATCCATGTTTGGGTGTCGCAAATAAATTCCACGTAGAAGCTTTGTTGGATATTCACACTTTTTGCCGAAGCGCATAATATCCGAATCACAGTGGCAAATTTCGTCTACGATTTTCGTTCAAGCTGTAAAAAAAAAAACAACAACAAAAAACAATGTTGTTCTTCTTCTTACAGGCAGAATCGCCCAGGTTAGGCAAGAGATGATCCAATTTGCCCAAGACCACCCCAGTGACAAAGAAAAGATAAGAGCAGAGGCAATCAAGAGACTTGAGGACATAGTCGAGAAATTGCCACTGAGTAAGTCGGCCATAGAGAGACAAGAGCATAAACTAAAGAAATCACCACTCCTGCAACAGATTATTGCTTCGACAAATAAGCGAGAACTGAGGGAGAGAATTCGACGAGCACTGGCTGATTATATCGCAGAGGATGTTGCATAAAGAAAACGGACTAAAAACACACGCAACATTTGAATGCTATCGGCACTCCTGAAATGAGAGGGTGCCAAGGTGGACACGTGTATAGAGACCAAAATAGAGCCAATTAATGACACAGATTCACAGCTTCAGTCATTCAAGTGAACAGAATTTAAAATGACTGAGCTACGTCTTATAGGAGTTCGTATCTCCGCTTGTCCCAGATTCTCAAAATTGTATATTTCCAACCGCATTCTTTGACCGCTTAATAATACTTGATTTTGTTGTTGATTTGTTATGGTTGTCTTTTAAAACTACCACTCGTTTTGGGGAAGCTGTCGCACAGAGACCACGCTTTACAATTCTAAATTATATTAATTGTTTATAACTTTTTCTTTAAATTTGGTCTAGAAGACCTTTGTTGCTAGAACTAAGTTCTCACATCCGGGACTATTGGTTGGTTGGGACAATGGGCCAAGCGAGGCCCAATGACGTCATTGTACATGTTGCAAAGAATGCAGGAAATAAAGAGAAACGAAACGAGAAACGTGAATGTTGCAGTAGTTCATTAACTGTTACTTTCACTGCGTTTAACTTAGAGAAAGAAATGTGCGTTATTGACCAATCTTGAGGTCAAGATACATGATTTATTGACCAATCGTGAGGTCAATATGGCTGCATATTGGTCGAGTTCTTTTGCGTTTTTTATTGACCTCAACTACGTCTCGGTCAATAAAAACGCAAAAAAGAACAAGGCCAATATCTAGCGATCTTGACGGAACAAGCTTGGTGAATAAAGGATTTATTATACGGCCATTTTGCTCAGTTTTGTTATCGGAATGGCAAAGCGGGAAGTCTTGGGCGGGGACAATAAGCCCATCTTGCGCGGTGGAGTAGCAAATCAGAACACAGTATTCGCCTCATCTTGCACGCTCGCGGAACCAACTATGTAATACATAGAAAAATAGTAAGCAGTTAACAGAATAACTTAACTAAACTTAGCTGTAGGTTCGGGCCTTATTATCTTAACATGTACATTTTAACCTGAAGATGAATGTAAATAAAATATTGAAATTAGCCTCTAACATTCTGCTTCATTTACAAGGCTGTTATACTTAAAGATTGCATGAATATAACGGACCAAAGTCTTAATAATCCCGGACAGCTGGACCATAGTCACTTTTTTATGCTAACAGATAACATTGTGTAAAAGGGAGAGAGAGTGGGACTGAAGGTAATGATGGCGGCGTTCTGATTAGCTCCGCCAAGATAAGAATTTCTAGGCCGAATTTGAAAACAAAATAAATTTGCCTTCATGGCTTACAACTCTCATAAAGCATTTTAATCTGCCTTTCAAAACCTGAGTTCCGCCGATGGGGAAAAAATGGACAAAACTCGGCTCGAGTTCTTCAGCGAACGAGGACGGCGGGTATGGAATTTGGTGTTGACGGTGACCGTTACCAAGAGTTAAAAGACTCGATAGATGTTCTGAAGAAACTTCTTACTGAAGGACTTGCCGTGATTCACAGCGACCTAGATAAGCTTCGCCACGAATTTAAAACAGAAATAGATGAAGTAAAGTATTCCTCCAAAGACCTAGAACACAGCTTGAACATCACTCAAGGCGAAGTCGACACCTTAAAGGAACAATCCAAAGTACAAGCCCTTGACGTAGAGTCATTGAACAGAAAAATTGCTTTTTTAGAAGAAAAGCTGAATACCGAAGTTGAACGGACCATTAGCCTCGAGCAATACACAAGACGGGAAAACATAAGATTTAAGGATCAATATCAGTTTCTGGGCAACTGTGCACCTACCCCTCCCCTAATCCAACAAGTTATAATGAGTTAAAAAGTTAGCGTTAATGTTGGTTTAGGGGAGGGGTAGGTGCACGGTTGTGATCCAGATTGAAAAACATCAAGGAGTCACAGGATGAGGATTGCAAATCTCTGGTGTATGATATCATGTCGAAAGACCTCGGTATCGACACGGGCGGAATACGAGTCCATGCAGTACACAGGATTGGAAAAAAAAAACCAAGGTCGGTGTAGAGCCATAATTGCGAGATTTGTTTGTCGGGAAGACAGAGACCTTGTGTGGTCTACAAGAGGTAAGTTAAAAAATTCTTCATCACACCCAAATGCATACATGACTCAAGACTACGCCAGAGCAATCCAGCAGGAGCGAGCGGAAAGTACTGATTAAGGCGATGGTGAAAGCCCGAGAGGAACAGAATCTAACACAGGCGAAAGTTAAAGGACGATATCTTTATATAAACAATGATAGATATGATTTATCAAAGTATTCCCGAATCTCTAAAATGAATTATTTACGAATTAAGACTTTCTGGACTTCGTGTATGAAATATGCAGTTTTACGTTTATAAAAGCACTTATTCTTTTTCTCCATGTCCTTTCCTATGGGAATTTATGGCGATCAACGGGCATAACATTACACCTTTTGCAAGTGTGAAGGCAGAATTTTTCTTGAATAGGCATTAGAATTCTATCCACTAACAGTTGTTTCATTAACACCTACAAACCCTGCTGGCATTTTTCCTCTTAAAATGATAAGATGTCGGTGTTCTTTCTCTGTGTTTACTTGGGGCTTTAAAACAGATAGTAGTTTTTTTTTCTTTTCTATTTTTTTTTCTTCTTCTCCAGCTCCGGTTTGTTATTCTCCATTGCATGGTTTTTCCCAAAACTAAGTTTATTGTGTCTCCTGTGCTATGACAGATCTTAAAGCATGTACACTTAATGTTCGAGGTCTAGGAGACCGCCGTAAACGAAGAGAAGTCTTCAACTGGCTCAGGGCAAAAAAATTCTCAATTTACATGTTACAAGAAACTCACTGTCCTGAAAACAAAATGACCTTTTGGAAATCAGAGTGGGGCTATAAAGCCTTGTTTAATTGCGGCTCTAGTGCCAGTGGAGGTGTTGGTATTCTTTTTAACAACAATTTTACCTTTCAACTTCAACGAACTTTCTTAGACCCGTCCGGTAGATTTATTATTTGCGACATCAAAACAAATGGAAAATTTGTCACCTTCGCAACTGTGTATGCCCCAAATGAGGACGATCCAACTTTCTTTGAATGTTTTTTTTAACCATTTAAAAGATTTCCAGTGCGATGAAATCATTATAGGTGGGGATTTTAATTTAGTATTAGATGTTACAAAAGACAAGTCAGGTGGCCTAGCTGGGATCCACACTAAGACAGTCAATATTATTAAATTAAGGACTTCGCAGCCGATATGGACCTGGTAAATGCATGAAGAGTGTTCAATCCTGATACCCGTAGGTACTCGTGGCGTCGAGCTAAACCTGAAATTCATTGCAGATTGGATTTTTTCCTAGTGAGCCAAAGCCTTATGTGCAATATTACACATGCCGACATTGTAGCAGGCTTGAAAACAGATCACTCTTTGGTAACTGTTAATCGCCCTTCACTCCAATCCAAGAGGTCCGGGTTTCTGGAAATTAAATGTGTCCTTGCTGACAGAGATTGACGACATATATCAAATACGACAGACAATTGAAGATGTCCAAAGGGAATATCAACATGATGAAACTGTTAATGCTGCTTTAAGTTGGGAAATGATCAAAATGAAGGTTAGGGAACAAACAATAAAATACGGTAAAGTTAAAAAGACCAATTTATCATATCAGGAAAACGAATTAGAAAAATCGATAAACACACTTCAGAGAGAATTTGAATCTAGTATTGGTGGGGAAAAGGAAAGACTGGAAAAACAAAAGGAACTGGATGACAAAACAAGAGAATTAGAAAAAATAATAGAATACAAAACAAAAGGTGCAATTCTGAGAGCAAAATGTAGATGGTATAATGAGGGCGAAAAAAATACAAAGTATTTTTAAACCTTGAAAAGAGACACTACAAAAATGGAGTAATAAGCCAGCTTAAAACAGAAAACGGTGATTTTGTTACATCAGATAAAGAAATTCTCGAGGAATGCGAAACCTTTTACCATAATATTTATAGCTCAAAAAATCCACAGGACGAATTTGCAATCAACAACCATTTCTTTAAAAACATTGACAACAAAATGCTAAATTTCGAGGACAAAGAAAAATGTGACGTCCTGTTATCTAAGGAAGAGTGCTTACAAGCTTTAAAGAGTATGAGCTCCGATAAGACTCCAGGCTCGGAAAATACTGGAGGCATTTAATTTCGGTCAGTCCATTATAAAATGGATTAAGCTGTGTTATCACAATGTAGAAAGTTGCGTACTTAATAACGGGTGGGCTAGCAACTTCTTTGCACTGGAAAGAGGAGTTAGACAAGGTTGCCCACTCTCTCCTTACATTTTTATTCTCTGTGTAGAGCTATTAGCAGAAAAAATTAGAAAAAACAGTGCAATAAAAGGAATCAAGACAAAGAAATTAAAAACACTACACTTATTCTTGACGGTTCTAAATCGTCATTTTTAGCTGCTTTGCATGATTTAGAATCTTTTAGCAAATTATCGGGGTAGTGCCTCAACAATAGAAAAACAGAAGCACTCTGGATTGGTGCCTACATTGGACGTAAAGAAAACCTTTGCCCTGAAAAGAACCTAAAATGGGAAAAAGCAAAGTAAAGGCCCTAGGTGTTTACATTTCAGCAGACGCTACCACTTCCATGAATGAGAACTATAACGAAAAATTGGAAAAAAGGGAGCACCGTCGTTTAACCCTCCTGGGAAAAATTGTCGTACTAAAAAGCTTTCTTCTTTACCAACAAATCGCCGTGCTATTGACGAGATCAACACGATGTTTTATAATTTTCTTTGGAATGGTAAAGGCGACAAAATAAAACGTGACGTCATAAAAAGTGACTATGAGGATGGAGGATTGAAGATGATAGACCTAAAATCTTTTAATAAAGCACTAAAGTCAACCTGCTACTTAGATAGTGACAGCCTTGGGAAATGGAAGCTATGCTTTGACTCAGAACTTCAAGAATTAGGTGGTCCTAAAATTTTCAAGGGAAACCTCAACAATTATGACATGTCAAAGTATATAAATGCAACTGATACGTTCTTAATAGAAATCCTACATATATGGTCAGAAATTAGTTTCGATGATAGCGTAAAATCTCTGGACGATCTTCTATCCTTAAACTTATGGCAAACCTCTCTCATACGAGTGGGGAATAAACCAATTTACTATAAATCGTGGGCTTCAAGAGGAGTTCAAAAAGTAAGAGACAATGAAAGATGAGAACAGTTTTCTGCCTTTCTCTGATCTTAAAAAAACATTTTAACATTAAAACAAATTTCGTTGCCTACTACGGTGTTGTGTCAGCTATCATATCGCTAAGAAAAGCTTAAGATCTTCAATTCTCAGAAAGTAAAAATGCCGACAAATTTGTTCATCGTTTCTTGAGAGCCAGCAAGCCTAACAGACTGGCTTACGAAAAACTTGTTAAACATAAAGAAAAATGCCCCAGCAGAAGTCAAAATAAATGGCTTGACGACTGTAACTTAGCGTGCTCTGAACCGATCAATTGGAAAACCACTTACAAATCCCCTTTTCGATGCACTAACGTATCCAAACTGATCATCTTCCAATATTAACTACTTCATAGACGACTGCCGACAAATAATTTTCTAACAAAAATTGGCCTTTCAAAAAGTGGTGTATGTACATTCTGTAGAAGAGAAGACGAGTCCTTGACTCACTTATTCTGGCACTGTAGCGAAACGTCGGCTTTCTGGCAGCATTTTAGGAATTGGCTTAACAAAAACGACTTAAAGCTTACAGGCAACAGTTTATCACCGACTACGTCTCTAGGTTTGCAAAAAGACACCGTTTTCAGCACTCAACAATATTTCTACTTTTTGGTCGCTAGACAGTTCATTTGGACTAGCAAGTTGTAGGAATGTCTTCCAAAAATAGATAATTTTAATTTTTGTTGCCTCCTTCACTGATTTTGAAAAAAAGAAAACGAATAAATGAACGCTAGACCTCTGCAAAAAAACAAATATTTTAATAATAGTTTTTGGGGAAAACCTCATGTGATGGGGAAAGCAAAGAAATTGAGCTGGCAAAGTCTATGTCCGTAACTACACCTTTAGCTGTAACTAACATGTAACTAACAGATCGGTCGATTTACTTTGTAATTCATTTATATTTTTTCTAAGATGCTAAGTACGTTGTATTTTAGCTGTAAAAATGGTTGTTTGTATTACTAGTCTCTGTTAATAAATAAATAAATAAAAGAAAAAAAACATTGTGTAAAAGACCATAGAATGATATTTCACAGAATCTCATAGGGAACAGTTTGACTAATCGTTTGTTAGGCCGTGTTTATGTAGTCAAGCCTTACATTTCTTGCCTATGAACGGATGTTTTTTCAATGATCGTTGGGTCAAACTTTTGTGATGATGTAGTCCAGGGATCGTAGAGGTCAAGAGACCACTTCGGATATAAATTCAAAGTAGAGGAATGTTAAGCCAGTAAACTTGATCTTGAGCTGTTTTCTTGCTGTCAGTAAGAAAGTTTCCTAGAGTGTTGTACTGGCATTATTTAACAATTATTCGCCGAGGGTGAAGTGATTATCGGTGAATATTCACCTCGACTGATCATTCACCGATAATCACTGGGCCAACGGGCGAATAATTGTTTTAGTATAAATACACAGGTGTTTATTTCAAAAAAAGAAAAGAAAAAGCATTGCAACGACACGAAAAAATTTTATTTCAGCAAAAGCATGCGAACGACTGGCAGCCATTTGCCAAAAAGCATTTCTCAACAAAACAAAACAAAAGCATTTCTCCACCACTGTAATGATTTTTAATTAATTAATTTATTATTTACTTAATGTATTTATTTCTGTTTTCTAATTAGACTCCGGATTTAGTAAATTCGCCAAAAAATCGCGTTACTTCCTATTGCTTCCAAATTTGGCATACAGGAAGTAAATAAACGCACCCAATCACTAAGTGAATTTCAGCTTGTATACTTGTATGACGGATACACGAAGAATTGTTGAATTCTGACTGAAGAACGTGAGCAGGGGTTGAGGAGGAGGGTTTTTTCTATCATTTGAGATCATTTTCGGATAGACATCTCCATATGGATATACCTTTTATCGATTTTTTGTTTGTAAAAATGGCTTATAGAAATTAAATTGCATTAAATTCTGCATTTGTTATTTTTCAAGCAGATTTGCAAGAAATGATACCAGATAAAGGAGATTTTTTTTGCATTTGGCTGCCATCTTGGTTTATGGGGATTTATATGCAAATTATATGCATGCATTAAGTAAATTTATAGGCAAATGTTCATTTTTTTCGGAAATATTGTGGCCTACTAGAATGTGAAATATACATGCTTGGAAAGCCTATTTGGTACCCTTTAAAATAAGGTATATCTTTGATTACTGCTGTAAATATCTGTGGAGATATTAAATAAAAATGAAATGTCAGTCAATTTGCTGCATTTTTGGGTCGTTGGAAATGAGTAAAAATATGGCCATGATCTGAGTATAGTAAAACCATAAAAGCATGCTTAAAATATGGCCATAATTTGGGTACAGAATAACTATGATGGCATGGTAAAAATATGGCCATAAGTTGGGTATACAGTAACCATGATAGCATGGTTAAAATATGGCCATAATCTGGGGATAGAGTAACCATGATAGCATAGTAAAAATATGGCCATAATTTGGGTATAGAGTAACCATGATGGCATGGTTACTATATGGCCATAATTTGGGTATAGAGTAACCATGATAGCATGGTAAAAATATGGCCATAATTTGGGTATAGAGTAACAATGATGGCATGGTTAAAATATGGCCATAATTTGGGTACAGAGTAATCATGATGGCATGGTAAAAATATGGCCATAATTTGGGTATAGAGTAACTATGATAGCATGTTTAAAATATGGCCATAATTTGGGTATAGAGTAACCATGATAGCATTGTTAAAATATGGCCATAATTTGGGTATAGAGTAACTATGATAGCATTGTTAAAATATGGCCATAATTTGGGTATAGAATAACCATGATAGCATGGTTAAAATATGTCCATAATTTGGGTATAGAGTAACCATGATAGCACGGTTAAAATATGGCCATAATTTGGGTACAGAATAACCATAATAGCATGGTTAAAATATGGCCATAATTTGGGTATAGAGTAACCATGGTAGCATGGTAAAAATATGACCATAATTTGGGTGAAGAGTAACCATGATGGCATGGTTAAAACATGGCCATAACTTGGGTATAGAGTAACCTGTATAGCATATCGATAGACGCTTTTTTAAAATGAGAACCATGGTAATGGTCACATTTGGTGTTGCTTTAATCTTAATCAGAAACAACAATTGTATGCCGCAGATGTTCTGTGTGTAGTCCTATCATTTTCTCGTTAATTGCTTTTATAAATTACGTATTGCATTAGAATATTCTACATTATGTAATATGGGAGAAGTTAAAAACCCCCGCTGACAAAATCAGAAGTTAAAACAGGAGCTTCAAGGTGTTAACCCTTTAAGCCCCGAGGGGTCTCCCTGTGACGAGTAAAATCTTCTGGCGTGAGCCAGAGTAAAATCTATAAAGACACTATTGGGGCTTAAAGGGTTAAGGAGATAGTTTTTAACCCTTTAAGCCCCGAGGGGTCTCCCTGTGACGAGTAAAATCGTCTGGCGTGAGCCAGAGTAAAATCTATATATTGGGGCTTAAAGGGTTAAGGAGATAGTTTTTAACCCTTTAAGCCCCGAGGGGTCTCCCTGTGACGAGTAAAATCGTCTGGCGTGAGCCAGAGTAAAATCTATATATTGGGGCTTAAAGGGTTAAGGAGATAGTTTTTAACCCTTTAAGCCCCGAGGGGTCTCCCTGTGACGAGTAAAATCGTCTGGCGTGAGCCAGAGTAAAATCTATATATTGGGGCTTAAAGGGTTAAGGAGATAGTTTTTAACCCTTTAAGCCCCGAGGGGTCTCCCTGTGACGAGTAAAATCGTCTGGCGTGAGCCAGAGTAAAATCTATAAAGACACTATTGGGGCTTAAAGGGTTAATGATGGAGTTGAGAAGTTGAAGAAGCTCAGTTCTCTGCAAAGCTTCGTCTGAAATCGAGCGTGTTGGCGATACAACAGCGGAATGAACAAAAGTGTTGACTTTCTTAATGAGAACTACGATGATGCCAAAGCTTTTCGAGAAAAGGCTCATAAAGAACTTCAGAAATTAAGCAAGAAGCTTGCAGAGATCTCTACGAAAGTTGACAACACGGGCGTCGCCACAGATGAAACACAATTAAAGGTACAGTTCTCGATAAGTTTTAAAAGATTATTGGAATCGAGAAAGTAGAATGAGATTTCTCAACCAGCCACCGAACGTAGCAGCGCAAAACCCAAATAATCGCGAAATTGCTTCTGAAGGGTCAAATGTAATGGCTGGTCATTGTCCAATGCCACAACTATAAATTACCGTGTCAACATCATCGAATTGGATCGAACTCCATCATTTTTTTGTACCGCGAGCACGGATATTTTCTCATTAACGGACCAGGTATTGTCCCAAAAGATCCCACCCAACTCCTTTACTACCGTTTTCCTAAGACATCAAATATGACAAGATCACAAACATCACCACAGAATAAACGCACGCGCAAGCCAAAAAGGTAAAAACAACACAAGGTAAAGTCACTTGACGTTGCGCCCGAGAGACATTCCTCCGTAAACGGCTGCAGCCAGTAGGAAGAGGCCATTTTCTATATGGGGCTCGACGCTCAACTTTCTCTCTTTTCCTAAAGGAAAAATATATAATTTCATGTGTTAAAACCTTTTCCCATATTAAGCAACTGTTAATTTTAAAAAGTTCTCGTCAACTGGACATTAAGTTACAGTTGCATCGGCTGTTTTCCTTGCAAGCATATTTTGATTAAATTATGTCCTTATTTGGCTTATCGGGACATGAGATAGGCTTTCCCTTTTGCGATGCAACGCTTTTTCTTGTTTCTTTCTTTTTATTTTCGCTGTTTCGGTACTACAGCAACAACAACAGTAACAGTGTTTGTATACTGACGAGACGGCCAACAGCTGAGGCAGCCGTGTAACTAAAAAGAAGACATACAAGAAATAGAAGAAACGAAACGCTGCCAACTTAAAAGTTACCTATTTAAAAAAAAAACCTCAAATAAATAAATACCATAACTAGGTTTTCGCGGAAACCCACAAGATTTGAAACGTGTAACGCGGCGTGCACAGCTTGCCCAGATTCAATATTTCCCAAATACCATATTTGGAAACTGCTTGCCCCAGTCTTTGAGCTTGATGAGACTGATTGGTTCATTTGGTTTCTCCTGCTTTCCAAATAAGATACTTGGCAGATTGAATGTGGACAAGCTGTGGTAGACGACGTTCAAACGCAGAGACGTTCCAAGTCTTATGGGCATCTGATTTTCGCAAAGACGCACCCATCAGGTGGCTGTCCATCCACTGTTTCCTGATCGAATTTAAGGGGGGGGGGGGGGGGAGAGTTGTTGTTGCTTTTGTTGTTGTTTTTTTTCTTTTCTTTTTTTGAGAGAGAAAGAAAACCCGTCGGAGAAAACCCCTTGGAGGAAGGGTAGAACCAACAACAAACTCAACCAATACGAAATGTTGAACAACGAACCCGGGTCACAGAGGAGGCGAGTGCTCTTACCATTGCACCAATCTTTCTCCCTCAAATAAAATTACAATGACAATAAAAGTAAGAATACTTTATTAACGTGGTAAAAACACTTAGCTCAACGCGTGACTGCTATTTTCCAAGTTTACCACAAATAAAAGGCAAGATATAAGCAAAAATTTCTCGATAACTGATGACATAACTAGAAGATACAATAATTGCGAAATTTCACATGTTTCCAACAAAACGTCGCTCAATAACTCTTGATTGATCATGATCTTCTAAAAATGCCAGGATTTTAGTTCTTTAGTGCTCCATGTAATCGCTCCCAAAGTTTACTGCCTCCGAAGGCTCATAGCTAAGATTTCTTTTGATGCAATGAAAATTTTACAACGAAACACTGTCCTTCATTTTTGAGGTTGTTCGTTCACCCTCTAAACCTCGTTTGGACTTACTTGAGAACGCACGAATCATAACTGTTCGTTATCTCATTCTTTAGATCTGAAACGCAACCAAACACAACACAAATCAAAACAAATAAAGTTAAGCTTGTAACAAAGATGAAACAAACTGAATTATAAATAAATGAATTATAAAGTAAATGGAGGTTTGAAAACAGAGCACCACAAAAAAGGGTCGAGGAAGCGTGGTTGCTAGTACAGTGACTGTGTGGTCGAATTTATTTCTTTTCACTGTAAATTAGATCCTCTTCGTCTTCAAACCTATCAAATACCCTTAACAATAACAGCAACAGCAGCATTTAATATTGAAATCTCATTCAGGTACAAATTCGTGACATGCAGTTAATCAAAAGGCGAGTTCAAGGAGGCGCGCCAAATTAACTTAAATATTACGACAAGTATTACATGTATGTACAAGAAATACAGAAACGAATAAAAAAAATAAGAGGAAAAGAAAGAAGGCACAACAACAATAACAATACATGTAATAATAATAATAATCACAATAAAAATAGTAATAATAACTCCAATAAAGACGAAGAAAGTTGTATTCATAAGATGCAAACTATATATCATGAAGAATCTAAGGTACAGCATTACATACTCTCAAATCTCGAGTTATCATGGTTCATAGCCTTTCATTTCAAATTCTCTACTACAAACTGAAAGACTTTGCAGAGCTCTGGAGATTCACTCGCACTTACCTTTGAATGAGATGTTAAATTCCCATTTAAGGACAGTGTACATGGATGTGAACATGAAAAGGAAAGAATACTTCCACGTACATATAAGTGCTGCTCTCGTCTCGCATTACAACTGGATGTGACACTCGATTCACGCGCGAGTGGATCATTCAATACTTATGGACTGTACTACACACTATACATTTAAAAGCTCTTTAACGAAGTCCCTTTTATTTTACTTTCCAGTAGCTTTAACTGTTAGAATTTCTTAGTTTATGGGTCACTTACTGCACCTGTTGCCGGCGAGACATGTTCCACTACTCGTCGGCATAGTGGACATTTCAGCGCCCTCCCACTGTTTTTAAAGTTAAGCTGACGAAGGCACGGATCACAGAACACATGGCCACAGGAACACTTGAAGGGTTCATACAACAGATCCAGACAAACAGCGCAAGTATGATGGTCAAGAAAGTCAGGTGTTTGTACCTTGAAAAGATGAAAGAAAGATGTCTGCATAAAAGTTGTTTACTACATGTATGGTCGAGCTTCGCTTTCTCGAACTCTCAAGGGAAACGAAAAATACATGTAGTTTGAGGTTGTGGGGGCTCGAGATAATCGATCGCAAATGAATGAAAAAAACAAAACAAAAAAAAAAATTAAAACAAAACAAAAGAATCCAAAGGAAACGAGTTTGAGTTCGAAATAGCGGGTAGTTTGAGATAACCGAGTTCGAGATAGCGAGCTTCAATTGTATATGAACTACAAAGTCTTACAGAAACGTCTTCCTGAGAAACAGCGTATCTACATACATGTAAAAGTTAATATGAATTTCAAGTGTGAGAATACGATCATTTTACGCAGTTTCGCAGGCTCTGTGTTCTGGACAGCGACAGTACTTACTAGTCACATTGGAACTCACGTTTCTTTATAATTAAGCATTTAAATTGTATGTTAACGTTTAAAATTTGATATTGTTACATGTAATATTATTAGTTTTATTGGCTTTGAAAAGAAACTTTTTCATAGCTTCTTAGTTGCGATTGACCATTATTATCAAGATACGCAGCCAAATTGAAAACCGCCCTCTTGAAAACACGCGCTTTGCGGGCCGCAAATGACTCCTAGCGGGCCGTTAATGCATTAACGGCCCTGCAGCTGAGTTCAATGCCTGTGAACGGGAAGACTATTATTTTTTTAAATATAAACTGTCTTTTTGCTAATCATTGTTACCAGTCTTTTTAAAACTAGATTATATTTGACATTTTCTTGTAAACAAAAAGGAATTTTATTTGGCCCTTGTTTAGCTGATCGTATTGTAGCAACAACTTTCCATACCATAGTTTCATGCTACATCTCTGTTAAACACTTTTTTCTTATTAAATGAATTTGTACGATTTGGCCTTGTGTATTGATAATAATGATAATCGCATGACTTTTGTCGGTCATATAGTTTATTTGTGTCCCTCGTAGCATCATTTGCACCCTTGCGCTTCGCGCTCGGGCGCAAATGATGCTACTCGGGCCACAAAATAAACTATATGCCCTCCAAAAGTCATGTGATTGTCCTATTGTCGTGAAGAGCTTTTTAAATCTTGCAATAAAATTGTTTCACGTAAATACCTGGTGTTTGTCTACGTAATCAACAGAATAAAACATGGACTCTTAGAGATACGGAATTTCTCTTCTCATGTTCAAATCGATATCTCACTTGTTCGCTACCAAAATGGCTATCATCCATTTGAACACTTGAAGAGAAATTAATTATTATAATTTCCATGCGCCCATGTTATTCTCCACTTTTAATACAATGGTCAAGTCACGCGTTTCTTACTATTTCTACCTTGCCGAGTACTCTAAGCAACATTTTACCTTAACTGCTGTTAGGCCACTGTAAGAAGACTGTTCTTTAGTGTCTTCATCAACTGATAAACAGCTGAAGCTGTTGGAGTGACCTTGAACTGTTTGTATAACTTGCCTGCCCTTTTCATCCCAGTCATGTACTGGTAAATCAAATGCATCATGCCTTACTTTTCTTTTCCTTCTCGATCTCTGAACAGAATCCATTTCCTCGCCTAAGACCACTCCTGTCCCACTAAAAGTAGTACCACACCTGCCCAGCGCTAACAATCTATTTTCGCTGGGTACTTCATCCAATGGACTATATGTACTTTGATTCATGGTGTGATGCATCACTTCAGATTGTCTTGATTGTGACCACCGGATGGCAGCCCCACACTGCTGGCATACATCTACACTGACATCTTCACATTCTGCAGATATGTCTTTACATTCATTGCTTGTTGCCTCTTGCAAAGAGGTAGCACATAGATGTGCACTAAGTGTGTCCTCCATTGAGGCTTGAATTTCATCTGTGATGGGTTCACTCTTAGGTGCTCTTGTTTGACACTCTGTATGTAGAGAAGACCCTCGGTTGAGGTTTACTCTGACTATCATGAAAGATGACTATTGTAGAGTAGTATGTGTGACACTAGCTTAACTAGCCCTTAACAATATGAGCCTCAATGCTAATCAAAGACAAATTCTCTTGAAAAGTCTCCTGGCTTACATTTACCACAGGATCAGTGAGTAAAGTGTATAAAACACCCCCAAAAGAATAATGCCAGTATGCAGCCATTTGACTGAACAAAAATTCACAGGGAAATATATGGAATTCATCTCAAATACCTGAAGACAATAATAATAATAACAAGAATTAAATCTGCCTGATGAGTGCGTAAGCACGAAACTCAGAGTTGCAGGGAATCATGTGTGTTTTCATTTAGTAACCCAATTCTATATACCGCTCTACACAAATGTGTATTGAGCACTATTCAGCAGTGTTTTCTACAACTTCTCACGATTAATAACAAGAATAATAATAATAATGAACTTTATTTGAGTGTCAACTGTATTTAGCACTGACACACTAATTGGGGACACTGTAAAGCACAAATGAAATGAAATGAAATCATATTACATTAAATTAATCAAATGTCAAATCAAGATCACTTTAAGTGCATCTTCCCATTTCAGCTTCATGTAGCCAACCACAGCCATCAAATTGGTTAACTTAACTGCACTGGAAGCACGGCATATATGTGGTTCAATTTTATCCTTGGTTCAAATTTGGTTTTCTTTTGTTTTGGTTATGGCAATTTAATGATAATGCATTTGAAACAAAGGAAAATAAATTTTGAACCAATGATAAAATTGAACCACAACATATATACTTAATGTACAGTAAATAACTACTATTTATAGCTGATGCATCCTTCTGAATGGCATCAAACTATAAGGTATTCTTCATTAATCATGTATTTGTATTAAAGGAGTGTTATCTGATCACCTGATGCGATATCCATGGCCCTCTCCACATGCTTAATTTCAGAGGAATGTAATACAGGGATTACATCTCCCGCTGGCCTGGCAGGTTTCCTAATGCTTAGCTTTTGTTTTTGACTTTCCGGTAACATGTAATCTACACGATTTTTCTGAATCCATATAGCAGGTATAATAAAATGTCCACAATTGCAGTTAACTCCATGTATATAGTCAAATGCTCCTATCCTGCTCTTGCACTTTGGGCAGTACAGTTTCCCTTCTGTCCACTTTGCCTGACAATGTAAAAAGATATAAACCATCAATTCACATGTTGGGATAGATACTTTCAGATGCTAAAACTGTTATGGTACAGCCCATAGGGCTTAATCAATAGCACTGTGTAGTTTTGTAACTATATTGGCAAAATTGAAGATTTTGTTTGGTACAGGCTTTGAGGCCATCAAATGATAATTGGAGATAAAAAAAAAAAAAACAAAAGCAACAACAGAAATTTATGGAAAAAGTACTTCAGTTCACCAGGGATTATGAAGGCTGTGCGCCATGCGCATATGGCCCATATACCTACAAAATGGTGCATTCAAAAGAACATACTGGGCCTGTCATGCACCCAAGCTGTGAAACACCTAGTAAAATATACACCATTTTGTGCAAAGGATTTTAATTGGTAAAATATTCAGTTTAATGACAAATAAACAAGCAAAAAACCATGGTGTCTTTGCTCTTTGATTTGCGTTAATTTTTGTCCCCAGATCAGGCCTTCTGAAAGGGTGCGTGGGTGCGGGACCGCACAATTCGATCAAAGCCGCACAATCCCGCACAATTTCTGAAAATCCGCGAAATCCCGCACAATATGGAAAAATTTTGTTTAAAATCTAATGAAATCGGTATTCCCATCGATTGCCAAGGTTTAAAGAAGCTTTTTAGGCTATATTTAGGCTATTTACATTGCAAAACAATCAATAAATCCGCCGCTTTTCGCGATTGAACAGCCCGAGCGGATATGAAAACAACAAGGCAATGCTTCATCGCTCCGTGCTGGCCTGGGCACTAGTCTCAGTCTAATCTTATTTTTCATTGGCGATTTTGCAAATGAAAACTTTGGGCAATAGAAAATCAATAATTCTCGTCAAGAAACAAGGTATATTTTTGGTATTCAAGTGAAGGACGTTTTCATTCAGGAAATACAAGTTTTACACTCTTATTTCTAAGTTTAAAATAGAATTATATCAAATTGAATTAGGCCGCACTTGCGTTTGTCTGAGTGTTGTTGTTTTTTGTAGCAATTTCAAGCGTGAAGAGTTTTAAACCTTAACGAGATAATATTCACTCCACGCATCAAAGAAAGTACAAAAATGTCGGGATTTTTCATAAAGTAACTTATTCTGGTCGAAAACATTTTATTTCGAAGCGGAATTACGCCCGGGAATTACAGATTTGAATAAACTTAATCGATCGTGTCACGCAACATGATTTTGTTGATACAAACTTTGGCCAAAGTTGTGGCAAAATAGAAATTTGGTTTGTGTTTAATTGCCAGACTAAGAGCACAATTGTTGCACTTTTCATTTATCCAGACATTCCTCCATGTCGGGTTCTTTTTGGGCCCGGTGATCGAATATTTGTTTGTTTACACGATTGCGCAATACCACACAATTCCCGCACAATCGCCGTTTTTTACCGCACAATTTGCCTCCCAAAACCCGCACAATTTCCTTTTTTTCCCACACCCTGTCAGAAGGCCTGCCAGATCATCTATTTGGTGCCATGTGCTTTCAGCATTTTTGCGTTCTTTGAATCTATTTGCATCTTTTATTAGCCTCAATGGTTTAAAGTTAACATGCCTCCGAAAAAATACAAGCAACAGAGAATTATATAACTTTTGTAAATTTTTCCTGGCCCATTTCATTACCCTAATGGCCCAAAATTTTATAAATGGCCCATAACTTTCCATAGGCTCATTTGCCTGTTTTTCTTCCTAATCCCTGGTTCACAGTTGTCAATCAAATTTACATGCACTTTGGAGGATGCATACATAATAACGATTTCAAGTCTTGCGTTTTGCAGATGTATCCTAGAAATAAACCTGGCTGTTAATTGACCTACTGTGTAAAATTGTAGTTTAATATAATTTTTTTTTTCAATGATAATAATAATGATAAACAATCTCTAATAATGATATTGGTAATGGTAATATTAATAATAAAGGTACCCATCACTCTAGGAAAAAAAAAGTAAGTGTAGGGAAACAGAGGAAAAGACAAGAGGCATAAAAAAGATAAGGGATTTTTTTACCATTCTGGAGTCCAGGATTTCCTTTACTCTGAATATTACAGTTGTGGTTCAATTTTTTTCCTTATTTTAAATCTTATTTTCCGTTGTTTCAAACTAATTATCAGACATTACCATATCAAAAAACAAAAACAAAAAAAAAATTTAAACCAAGGAAAAAGTAGAACCACAACATATGTGACCCTCCATGTGATTTCAGGGACAAAGGTGATAACACGGTCACAACACGCTTCCACTTAAAAACAAAAGATATTGACTATAACACCCTTACAGAGCACGCTAGAGCACACATAATTACGTACGTTGTATATTATACAACGTACGTAGTTATTATTTCACAGTAAAGTGGTACTGTCATAAACTGACTATCACATTAAGTGTATAATTTTCCAACTAACCTCCTCAACTCCTTTCTGAATCCAAGGAAGCATTTCGTCGTCTTGTAAAAACCACGAGGAACACTTGGCGTAAAACGTTAGATCGATGTGTACCCCAGCCGAGGGAACATTGCCTACTTGTGCATCATCGTGCGCTTGCAAATGACTTGTAGAAAAAAGGTGGAGACGACATCTTCGACAACGGAATGTACCTTCTAGTTTAGACAGTCTTCTATCACCACAATATCCCATTCTTAAACGAAGGTATATGACCTCTCTCGAATTTTGTTGACCTACGAAAGTATTTCAGCGAGACTTTCCGCCATGATGTGACACGGCTCGCTAGGGATTATGGAATTGTTTGAGCCGCCTGAATGATATGTCTGCGGATTGTTTAAAAAAAATTCAAAATGGCGGACGCAGCAAGCAAAAATTCGAATGGTGAATCAATCGAGGAAACGTTGGAAAGGAAATACTTTTTCAAAGTAGTGGAAGCATTTATGCATTATAAGTAAGTCTAACCCGCCTTCCGGGACATAAACTTGGTTCTGAGTGTGGTCAGTAGATATTATGTGCGCGGTCTTACAGAACCAACATGAAATCTTACTGTTTTGCTGCACTATATGCAGGGAATTTTCACTGCGAAGGCTTGAGAGGACTAGAGGAAACTTCTCGTTACTTCCTCGAAGACATCGGGAAATGCTACCGAATTTTAAGGACCATATAAAAACCATTGAGAGTTGTATTGAAGCAAATCAGAACTTCTTGACAAACATTGTTGGCCACGCTAGTCAGATGTTTGAGAACAGAGATCATTCTGGAGTCCTCACGGTAAGGGAAAACGTTTCCCATACTTCATTATGCATGCCTTATTGAATTTTTTAGGGTAATGCACATGCAAACATATCTTGTTTTTAAAGGACGAAAAAGTATACAGCTAGTCATGAACTGATGCAAATGAATATATGAAAGACCATATATTTGAACTGCGTTGTGTACATAACTGCGATGATCAATCAATTAATGTCATTACATAGTTATGTACTGTACAACATGTATAATGGAGTATGGGGTAATATGGAAATCTAGCCCCATGGTAGTGTAGTATTGGTGCAAATATTTTATCTCTTACTAATCGGTAGTTAAGATGTGTTTTCAGTGGTAGCAATTGCATTTTTTTTTAAACCATTATTATTAATAATTTTTTTCATTTTTAAACTTATTTTGTATTTGTACATGTCTATTTTAAGATTCTTTTTAGTTTTAAGGTGGCTGAGTAACATTTATTTTATTCATTTTGTAATTTATTAATTATTGCAAGACCCCATTAAAACTGATTAGACGACTGGGCTTCATAGATAAACAGTATCATCATCATCGTCATCATCGTTGTCGTCATCATCATCATCAGTATCATCTTCTTTTTCTTAATTATTATCATCATCATCATCGTTATGCCATAAGACTCTTCTACAAAGTTTCGGGTCCACAAGCTCTTACAAATTGTCCATGGTCACTGACAGAAATAAGATTCTCTTAGTTTTAGTACATGTATATGTTGTGGTTAAAAATTTTCAAACCGGATTAATTTTTGTTTTTCTTTGTCTCAGATTATGCTAATTGTTTAAGACAAAAGTAGAAATTAAACTGATGGTTTCCAACAAATTATTTTGAACCCAAGAAAAAATTGAACCACAACATATATTTAAATTGTTAATTTTAATTAACAATACTGAACAGTAATGGTTTGTTGGAATACTCATTTCTTTAAATGCTATCAAACAACTAGGCTCATCATGACCCAGCTAACCAACCCATCACTGGGTTTGATATGGAAAAAGTTATAACTACACTGAAACAGTTTGTGAGAGACTGGAGTGATGAGGTATGTGAAATGTCAGACTTGTTTATTTGGTACCATTGCTTTTTGTAAAACAGAAATGTTCCACCAAAAGTGTTTCTTCCTTTTCTTTTTCTTTTTTTACAGTATTTTGTGCACAAATTATATTAAATAATTTGCTGTTCATCACTGTAAATAAATAGGGAAAGAAATTATTTCTTAAATTCTTATTACTAGGATGCTTGTGGCAATCCCAGTCTTAAAATGTGGTTGGTTTTTTTTCTTGCTTTCTCCCGTTAGAAATTGCATTCGGGCACAAGATTATGGAAAGCCATAACTTTCTTATGTGGTTATTTATCATTATATTTGTGTGGTTTCTTCATTATGGTGGAAGATGTTGCAGATAATTTTGTCTCAGAACTTGTCCGAGACAATTAAAGTGTTGCCGTTTTGCGGTCGGACAGTAAAGACAATCGTCAGAGACATAAACGTAAAGTAAAGATAAGACCTCTCCCTTCTGGCCTTTTTTTTTTAATTTCACCGCATAAATGATTATTTCCCGCTCGATGTGTAGAATAGAACGGCCGCAATGAATACGCGCCAGTTCGCTCTGTTTCTAGGTTTTTATTTCTATGTTCTAAGCATCAATGCAGCTAACGATGCTCAGTAAGTCATTCTTCTTTCTTCCTTCATACAAATACGGGCACTTCAAGCACAACTTCTTTTGTGGAAAAACGGTCGTCGCAGGTGGAAAGGTGTTCTGCGGAATTTGCTGCCTCAAGAACAACTGCCCTGGCCTATATCGGTCTTGCGCTTTATTTGGGTTCATCATTTGATCAGAATGGATGTCCTATGTTTTTTTTCCTTCCATGAGTTAATCAGAATTGTCTGTTCCCGGCATTTTGTTGTCATCAATACCGGGGAAGAGAAGGAACTAGGACCCATCTAAAAACCGGTCTAACCAGTTCGTGATAGAGAGTGAGCTTGGGTAGTACAGGGTGGTATCGCGAGTGAGGTGAAGAAGACATAAAGACGAAACCACATCACGAAATGATGGAACCACTCAACGAAGATGCCAGACCACATAACAGCGTAATCACATTATATCATGACAAGAGCACAAAGAATAACTTAACAACCTCAATACGTCACGATAAAACTACACCACATAGTGAATTTATTACACCACATCATGATCAAAACACATCATGTCAGGACTACATTACAAGAAATAATGAAGAAACCACAAAACCTAATGAAGCGACTACAACGCATAATGAAGAAACCACACAAAATAATGTAGTCTACAACACATAATGAAGAAGCCACACAAAATAATGTGGTAACTACAACACACAATGAAGAAACCACAGAACGTAAAGTAGTAACTACAACACGTAATGAAGAAACCACACAAAATAATGTAGTAACTACAACACATAATGAAGAAACCACAGAACATAATGTAGTAACTACAACACATAATGAAGAAACCACACAAAATAATGTAGTCTACAACACATAATGAAGAAGCCACACAAAATAATGTTGTAACTACAACACACAATGAAGAAACCACAGAACATAAAGTAGTAACTACAACACGTAATGAAGAAACCACACAAAATAATGTAGTAACTACAACACATAATGAAGAAACCACAGAACATAATGTAGTAACTACAACACATAATGAAGAAACCACACAAAATAATGTAGTCTACAACACATAATGAAGAAGCCACACAAAATAATGTTGTAACTACAACACACAATGAAGAAACCACAGAACGTAAAGTAGTAACTACAACACGTAATGAAGAAACCACACAAAATAATGTAGTAACTACAACACATAATGAAGAAACCACAGAACATAATGTAGTAACTGCAACACATAATGAAGAAACCACGCAAAATAATGTAGTCTACAACACATAATGAAAAAGCCACACAAAATAATGTGGTAACTACAACACACAATGAAGAAACCACAGAACGTAAAGTAGTAACTACAACACGTAATGAAGAAACCACACAAAATAATGTAGTAACTACAACACATAATGAAGAAACCACAGAACATAATGTAGTAACTACAACACGTAATGAAGAAGCCACACAAAATAATGATAAACAAGAAGCCTGGGAGCGTAGACGCGGGATGGGTCATGTGTAGAAAACGGTACAAAATTATTCTTCCCAGAGGAATTTTCTTACATGAAATAAATTGAGAAACTGTGAGGATATGTAAGGTGAATACAACTAAAAAACGGGAATATAAATCATCCAAGAATTCAATCTCCGATCACTATTTGAAGGGGGAACAAACTGTTATTGAGAAGGGGACTTCTTTCTCCATACATGATGAACACTCCGGTAGTGTTGTGCGTGATCAGCGCTTGTGTTCAACCACACTGATTGACCCCTAACCTTGAACGTGATTGCAACGTGGACTGGAGCCAATGAAATGGCACAAACTAAAAAAACATATCTGACTACGATAATAAAAAAGAAAATGAATCCAAGAATTCATTATGAACGATTCAGTCGATTCAGTCAACTAGGTGCCCAGTTGGAAGCGCACTCTGTGCAAATATTCACCTTTTTAGTACACACAAAAACGGGGTAAAAGAGGATCGATTCACGCGTCGGGCCATGTTATACTTTTGCTCTGAGTTCATTGTGGTAGGTTTAAAAGGATTGTTTTCCTTACCTCCTAAAACAAGCTTGAGTTTTGCTTCTTGGCGTCGAGTCTGAACTCTGAAAACGTGGGAGCCAACTTGGAAATGACGCAAGTGGTTAAAAACTTAATTTGCCACACGCGAATTCTAGATGCCTTGGTGGCGCAGTGGCATCGCACTTACCCTTCAATCTGATGTTTCGCCAGGGCTCGAGCTCAAACCTCGGAAAATGATGTCTTATGTAAATACGCGAATGCATCTCGCGCGATGCGTGTCGATTTGTGACTACGATGAAAAAAAAGGAACTCTCCCGAAACCTTGACGCGCTCGCCTTCGACATCCCGCGTAACAACCACACAACAAAGTTATGGCTTTCTATACAAGATTGCCTATAACAATGACATCACCCGCGAGCTGTGGAGACTCAAGTAGAATATTTAATTGAACTGAAGCGTAACTGACACCAATACTGAACGTAACTGACACCAATTTGAATGGGGTGATAAAAGTTTCGGAAAATTATATGGCACGCCATCCTAGATAAAAATACTTCTATGCCTAATTTTAATACTTCTTCGACATAAATAAACATTGTTTGAAATATATGATACTTCTAGCGATATATATAAACATTGTTTGACATATATAGTACTTCCTACCGTATATATAAACATTGTTTGACATATATAGTACTTCCTACCGTATATATAAACATTGTTTGACATATATAGTACTTCCTACCGTATATATAAACATTGTTTGACATATATAGTACTTCCTACCGTATATATAAACATTGTTTGACATATATAGTACTTCCTACCGTATATATAAACATTGTTTGACATATATAGTACTTCCTACCGTATATATAAACATTGTTTGACATATATAGTACTTCCTACCGTATATATAAACATTGTTTGACACATGTAATACGTCCTACCGTATATGTAAACATTGTTTGACATATATAGTACTTCCTACCGTATATATAAACATTGTTTGACATATATAGTACTTCCTACCGTATATATAAACATTGTTTGACATATATAGTACTTCCTACCGTATATATAAACATTGTTTGACATATATAGTACTTCCTACCGTATATATAAACATTGTTTGACATATATAGTACTTCCTACCGTATATATAAACATTGTTTGACACATGTAATACGTCCTACCGTATATGTAAACATTGTTTGACATATATAGTACTTCCTACCGTATATATAAACATTGTTTGACATATATAGTACTTCCTACCGTATATATAAACATTGTTTGACACATGTAATACGTCCTACCGTATATGTAAACATTGTTTGACATATATAGTACTTCCTACCGTATATATAAACATTGTTTGACATATATAGTACTTCCTACCGTATATATAAACATTGTTTGACATATATAGTACTTCCTACCGTATATATAAACATTGTTTGACATATATAGTACTTCCTACCGTATATATAAACATTGTTTGACATATATAGTACTTCCTACCGTATATATAAACATTGTTTGACATATGTTATACGTCCTACCGTATATATAAACATTGTTTGACATATATAGTACTTCCTACCGTATATATAAACATTGTTTGACACATGTAATACGTCCTACCGTATATGTAAACATTGTTTGACATATATAGTACTTCCTACCGTATATATAAACATTGTTTGACATATATAGTACTTCCTACCGTATATATAAACATTGTTTGACACATGTAATACGTCCTACCGTATATGTAAACATTGTTTGACATATATAGTACTTCCTACCGTATATATAAACATTGTTTGACATATATAGTACTTCCTACCGTATATATAAACATTGTTTGACATATATAGTACTTCCTACCGTATATATAAACATTGTTTGACATATATAGTACTTCCTACCGTATATATAAACATTGTTTGACATATATAGTACTTCCTACCGTATATATAAACATTGTTTGACATATATAGTACTTCCTACCGTATATATAAACATTGTTTGACATATGTTATACGTCCTACCGTATATATAAACATTGTTTGACATATATAGTACTTCCTACCGTATATATAAACATTGTTTGACACATGTAATACGTCCTACCGTATATGTAAACATTGTTTGACATATATAGTACTTCCTACCGTATATATAAACATTGTTTGACATATATAGTACTTCCTACCGTATATATAAACATTGTTTGACATATATAGTACTTCCTACCGTATATATAAACATTGTTTGACATATATAGTACTTCCTACCGTATATATAAACATTGTTTGACATATATAGTACTTCCTACCGTATATATAAACATTGTTTGACATATATAGTACTTCCTACCGTATATATAAACATTGTTTGACATATGTTATACGTCCTACCGTATATATAAACATTGTTTGACATATATAGTACTTCCTACCGTATATATAAACATTGTTTGACACATGTAATACGTCCTACCGTATATGTAAACATTGTTTGACATATATAGTACTTCCTACCGTATATATAAACATTGTTTGACATATATAGTACTTCCTACCGTATATATAAACATTGTTTGACATATATAGTACTTCCTACCGTATATATAAACATTGTTTGACATATATAGTACTTCCTACCGTATATATAAACATTGTTTGACATATATAGTACTTCCTACCGTATATATAAACATTGTTTGACACATGTAATACGTCCTACCGTATATGTAAACATTGTTTGACATATATAGTACTTCCTACCGTATATATAAACATTGTTTGACATATATAGTACTTCCTACCGTATATATAAACATTGTTTGACATATATAGTACTTCCTACCGTATATATAAACATTGTTTGACATATATAGTACTTCCTACCGTATATATAAACATTGTTTGACATATGTTATACGTCCTACCGTATATATAAACATTGTTTGGAATTATACTTGCAATCTGAAAATAAGACTTTCAAGTAAATTCTCACACTTCCTGGAACGTATCTAGGAAAGTTTGAGCCTCACATGTAGAACGTTTCTCTCAAAATATGATACTTTAGTCCGGAGAAAATAATACTTAGCTTGCACTACCTTGGACAGCGGACATTCCACATTAGAAGAAGAGAGATACTGGCACTAAGAAAATTGCAGATGAACTAGTATTACTTCGAGAAATATTGGAAATTGAGAAAAAAAATCTGTGAAGAACTGAGAAGAAACCTTTTTGTCGCTGTTTTAAAAGAGGTTGTGACAGGCCTACACGACTCCCGCTGTTCGCAAGTGTAGTTTCTTTGCCTTTAGAGTTTGGATCTCACGAGTATGTCCTTGAGCGATTTCCTTGTTTTATACGATATGATGGGTGGCTCTTTGTAGATCTCACTCAGTAAAGGTTGATCCTGTATTAAATGCCATTTGCTGAATAAGATTTTCTTTAAATTAGGCACAGCTGGGTGGTATTGTGTGACAAAAGGAAGAATATTCTATTGTGCGTTCTTTTATTTTGCTGAAGAGCCGACTCATGTCGAAGAAATATTAAAGTTAGGCATAGAAGTATTTTTGTCTAGTCTGGCGTGCCATGAAATTGAACCGTTATTTTGCGTATCAATGCTTCAAACAGGCAGCCCAGTGTAGGCTTCTAGAGCTTCTTGTTCGTTCCTGTAAATCAGAGGACTGCAATAGGGCTACAGTGCCACTATTATTACAATCCCCATAACATGGCTATTGTACTGTACATGTAAATACTGCTCTTTATTTAAATTTTTCTCTTGTAACTGCTGATCAAAAAACTTTGGGACCAAAAGTTGATTGAAATGTTAATTGATCCCTTGTGTGAATGGTTTGAATCCAGGGTCGGGTTGTTCGAAGCAGGGTTAAGGTAACCCAGGGTTTGTGCGAAATTTAAATTAATGCAGATACGAGAGCTTAAAAAGCACACTCAGTATAATTCGTTTGTGATGATTGTATGCTCTGAAAAAAAAATAGAGAAAGTTGTCGGGGAAAATGCTCTCTAACAAGAGGAAAAGAAACCCTGGTTAAAATTTAACCTTGGATTAGCGCTAATCGGCCTTCGAACAACCGGTGTCACAGCGGATTTTGACCCCCCGCCGATTTTGACCCTCCGGACAAAATCCGCTAGCGGATACTGACCCCCCGGTCAATGTCCGCTAGCGGATATTGACCCCCCTTCGCCGATTTTGACCCCCGTGCAATCAGCAAAGGTAGCAATTATAACCTAACGGTAACTCAAAGTCTAAGAAAAACGCGAATTTTGTTCCATTCTTATTTCACGCCTCAATATTCAGATCCGCTAAAACAATTGCAATCAGCAGTAGTAGTAATTATAAACTAACGGTCAGTTAAGTTGTAAGAAAAACGCGAACTTACGGACCGTAACTTTAAGACTTAGAAATACGTGAACTTCGATCTATTCTTACTTAACGCCTTAATTCAGGCAAAAACAGTTGTAATCAGAAACAATTACGGCTTAATATAGATAAACTAACAGTACTTAATCTTAGAAAATCGTGATCTCTGTTCTGTTGCTATTTTACAATTTAACGCGTTTATTGTCTGGTGGTCTGCATACGCGACATAGCCACTCGCCCTCTGGGGCAGTCTCGAGTCCTTCGCAAGCAAGGTGGAGCCATTCGTCACACAATTCACATTGGATCATGTCGTCCCAACATTCTGGTCTTGAACATGAACAGAACAGTCTAATGTCACAGTTTTGTCTTTTGCTGAATTTTGGTGTTGCTCTGTCCCGCGGGAAATGATCAAAGCGACCCCTTTCTAAACACTTCACTAAATGCTCGCGCATTTTTCCTTGTTCAAAAGAGACGTACGTTTGCGACTCCCGGAGTACGATAGCAAAGTATGATCACTTTTGACGGGGGGTCAAAATTCGCGAAGAGGGGTCAAAATCCGCGAGCAAATATTGACTCCCGGGGGTCCATATCTGCTAGCGGATTTTGACCGGGGGGTCAATATCGGCTAGCGGATTTTGACCGGGGGTCAAAATCCAGGGGGGTCAAAATCGGCTAGGACACCGGCCCCAGGAGTCTCAGTAGTTGTTTGTGGGGTTCGATCGACTGGGTGAAAGTAGTTCTGAAAATAACTATTGACAGTTGTTAATGACGAGGACTGACATTTCGACAAGCTGAACAGAAGTCATCACCAGAGTTATTTACATGTCGTCAGGTTGTGGTACAGGTATTTATGTCTCTGTTCAACGTTGTGATTGGTCATTCAAGCCATGATGTTATTGGCTGTTTGCCAGTAAGCCATGGTTTTAAATGATTTGTTAATACAGACTGTAACTCTAATTCTGTTGTTATCCTAGGGTAGAAGCGAACGTGATGCATGCTACAAACCAATCCTTGAAGAAATCACGAGACTGTTCCCCAAGTCTGAATGGTATGCTATTTAAGATGTACAGTAGCTTAATTTAAACGATATTTTATTAAAGTACTAGACCTGTTTTAGTTTTCAAGTTGTCATCAATGTATTTACCGACAATTACAAGAAAAAAATTATTGTTGTTTGATTTAATTATTTAACAATTATTATTTTTGATAATAATTATTATTGTTGTAATAAGCATTCTTCATAATTGTGCAGCAATTCAGTACGCTCGCTCCGCAGCGATTCAAAATCAAAATTGAAAAAAAAATTTTGGAAAATCGAGATTTTGCCGTAGTTTTTAGCCTCGCTTTCTGCGGACCACAATTCTCTGCGCTGTTGAAGAGTCTCGCTTTCAGCAGACCAGAATGCACTGCGAATTGGTGGAGCCTCGATTTGAAAAAAAGGCAACAACAAAGAAGGCCTACACTGTCATCTTCGTTGTCGAGTTTCGTCAGAGCTGTAGTTATCAAAATCTAATCATATTTGGATTGATAACAGTGTTATAGAGAAAGATTGACTTATGGACGCATCATACGTATATTGTGCGAGTCAAAATGATGAGCTTGAAACGGCGATCTGCGGTTCTTTGGCGTATTTATTTTGCGATGCACATTGCTGTGATCAATGGCTGTTGCCTTGGTAGGGAAACTTAACTGGCGCTGTGTCGCGCCGTGCCGTGTCAGAGATCAACTAACTCTTGTAGTATAATTCAGCACAGTACTCAACGCTAGCAGCTCGAGATTTAATGTTTGTTTATATTATCTTCGCTTCTCAATTATGAGATTCAACACTTTAATACAAGTACTTATGTCATTTATCTCCGATTGTACGGCCTTTTTCATGCTAAAAAAGTGAGCCATTCGTCCGAGGCAATGCGCAGTGGTAGAGTTGAATTTCGTACAACGACTGCAGTCTTAAATTTCCGCAGCACTTTCACACTTTCATACATTTCCCTGGTTACACTAGTAATATTATTATTATTGTAATTGATCACCCTTTATATGTGATCAACAGTTGGTTAAATTTGACTAACAAATGGCTGTCAGTTCTAGGGCTGACGTATCCATTCTTGTCCCAGGTGCTGGCTTAGCCAGACTGATGTATGAAATTGCCAAACTTGGTAAGTTGGTGTTAAATTTATTTTTTGTTAAAACATGAATTGCATACGATGTGGTTCAATTTTATCCTCGATTTAAATTTTATTTTCCTTTGTTTCAAACTCATTATCATGCACTACCATACCAAAAACAAAGGAAAATATAATTTAGACCAGGGATAAATTTGAACCACAACATATACACGTAGCCATTGCACTGTTACTAACTAGAGAGATAGAGTCGGTAGTTTGTTTGAGATTTATAAATTAAACAAAATCTTAATGTTAAAAGTACCCAGGAGTGATTGTTTGGATAAGAATTTTGTGATGATCGAGACTTCGACCTTTGGGAGATGTATGGATTGTCTTTTGCTTTTGTGTACTTTCTGTATTTCTTCTTTCCTTTCTCTCTTCGGCAAACCATTGCACGGGGTATAGAGAAATTGGACGGGAAACTCTGGACTGGGGGATCGTCAGGGTTTTCTTCGCCTTCGGTTGACATATCGTGTCGCTTCCACGCAGATGGTCGATGAACCGAATCACTTTTTGGTAGCTTAACTCACGAAGTTATGGCTTCACTTCTACTATTGTGGCTTCTTTGACTGAATTTCGACCTAAGAAACTTATCCTGAGCACTGCTGGCTCGCTAAAAGATTAGAATCTGACATCATATTTTGTCAGGAATGCATGTCCACATGCCCTTGCCAGTAGAACAGAGTCCGTTTGTTTTTCACGAACACTTCATATGATATCATTGACTTAGAAAAGTTCCTATTGCCTTTCAGCCAGTCAAAATCCAGAATTTCGATGTGTAATTTGCACTGGTGTTACACTTTTTGCACTGGTGTTACACTTTTTGCACTGGTGTCACACTTGAACTGCACCACTCTCAGCCAATCAGAATCAAGTATTTTTTTCCTGTATATTATTAGCGTTTTTATAGACTGAGATGTAATCAAGGTCAATGAAAATACACATGAATTAAAGCCAATATCCAACTGGACAAGTTTGGTCAGTAGAGTATTTACTACATGTAGCCATTTTGCTTTGTTTTGTTTTGCGGAATAAGTCAGGGAAATCCCAAGCAGTCCAGTTAGATATCTTGCCCACTTAGGTATAGGCAATCAGAACTCTGCCTCATCTTGCCTTTTCACAGAACCAGCCATACACTGTAAGAAACTATAATTATTTAACAATTATTCGCCGAAGGCAAAGTGGTTATCGGTCAATATTCACCGAGAAGTCGAGGTGAACATTCACGAATAATCTCTGAGCCTGAGGGGAATAATTGTTTTAGTATAAATACACAGGTGATTATTTTAAAAAAAGAAAAGAAAAAACATTGTACAACACGTAACACTTTATTTCATCGAAAGCGCGCGAACGACTGGCAGCCATTTTGGTCGTCGAGGTGATTATCGGCTGATAATCCGAGGTAGCGAACCAATCACAGCGGGCGATTTTGTTTAATCACCTGAGTATTTATACTTAATCATTATATTCCATGTTAATATGAAATGCTAACCTAGAAGTTGCTTTGTTTTCGTGCACTTTTTAGGTTACAGATGCCAAGGGAATGAATGGAGCTTGTATATGCTTTTTGCATCTCACTATATATTAAACAGGTAAGACACTAAACCTTGTACATGTATTACAGGGTTTAACTCTACAAAGAATGCCTGTGTAACCTTGTGACTGAGTCACAGAATTTTACACAAGTTTACAGTTGCATTATGTCATGAATAAATTTAAGAAATAAAAACTTCCAAGACAGCGTGTGTTGATGCAAACTCAGGTGGGAGCAGAAGGAGGTTTTAGACATAACTTCCTAGTCCTTAAAATAGAATGAAAATCCCAAGAGACTTAAAACGTGTAACACACGTTCACAGCTTGTCCAGATTCAATTTCTCAGGAACCATATTTGGAAACTGCTTCCCCAGTCTTTGTGCTTGTTGGCACTGTCCTGCTTCAATGGCATGTTGTAAACAACTTGCATTTGCAATGACAATGTGTCCTCCATGTTTTGAGCAGAGATGCCTGTTTCCCAGTAAGTACTTCACACTGCTGAAGCCAGTTTTATTGGTTAATTAGGTTTCTATTGTTTCCCAAATATGGTACTTGGTAGATTGAATTTGGACAACAGGTATTGTGGGGATAGTTTCTAAAGAAACTGGTCTTGTATTGTTGGGGAATTGAAGCACAAGAAATTGGGATAATTAAACGAATTAATAAAGTAAAGAGAATGATTTGCTCCGACGAAGGGCTAACGCTCGAAACGTCAGCACCTCCTTTGTACCCTACGGTGGTATAACTTACTTTATCAATTCGTTTGATTATCCCAATTTCTTGTGAATTTGGACAAGTTGTGTGGGAAGGGATTCGAAACCAGCAACCTGACAAAATATTATACCAGTTCGCACCTTGACTACCAGTCTGAAGCTCAAATAAAAGTAAAGAGAGAAAAATAACTCACAAATTAAGGTTACCGTGTACCTTCAGGGATGTCTCGTGTAGAAGTGATGTAGCGCGTCCAGTTTAAACTGGGGATACCGAAACCCAGGTATCAAAATGAAGCTTATAAAGCTGACTATAAAACTATACCCAGAATTTTGAAATAAAATGAATTGTCGACCTCTAAATGCGAGGGTCCGAATCACCTATGCAAAGCTACAAGCCAAAGCGGATTTTGTCTTTCGCTAATATTATTTGTTTCTCGGTTTCCGGACCCAAAGCACTAAAAAAGGGTCTGCGTTTTGCCATACTTAAGGGGGCAGTCTAGTCAAATTTCAGAGAAATGTTCTAAGCATCTTTAAAACAACAGAGCTCTGTAACGATTTTATAGAAAACAATGAAATTTTCACCAGAGCATCCCTTCAGGATGACCTACACAGTAAGGTGTAATTTGAGATGAAGTAGTTAAAAGATAGTTAATGATTAACTCCTGAATTTGACCCTATCAGCTGAGGGTTGCCGTCTGCCCCACATACTTGTTATGTGCAGAATTCATTGAAAATGAATTCCACTTTCTATCCATAACTAACATGGATTGAACTATGATCCTATGGAGCGGTTTCGGGGTAAGGCCATAAGTGTTCCCATGGCAGCCAAATCCTTCCAAATATGGGTGTAGAACAGATATCTCCTCAAGTATTTAACTTAATCCAATTTCGCTCCATAGGATCATAGTTTACATCCTAAAGGCAGTCTGTGCCAAATTTCACAGCAATTGGTCATATACTTAAGCAAAAAATAGTTAGGGGGAGATGCCTACTTCCGGAAAAAGGCAAATTTGAGAAAAATGCCCTTAAAGTTGGCACAAATTTAAACTTTTCCTTAACCGTTTCCATGGCAACCGATCGCCATTGGCAGATTACATCACGAAAATCGCTTTTATCAGCTTTCACAGGTCAATTTATGTGAAAAAGACTTCGAAAACTTAAAGTAGATGGGTTAAACTATAGTTTTAAGTAAAAATATAAAAAATGGTTGGATGACCGAAAATTAACAAAAAATCTGACTAGACGGCCCCCTTAATTACAGTGAAAAGTTATAGAACATTTTTGAAATCGTATATTAAAAAAATGTGAAGTCATCGTACAAAAATCGCTATAGGAGAAAAGCTATTTAGAAATAGGAAATTCGCAGAAACGTTTTTGTTGTTTATATGCTAAACTAGCCACTGTGAAAATTTGAGGGCAAATGAACAAATTTCCTTTGAGTGTTAGCTCTTTGAAATATCCCTTCTCCTGTCACCCTATTTTCGAGGAAACAGCGCTAAGAATGTCAATCAAATGGGTAATTTCTATTTCTGGACAAAGCGTAAACCCGCCATTTCTACGCCAATATTTAGTCTTTTTAACCTAAAAATCCAAATTTCAAGAAAATTGCCGATCTGAAGGTATACAGTATCCTTAAGTCAATCGGTTTGTAAGTTAGTCAATCAATCAGTCAATCAATCAATCAATCAATCAATTAGTTATAGTCAGTCAATCAGTATACTAATACTTTTAATCGCTATATTTATTAGGGCACCAGGAAAATATCACACCACAATATATCCTTTTGTACACCAGACATGTAATCACAGGACATCAGCAGACCAAGTGAGGGGTGTTCAAATCCCAAATGTTGATCCAACTGACATTTCACCTCTGTGTAACTTCTCCATGGCTGCTGGTGACTTTCTTGAGGTTTACACAGAGAAAGGTGAGTGAAATTGGAAAACTAGAGGAGGTTCATGTACTACAGTGAGACTAAGAGCTAAGATACGGCTGGGAATGGGTGGAACACGTTTGCAATTATTATGATTACAATCAGAAATTGCAATATTATAACAATAGTCTTTTAAGCCTCTTGTTTTTTGAGTCAAATTTCACTCTGTCTGTATTAACCTACATGAAATGCAAGTATATACAAAAAATATGGAATTGACACAGGACTGTAGCATAAAATGTTAGTCACTAGGTCAGTCAGTCAGTAACAGTGAGTCAGTCAGTCAATCTGTCTGTCAGTCATTCGGTCAGTCAGACAGTCAATTAGTCAGTTGGTCATTCTCTGTGTGTCATTCGATGAATCAGTTAGCCAGTAACTCGGTCGGTCTCTCGGTCAGACACTCAGTTAATTAATCAATCAATCAGTCAATCAATCGACAACTGAGTTCAGGTTTTACCTCTTTTCTGCCTGAATGGACAAGTGCAACATCTAATTTAGCCACAGGAGTAATGCATGTAAACATCAAAATCTTTAGAAATCATGGCATTGATTGATCGTCATATATTCGTTTCTCTTGTCTAGAAATGTGGGACTGTGTAGTGACCTGTTACTTCATAGACACCGCCCATAATGTCATTGCATACATAGAAAACATCTATAACATTCTGAAGGCCGGTGGTTACTGGATAAATCTCGGTATGTGAATGCTGCTCTTGTTATTGTTTAATATTGATATTTTCAGAGTATTCTTGAGACCATCTGTTTACCAAAACTTGCGTTATTGGCAAATTATTCAGTACGCATTCCAGTCTATGATGTATCATCTCTGAATATTTCAAGTGCATCGCGTGATTAATATCCATAGGAATTTAGAAAACAGTCTTAAGAAAATTCGCGCGCTGATTGGTTAGAATTCATGTTTCTATTAAACAATTAGATTATGAGCTCGAGATTTCTATCGCGTGATAGTTGACGAGGGCGCAGCAGAATAGATAGTGGGTACCGTAGCCAATCAGAGCGCGGCATTTGTGATAGAACGCTAGTAGATTTATAGTAAAACTCGATAGAAACACAGAACTAGCACGAGCTTTTGACGTAATGATGACGCGACCAAAGAGAATTTACATTTTGGTCATTCAAGTTAAAAAGTTGTTTTCCTTTTTTTCGTCGCGTCGTTTTCTAAAAGAAATAGGAAACATGTTCTCCGTGTTTCTATCGAGTTATAAACACTCGTGAAAGTTTGGGAGAACTCGAAAAAGCCAAACTTCCACTCGTGTTTCTATAACTCAATAGAAACACGGAAAATGTTTTCTATTTCTTAATTGAAACCAGTAGTGTACACACGTTTTGTGTGACGCGGGTTTGAAAAACCTCTAAAATTTACAAATGTGAGAACGCATTTTTTGCCAGTCTTAAGAGTTGGGCAACTTAAAGAAATCCAATATTTTCCTTACTCTTCAAACGCAATTCGTACTGAAAATTTCGCTCGTTACTTGCTTTTATAAGCTCTTTTAACTACTGTTATGATTTTTCAAAGAGACGTATATGAAAATGGGGCAAAATGTAAACATTACGTCAATAAAGCAGGGACCGCGGAGGGGGAGGGGCTGGTAGGGCTATAGCACCACCACTTTATTGCTTGGATTTTTTTTTATGGCAAAATAAGTGGTGAAACAATGACATTAACGTTTGCTTGCATATGTGGCCAGACGTTTTAGCCCTACCACTTTAAAATGGTCTCCGCGGTTACTGTAAAGTCAGAACCCTGCCGTTTCGAACTTGCAAACGATACCGTACTCAGTTTGCTCTGGGTATTAATATAAAGAGTACATTGACTTTCATACCGACTACACTTTGAAAACTTTCTTTCAGGCCCTTTACTGTATCACTTTTCTGATATGGCCGGGGAATGGTCTGTGGAATTACCATACGAAGACATCAAACGAATATCCACTGAACATTTTAACTTTGAAATCCTGGTGAGTTAGCACAAATCCCTTTGATTATGGGGACATGCCGTCAGTATTTTAAACAATTATCCTTTGAAGGCGGAGTATTGTTGAAAAATTATACTACAGTATTCTACTGTTGCCTTAGTGCGCATGTTTATGGCTGTAACATACCCTAATTACACTTTGACGTTGAAAATTCCACAAAGCCGAGGTGAATAAGGTAAACTTTTGAATTCTCCATCCAAATTATCTCAGTGAGAATTAAATTTACTATTATAAACGGGGAATGATTTGGGATTAACATTCTCTTTATCGTTTTGCTTGGACAGAAAGAAGAAACCAGTGTTCCTTCAGGCTACATAGAAAACGAACGTTCCATCTTGAAGTTACTTTACGACAACGTGTTTTTCGTAGCAAGGAAAGCTCGGTGACGAAGATTTTTCGTTCTTTCCTGTCAGTCAACCACATGCAATGAACAGCCGATCATGTACAATGCGAAGTGATTAGGTACATAATTAACAAGAGTGACGTTTAATACCACGAATTAATGGTTATGTATACAGACACTAAAGAAGAAACTACACCGAACGGCAAGGGAGACTTCCTTAGAGGTCATAACCGGTGTCTTGATGACACCCGCGAGCTCCCGAAGGTCCAAGATTATTTCCTCAATTTCATGAATGCATAAATGATACCATGAAAGGGTAAAAGAAATATGCTAGAATGAAAGACGATGGTTAGAGAACCACTCACAAGTATAAAAGTAACTTTAATGTATTCTATGATGACAAAAGTCCATACCAAGGCACGTTCCTCTCTTCTCGCCTCTATTAGTCCTTTACCAAGCACAGTGGCAGATTTCGATCTCGTGTTCTGAGGCAATAAAACCGACGAATTAGTACACGGACCAATCAAACTACAACAGACAACATTCCAATCAAGCATGTGAGCTATTTTAGGTTATTTCTGGAGGGATTTTAGAGTTTCCGAGATTTCTATGTCTTCTTGTCCGAGAGAAAAGTTTGCGGGGAAAATGGTTTCCAAAAGTATCTTCATTTGCTACAGTGCTGGGGACAGCAACAATGCATAGGAACGCTCTCTGTTATGGGCTTCGTACAACAAATATAGGTTCAAAATCTGCCCGACAGAAAGAAAATTTCCTCCAGAACAGCCGCTTCTTCTTCATCTGTGTTACTGTCGATAGACTGTTCCCTAGAACTTCCATCCAGTGAATAACCCGAATCAGTCGTGTCCAGTCCTCCTGTATACCTCTGAGACGTTGACACACTGGATGTTGGACCCATGCTCTTATTTTCTAAACCTTCCACGATGTCCGCGAGTGACATGGGATATGTATCGTGAAGAAAGACTCTGAAAAGAACATTAAAGTGTATTTTAGATAGTGGAAATTATCAAAATCTATGACAATAATGATGATGTGTATTCTGTTGCACCGCGTAATTAAGTAAACCTTATTATGTTCAAAAGCGCTTAATGCGAACACTGTACTTTAGGGAGGTCCAATAATTCATAAGTTGCTCTCCGTTTGCAAAAATTCAAAGCCCTTTATTATCTGGTGACAGCCATCAAAACGCCAAGAAATTATTTACATGTACCGTGTTTCTATCGAGTAATTGAAACACGAGTGGAAGTTTGGGAGAATGAGAAATGCTGTGGGAACACGAGCCGCAGGCGAGTGTTTCCACAGCTTTTTCGAGTTGATTCAGGCTTCACAGGATATTTCATATATTAAATCAGATACTTTCGTAAAGAAACAGGCAAGACGGAACTCGCCAGCTCAGTTTACTAACTCGTAACTTGAACTCTAGTACACCAAATTGGGATAATCAAACGAACTGATAAAGTAAATCATACCACCGTAAGGTAAAAGGGAGGTGCTGACGTTTCGAGCGTTATCCCTTCAATCCGACGCAGCACCAGGTCTTTAGAAACTATCCCCACAAGTCTTGAGTCTAGTTCAGCTTGCACGAATTTTTTTTTCGCTCACTGCTTGTGCAGGAATTTTTTTTCAGGTTAAGTCCTCTGCACGAGTTTTTTTACTACGTGTGAAAAAGTCACAATTGGACCTTCCTTCTGCATGAATTTTTTTTCTTTACCTTCTTTGCAGGAATTATTTTTCTTGGTATTTTCCCTTGCGTGTTTTTTTTTCTTTCCCACCGCCTCCAACCCCCCCCCCCCCCCCATCACTTTTCTAATGGTCTGTCCCCAAGAAATGATTTTTGGAGAACTTGTACCAACCTGTAAATCTGTTTCAAGTATTTTCAACGTTTACCATACCTGTTTTCAGTCAGCTGTGATTGCCGCTGTCTTCGATTTCTGACTTCATCAACATCCGCCAACTCGTCTCGTCCGTGCAGTTCCCCTTCGAAAAACTCCACTCCCCGGTAGAGTGAGTATCGCGGTTCACTATCCCCAGTCTTCCTCTTAAGGTTGTCTCTGCTATGTGTGTGCATTGAATATGGTGCCACTAACGAGGGATCGCAATTTTTCACCGAGTCCCTCTCTGAAGGTTCGGTTTGTCCTGTAGAATTTGGCCAGTCCGGCCCAACCCTTCCATAACTTGATAGCCTACTTCCAGTGAAAACATCACTTCCGGTAGGGGAATTTCGCCCTTGTTCCCCTTTCATAAGCGCATTGTTCCCGTGCTTGAAAACATAACTCTGTTTTACATGAGGTAAGTGCTGACTCCCTAGGGAATGGACTCCAGGGCGACCACTCAAAGCAGATCTGTCTACGCCGCTGCTCACTACGTTCTGCGGATTCTCACGGGGTGAATATCGCGCATGCTCAGAGACCACCCGATCATGATCCTCGGCAGGCAACGGTAAGTCACCTTGATGCCGAGGTGGATTTTGGTGTCCAGAAAGAAGTCTTGAATGAGCTAGGTTTGGGGGCGCAGAACCAACTTGCTCGCGGTAGTCTGGTACCAAGGGATCTCTGTTTTCCTTTTCCTTTCTGAAATACGAGATAAAGAGCATAGTAAAACAATAGCTGAGGGGCTAGCTATAAGTCTTGATAAGGTATGACAACAGAACATTCAATATATGAAGGCGGGCGTTAAAGACGTGAACCTCGCACACCTTTCTCGTGAAGTCCACCTTAATCAAAAACAGCTTTTCGAAAATAACAGAAAGTGATAGTTTACCAATATTTAATTTAATATTTTTATTTTTTACCTGTTTCAAAAGTTATAGCTATTTTAGCAAAAGTAATGGTTCATTTTTAAACTCTTAAAGTTTAACTGCCTGTTAAAAGAAACCAGACAAGTAATCATATTTCCCCGACACAGTTTTTTAGAGGAAGGTGTGAAGAACACAGAGATGTTGATCGTTTCCTCCCGTTCAATTCCGACCGGAAACGAACTCGATTTGTGAGTCTCGTTACTTTTGGAAATCAAACGCTCTATTCGCACAACATTAACTTTTCAACTTCAAATACATATATATTTGTAATCTTCAATTCTTAGGCTTTCATAAAATACATACTTTACTGGGGTTTGCGATAAACGCGGAGCGGTAAAGCAGCTTCAACGGAAGATGGTCATTTGGGGTACGCTGATACCTTAAAGGGATTTCTCAATAGAGCGTTTTCACATGACGTCACAGCAGCCATATTGGTGTTCCAAAACAATGAAACGGCGGCCATGTTGGTGTTCCAAACTAATCCTCTGGGAGTTGAACTCCTTTCTTATGTAAAAACTTTCTTTTGTTCCAAAAAATTTGCATGGCTGCTGGCCACGTGAGTGAAAACGCTCTATAGTTTTTAATTAGTAATGCAATACATTTTAATATTTTTTGATCCTTAATTTTTAATGTATTTTCTGTTGTAATTAGTTTTTTTAAAAACCATTTAGTGAAAAAACTAATAAATCTTATCTCTCCGATCTCTTTTCCTCAAGTGCGTAGCCTGCTCGAAACTCTCGAAATGTGCTAGCAAACACTAGTACCAAGATAGCTGCCTTTATTTTTCCCCACTCACCCCGAAGCTCGTTCCTTACCATCTGAAGGCCTCGAACAGGCTACAAGTGCAGTAAAATAACAAAGAAGTCTGTTACTAGAGAGCCACGTGGAACTACTTTTTACTGTACTGTAAGGAAGTCCAATTCAATATTGTTCAGGCAAAACGTAGAGTGCAATGGTAACACTTTTAAGACTTCAGAACGCACTGCTCCTTAGCTCTGGTGTAACCTGGCTAATAGAGTACCTACGACTGGGCTGACTATGCCGTGTAAATGCAGCTCTCGTGTGTTCCGTTCCAGCGGATGTTTCACTGTATGCAGGGCTCTTCCTTGCCATAGAGACTTCGCTTGGTGTTGTGATAATATCGGGTGTGTGGCGATGACTTGTTAAGGTCAGATAATGATCTATGAGAAGGGTTGGAACACAAATGACCGAGGTTGATATGACTAGTCAGTTAAACACTTCAAAAAAAGAGGGCCAAGTCCGGAAAAGATGCTCTCTCTCTCTCCATCCCAGCTACGTAACGCAAAAGGAAAGTAAATCAATAGAATGAATATCGTGGAAACACTTTAAAACAACAGCGTCGACAAAAACAACCAAAAATGAAACTTCCACAACTGTACATTCTTACAGACCTATGCTCACAAAACATCGCCTTCTTCGCCTCTGTGACTGGGGGAACATTCAAATGCACTTTTTTTTGGCTTGGATGCATAGGGGGTGGCTTTTGCCCGATGGAACTATCTTTTTTCGGGGGAGGGGGGAAGGGATTGCCTCAAGGCAGGGGAGAGGGGTTCGGCTTTTTATTGATGATCCCTTTTACACACTCCTTTACAGATTCAATCAAGGGTACCTACCAGGGGTAAGAGTAAATACGGTAAAATTCTACAGAAACCAAGGATAACGTTCGCAAAAACGCTGTAACTTTACTTCACGTTTACGTACTTCATACCTTCTGGTGTCGGAATCAAAGACAAAGCTGGAGAAATCTGACGCGGCTTCAAAGTTGGATTGGGGGCTGGTGACGGGGCAGGTGTTTCATGAACCACTGTTCTTTGGTTTCCCTCGTGCGCTGTTGAGTTTCGACTCTAACGAAATACATAGATATTACACGGTAGCGCGAAGATATGAATTTTATTTTCGAGTGGTGAAAACAATATTTTAACACAAGAAAATAAAATTCATATCTTCAAGCCTCTGTGTAATGTTCTTTATATTATATGAACTAGAGACTAGCGGGAAATTTTGTTAGATTTGGTACATGAATTTTTCATATCTTCACTGAGTGAAAATATGGAAAGTGCGAGCGTTGTCGTTTCCGGTTAAACACTATTATCCATATAATAAGCTACAATACTGACAAACAACACAATACAACGAAACAATACAATACAGAAAAAGCCCGTGTATAAAACTCCTGATTTCTCCAAATTAGCCTTAACAGTTATGTGAAATACCTCTTACTAACCGAGTTCGAGGTCCGTACTGTAAGTTACGAACCGAGATTTTTCCGCTCGGATTTATGACCCAAGCGCGAAGCACGCGGGCCATAAATCCGAACGAAAAAACGAGGATCCGTAACTTACAGTACGGACCGAGAAAACGAGGTTTGTAAGATATTTATTATAATCTCAAGCAAATTTTTGAATCTCGCGGGCCGTACAGTGAAATACGGCCCGCTAAATTGACCAATCACAGCGCGCGTACTAACTGAGAGATATAATAATGGTGCTCACCAGGAGATTAGGACAGGTCATCACATAGGTTCCTATTCTTACAAGCAGTTGAGATTGTCATGTTGTATTTTCACTAAAGAATCAGTTATTTGCTGTTGTGTTCATATAGACGCGCTATTTACCTGAATGATATTGTCAGGGTTCGGGGTCATTTTTATTACTCTGTGAAGAGCATATCTTCTCTGATTTACAAATGTTTAATTTTGCCTCTGTTTGATAAAATAAGAACCTACTGTAAAATTCTCAACTAAACAGGTTCTTGTGCAAAGACGCTCTAAATAGAAAATCCTAGGTTCTTGGACGTGGGATTTTACTGTACTTTATCATAGATATACAATAGTTAACGTTTGTTGATCAGTTTGGAAATCTAAAGGCAAGAGGAGCTTGGGAAGTTACTGTACCTCTAGCGATGAAGACTTGTATCCTACGAGCGAGTCTCCAAGATGTGTTGAATTTTGTTTTTGTTGTTGTTGCTGCTGTGGTTGTTGTCGGTGTAGGTGTTGCTGCTGTGGTTGTTGTTGTTGGTGTAGATGTTGTTGCTGCTGATGTTGGGGTTGTTGTTGGTGTAGGTGTTGTTGATGTTGTTGCTGTTGTTGTTGTGGTTGTTGTTGTTGTTGGTGTATGTGTTGCTGTTGCTGTTGTTGTTGCTGCTGTAGGGTTTGTTGTTGTTGTTGTTGCTGCTGCTGTTGTTGTAACATTTCAACCTGTTGTAGCTGTTGTTGTAGTTGTAGTTGCTGCCGTTGCAGCTCAATCTGCTGTTGTTGCAGTTGTAATTGAAGCTCGTATTCTCGGCAGTAAAGACGGTAGACAGCATCAAGCTCAGCAGAAAAGCTTCCAGAAACTCCTGACGCTTCAGAAAACGACCTGCAACCAAGATACATTAACAGCACTGTTGGTAGGTACAATTCTGCTGTACAGCTATTCATGTTTCTTTATTAACATCATACAACTTAATTAAAATGCGGTTCAGCTCCACCCCAGAAATGCCCGCTTTGGAGTACACCCTAAGATTGTACATTCGTGTCATGCCGTAAGTGTGGTCACCTATTGTTGTTACAGGATTCACAGATGATTCCCTACCTGTCCTCATTCTTTCTAAGAGGTAATACCCAGTCAGGTCTTATCTCGGCGATACCACCACGTGGCAATAATGGAAGAGGTTTTCCTTGAAGCGTATTGCGAGATGCTGGTACAGATCCAGGATTAACTGCTGGCTGTGTGTGGTCAGCTGGAGTCTCGTAATGAGCCTGTGACCTGGGAATGCACGGATATGTCACGTACTTATTCAAATTTTAATTAGTAGAAAACAACTAACATACTATCCCAAATCCTGCAATCTGATTGGCTAACAAACTCACTATAATATTGTGTGACAGGCAGCGAGTAGCGAAAACGCCTGCTCTTGGAATAAATCAATGCACTTTTAAAGTTAAAAATCCAAAAATATTGGTTAGGTACAAAATTGAAATTTGAGTCTACCAAAATAATTACACCTCTCGTCTTCGTTTTCTGAGTTAAAGTCGACTCGAATGGCGCTACGCGACTTGTCCACTATCGACGACTGACAGAAAACTCAAACTTGTCGTCACTGCCGGGCCATCTTGAACGAACAAGCTTGGCCAACAGGCACTGATGGCGATTTTGTTTCGTTTGGTTTCGCGGGACGAAGCGGGAAATCCAAAAGGGCAAGGCCTCCTTGTTATTCACCTCATCTAGCCTGTACGCGAAACCAGCCATCATGATACAATAAGGTGTATTACAGAAAGTTTGCAACAAGAGATCATACCGTTCACGTAAACATGTACCTTGCTATACCAGCTTCACTTGGCTTAGTTGGTATATCGTCACCAACAACTGAACTCTGTGGAAGTCCTCTCAGTGAGCGTTCACCATCTGCAGGTGCAGAGGCGTGGGCCATCTTGGATGGACCAGCAGAAGATGGTCCGGTCACTGCTGCATCTATTCTGTTTTCTTGCTGAGACACATTCACATCGTGAACATACGATCCTGACAGACTGGGTGTCAGTGTAGTGCTAACAGGCCCTTGAAGGACTTTTGGTCCAGATCTGGCCCTCTGCGTATTATCATCTACAGTTTCCGGTGTACGGGGCTGTTGAGCAGGATGTGTGCGCTGCAACACTTCAGAACGCACTGCATGACTCTGTCCATCTGTGTTCAGGCTGGCAGCGTAACCTTTCAGACCCGGTCGATTATTGCCTGGAATTAGTAAGGGTGAAGCTTCCACAGGAATCTGCAAGCAATTGGGCCGTAAAACACTTGAGGGCATATTGAGAACCTGAAAAGACAATTACAAAATTTTAAAAATGCAAAATTTTAATTCTGGTCAAGACACTGTAATAGCAATTTTACTCTTTTACTCGTCTAGAGTAATATGGTAAGTAGAGCTTCTATAATGATCACTTTGACATGTATGAGTGTAATATTACAGTTACGGTTATGATAAAAAAGCTTGTACAAACAGAAAGTATAAAAGATACGTAGAGGATATTGTACACGGTGGCGAGAAGAAATAAATTTTGTGTTCGAGTGACAAGAACAATACAAGGTCTAGAAAGTACGAAAAATACATAGAGGATATTGTACACCGTGGAGAGTAGAAATGAATTTTATGTTCGAGTGGGAAGAACAATACAACGTATAGAAAGTACGAAAAATACATAGAAGATATTGTACACGGTGGCGAGAAGAAACGAATTTTATGTTCGAGTGGCAAGAACAATCTTGTTCTTGCAAGAGAACATAAAATTCATATCTTCAAGCTAACGTGTAATTTTGTTTTTATTACATAGCAGCTTGTACAAAAACAGAATCGTAAAAGGCGGGAGATGACCTCATCGATATCCTGTTTAGGGAGGATATGGAAAATATGCCACTACGGTATCGGATGTAGTTTCGTTTGAATTTTATGAGTGGTGTAATTCCCAGTCGAACACTCACGTCTATATAATGCAACGTATTTAATTTGGTACATTTCTCACAGGTGACATGTAAAATATCATAACAGTAATACTAACTGTTTTCCAATGGTAGAAACTCATTCACAAACTATACCTGTCTGTCCTCATTAGATCCAACACCTCGATTAACTACTGGATTCTTCTTTGGCGATCCAACCCTGATGCCTGTTTGGTACTTCACGAGTAACGACTGCAGTTCCAAAAATCGCTTTTGCAAATCTTAAGATATTTGCTAAGAATTTTTTTTGTTTCTTGAGAGTGTGATGTACGAGATACTATACAGAGGGTAGGTACAGTAATTAGTTTGTTCAACATTTGCATACCAGTTGGAAATACAGTTACTGTAATAATAACAACAAAAACAACAAAAACAATAATAATAATAATAATAATGAAGACATAACCAGACTTTCTCTTTCAATTCACATATATACAACTTCTAGGAAAAAAACACTTTGTAAAAAGGGGTAAAATTGTATTGTAAAAAGATATATATGAAAATAAACCTATTTCCTTAATTACATTTTATCTAAGGGCAGCTTTCAGCATTTTGCTATACCTAGATCAATATTTCTAATGAAACATTGAAAGTTTCTTGATCTAGAGCCTCTCAGTAATAATAATAATAATAATAATAATAATAATAATAATAATAATAATAATAACAATAATGAACCTTATTTGAGTGTCAACTGTATCTAGCACTGACATTATTAATATAATTGCGGACACTGTAAAGCGCAAATAATGATATCAAATCAAATCATATTAAATTAAAGTAAATCAAATCAATACAGTGAAACACTACACTGCAATAGCAAGTACTGTCTATACCAAAGCAAAAACAAACAACAACAAAGTTAAAACTGGCCAATATTCAGCTTTTATATGGCTGGTTCAGTGAGTGGGCAAGATGAGGTGAACCCTGGGCTCCTATTGGCTACTTCAGCAGGCAAGATGCGCCACTCTTGCCTGCTGAGGATTTTCCACAAAACAAAACAAAATGGCCATAAAAAATAATCTCTAAATATTGACCAAGTTTGTTCTGGCTATATATTGGCCTTGTTCCAATTTTGCATTTCTACTAATCTCAACTACTGTAAGTCTCCTTCACTAAAAATGTAAACATATCCAGCCATTTTGACCTCACACTTGGTCAATAACAAATATATGTCAACCTCACTGATTGATGTGATTTGGTGAGATACATCATATCCATTCGTTTAGAACAATAATTATTTGACTACATGTAAGATGGTAACCATTTTATACTAGGACACACTGAAAATCTGAAGTACAAACTAGGATGGCTTGCCCTTTATGCGATTGAATTAAGGCCATTACTAATATATACCAATACTCAGTAGCCTTGGCTTTTTGTAACCTGACAGGCTCACTATATTGGGATATCCAACACTATTCACCTCCTATGTTGTTTATTCTCAATTTCAGAGAATAATATTGCTAAAGAAAGAAAGAAAGAAGGATACTTTGCTTTTCTTTAATTACTGCATCAAATTCCTCTTGAAGGATAGAGAGTCTTTCCTCAAAAGCTTTTCTCTCTGTTTCAAGTCTTTCTTCAGCATCCAGTCGCTCCTCTCCGACTTTGGCCAATTCTTTCACAAGGTTTGCCACTCGTTTTTTGTCATCAGGATGCAGCTCCTTCAAGCTCAAATGCCTCTTGCCTTTCTCACTTGTCATCTCAGGCTTGTCACCTACAGTAAAATTTTTATAAACTGTACTATCAATAATGACTAGCGAATACAAAATATGGTCATTGGTCTTCAGCTATAAACTTTTTAAAGAATCAACATATTATGACATTGTGTAAATGATCCAAAAAAATGTAAATGTAAATCCTATTCATCCAGAAAAGAAAGTTTTAATTCATAAAAGGAATGTTTTCAATCGCACTGCTATATTTATTAAAAATTTAATAGAGTCATGACATGTTTTCTTTATTCTAAAAGGATACACATACAAGTAACTGTTGTTCTTAAACCACATGGGTTTTGATCAAATAGGCATGCATTATTTAAGGAATAGAAAACATGCACCATGTTTCTTTCGAGTTATAGAAACACGGGTGGAAGTTTAGGAGAACGAGAAATGCTGTGGGAACAAGAGCCACAGGCAAGTGTTTCCACAGATTTTTGGATCGTTTCTATTGAGCTTGACGCATAGAAATTGAGAGCGAATAATCTAATTGTTTTAGTATAAATCTACTAGTCGTTCAAAACTTTGTCTTTTCTGGAACAGCCTCAACTAGTACACTGTCTAAATCTTCTTCACTGACACTTCGAAAACGTGAATAAGTGGCCGCCATTTTGTTAGCAAGGGCACACTGCTACGCGACTCACTATCTTTCACAGAATAGACAGTGGGTAGCATAGCCAATCACAGTGCAGCATTTGTGATAGAATGCTAGTAGATGTATACTAAAACCTCGATAGAAACACGAAGAACATGTTTCCTATTACTTTCAGAAAACACTTTGACGAAAGAAAGGAAAACAACTTGTGACATGTAACTTTGGTGACCAAAATGTAAATTCTGTTTGGTCGCGTCATTGTTACATTAACAGCTCGTGCTAGTTCCCTAGAAACATGAATTCTAACCAATTAGCATGCATCTTTTCTTGGGACTGCCTTCTAAATATTATTTATGGAAGCTAAATTGCCAGCAGTAGTGTACATGTACCTAATTTTCTGGTGCCAACTGGTTTAGTTTACTGTAAAAACATTACTTAAGGCCTGTAGTTTCTTTTGCCAGATTCAGCTAATCACTTCTAAAACATACTGTTACAAGCCTTCAGTACTACATGCACGCAGTGGCAGGCTGACTAATAGGGAACTATCAAAATTAAATCAAGGAGTATAACTACACTGCACTTGTATATGTTGTGGTTCAATTAATTCTTATCCTTGGCTTAAACTCTATTTTCCTATGTTTCAAACTCATTATCAGACATTACCATAGCAAAACACAAACTAAGGAAATAAATTTAAACCAAAGAAAAAATTAAACCACAACATATACTATACAATAATATTCAGATATGATTGTACATATATTTGTTCCTGTTGTATTTATACCGCATCCCAAGAGAAACAAAGATTCATTTGGCAGAAAATAAATTATTATATTGACACTGACAAAAAAACTATGCCTACGTGTGTGAAAACCCCTTTATTCTATAGCAGGAAGAAAAGAAATTGGGATAATCAAATGTATCAATAAAGTAAGTTATACTATACCACCATAAGGTAAAAGGGAGGTGCTGACAAATAGCTCAGATGAAGGGCTAATGCTCGAAACGTCAGCACCTTCCTTTTACCTTACAGAGGTATATAACTTACTTTATCAAATTGTTTATCCCAATTTCTTGTGTTTCAATTCCCTACCAACACAACACCAGTTTCTTTAGAAACCATACTCACTATAGCAGGAAGAACCTGTTAAAAGTCATCTGAAGTGTCCTTTGTATCTAGGTCTTAATTAATTTGTTAAGATTAAATTGTTTTAGTTCATATGATAGAGCATGCAACTAATTTAACAGGTCAACGTTTTTCTGGCAAATGCAAATGATCATGAAAAACAGGTATGTACATGTTCTTTATAAAGTAATTTATATCATATTGTGATATTACACAAGTTAACGCTAACTTACTAAGACCTGTAGAACTGCTAAAAGAAATGGTTTCATGTTTTGCCATGTCTGACATATTTCCCAGATGTTGCCTTTTCTCTTGAAATGACTTTTGTAGAGTGACAACTTTTGGTTTCATCATATGCACCGGCTTTCTTACCATGGGGTGTGCAACATCAGTGTTTGCTTCAAGCATTAAGCCTGCGCGTACACAAACAACAAGGGATTATAATAAAATTTGAGCCCTCAAAACTTATTGTACCCCCCACTAATGTGAACCAATTTCCAATTTCTCTCAATATTAAGTCGAGCCATGTCTGTCAATACATGGCAAGTCAAGACAAACAGTGAACTGTAGCCTACAACACTAGATCTACTTTGAGGCAGCCATGCAATCCTGTTCCTTTGACCTTTGTCAGTCCAGAACTTGGACTTCTCTTGTTGCTTTGCTTTGTTTTACATTAAGTTGTGCTCTAATTTATACAGTAATTTAGAGATGTACCGTTCCATTGTTATGCATTTCTCCCTAATCAAATTGGATTACCTAGATAAATGTACTCTGTATGAATAGAAAAAAATGTGAGCTCCGTCTTTTTCCTTATTTCCTTTCACCTATTTCTCAGTTGAAAATGTGTAACATTATGTTATCATATTACATATACTGATCAATTCTGACGGCAGGAAAAGGTCACAGTATGATCTTAGAACAAAACTATACTGTAAAGTGGAATTTGGTATGTAGTATTAACACAGATCCAATTGGTATCTTTACTTTGACCTTGATGACATGACAATCTCAACACTTCAGTAAGATTAATCTTCTTCAGTTCTATACACCCCACATTATAACTGACCTGGTATATGCACTTTTACAATCTTTTCTTCTGGATCATCAACTTTATTAGAGAAATGCTTTGGTCAAGGAGACTGTGTTTTTTGATGTTCACAGTAACTAGGGCTACTTTCCTTGTTTATAAAGCAAAACATAATTATCATTTTCATAATTATCTTTTAGATAACTATACAATATTTGCATGGATGACCTCGCCTGATTGTTAAAGCTATTGAATCATTACACACATGGCTGATTCTACAAAGCTTTCAACGAAAGGCACGCTGAAATCTGGTCTCTCCAAACACAACAAAGAAAATTGTTGTTTGACGCATGATTATGCACTTTATGTATGGTCCCGAGGGAAACAGTTACTTTTGTTTTCTTGAGAGCCCTGATGTTTCCAAGATGAAGTCAAGGGAAACAGCAGGACTTGAGGGAAACAAAACTGAAGAGTTTCCCGAGGGACCATACATTAAGTGCCTTGTTTTATATTTAGACTTTCCCTTAAACAATTTAATATAGCAAAAACAAACAAGACGGCACAACTGGCACATGGGCAACAACTGTGCAATTGTATCCCAGGCGGGATACATTTGAATTTAATCAGGGGCAAGTGACCAAGAATCAACCAATCACAGTGCTCATTTTGTTCAATGAAAGTCTAGGTATAGCATAGCATAAATACATTTGCAACATTGATGACTTCTTATTTTTTATCTTTAATTGTCCTAATTGCCTTAAGTACACTAATCTGGCAATGATTGGTCATCCAAAGCATACCGGCCTGGATTAGCCTTGCTACATGCTTGTTTGCTTAATCTAAGACTGTTTTGATTGTAAATAAATATGTATGTCCAAAGCACGTATATGTAAGGACGAAACAGTACAGATACTACATGCATAATGAATTAGGCAGAGATCTCATGTATATACCCACCACCTGAGTCCCCTGTACGTAATTGAATGGTGCATTGAATAATTTAACATGTCTTACGTAGTTGGGGACTCGTGTTGGGTACATACATGAGATCTTTCCCATGAATTATGTGGTGATATGGAAATCTTGATCCATCGAGAACTGGAACATTCGATTTGATTGAGCCTTCTTATTAAAATATAACTGAAAATATGTAACGTGAGGTAAGTGTTGTTCCTCCGCACAAGAGCAGATGGATTGCTGCTCTTGAAAAAGTAATAGTACGTAAAAATAAAACCAAAAAACTCAAGAAAAGAAAACCTAAATCCATTCTCAAAACAGTAAGAATTCATTTTAGTCGTTGGTTCTTACATCCATAAAAAGGATACCATCTCTCTCCCAAAACACGTTCGTCTTCGCCTTTTTCCGTCCAGAGACCGCCATATTTACTGTTGAAATGAACCGCCTAGAATCCAATCTCCTACTCAACTGTCGCGGTCGATCGCGGTTTTTAACTCGTGGATACACGAAGCGTATTTGCGATTTTTTGTGGGGACTCACTCACTCACTCACTCCAGTGTAGACATCTTTGTAATTAGTCGGATAGAACTCGGGGGCACCGATATGAAGACGACAATTGTCGTGACCGAAGTCACGGAAGTCTGTTGATGAAAGTTCACGCTGAAAGTGTATCGTACCGTTGCTAGAGCTTGTAATGATTTTGTAGCTTAAGAGGACGATTAGCGAGGCCCTGTTAGGGGTAAATTCCGACAAGCGACGTGGCCTTGAAACGGCGACATAAAGGGCCTGAAATGGCGACGAACGACGAGCCGCTCACGGGAAATTACGACAGCGACCTTCGACCTTCCGAAATTGCGACGTGAAAAGGTTTGAAACTCAGACGCGCGACATAAACAACCTCACTAACAGGGCCTCATTAGCGGTCTTACTAAAATCAAAAGGAGTTTAAATGTTTCCAGTTAGGACAATGACCAACTTGGAGACTGAATTTCATGAGCCTTTTACTCGGCCAGGCGCTAAACGTGAACAGATGATAACTATTCGCCGTTCCGACATCGACCGCCATCGACCACCCCCAAGATTACAAGCAGTATATGAATTTCAGTTGGCTCGAAAGTGATCTGAAGATGAGAAAATCTCTTGCTAATGTAGTAAGCTTTGATGAGAACTCATAGAGCGAAATTTAGCACTTGAATGAGAATATATTTGAGCGAAATGAGTACTCGTTATTGAACGAAACTACTACTGAAAACAGAATAAATTGACGAATCCATGATGTGAAACCGAAGAACTTCTACGGCCAACCTGGATAAGAAACATCGCATGGAGGACTTTTGTACTGATTTAAGTGTCAGTACTAACAGGAATGGAGTTGGAAAAGTATTGGGACGGTCAAGAAGTATGTCAACGCTTACCATTAAATATAGAGGCGCATGCCGTGACGGAGAACCAGGGTTCGAAAAGAGTAAGTCATGTAGACTGAAATGTATTAAGCGTTATATTATATACAATACACCACAAGCCGTTACAATGAAACATTTTCTGTCTATTGATTTCCGAATTTACCTTGAAGTGAACTAGATTGTGTTGAAGTAGACATGTTGGAAAAATAGTCTTACCTGTTTTGCTTACTGTTGTGTGACTCATCATATTTACATTGTAAAAACAAGAAGTTATAAGGATAAAAACAAAGATGTATTGCTGTATTAATGATGGCAAGTGTGATTTTTTTTAAGTGCAACCCTGAATATATATACCACTGATAACCTAAAATGAGATGGTAATGTAAATAAACTAATTCAACTTGATAAAGGATTGAGAGTCTTAAGGATTTTAAGATCATCACGTCAGCTAGGCTATCCTACATGGTTTTGTTCATTATCAGCTGCAGAATCAAGGTGGATATTTCTGTTGCATACATTGAATAGACTTGTAGACAACAAAAACTATAATGATAATGTAATGAAATTCCTTTTTTCTTTTTCAAGAAATAATTCCATATTTGAATAATACAGTGTGTATATAAACAGATGATTGTGTTTGATTATGATTATAATTTGGTCATAATTAAGCGTTGGATAACCTACATGTTTTCTTTTAAATTTATTATTGAACACAGCATTAACATCCCGCTTAAATATGTAGATTCCAAAATTTGTTAATATAATTTATATGCATTGAGTATTCACTCTATATAATTCACTACGCATTCACCGAGTTAACAGTGAAGTAGCTCAGTTTGTTTGATTTAAATTGGATGCTTGTATTGTCAGTTAGTTTCGGAATCAGCGCAGCGTACCTAAAAAAAGAGACCTTCATCACTTATGGCGCTGTCCATTTGTCAGAACTGGCCGGCCGGACAATTGCCGGACCAGTCAGTTAGCAAATGAAATCTGCTTTTTGCAAGGGTTTTTGCTTAAAAAGCTATGTCCCTCGTGCATACTTCTTGGCCAGGGACTTGACTGATCTGGCAGGATAGTTTTGATTAAAAGTGAAATTTTCGTTAAGACGGGAACAGTGTGGCTGTTCTGACAAATGAAAATCGCCCCTGGCAGCAACTTGTGAGATCGACCTTTAGTAAGGCTGGGTGGTGAAATTTTCTGGCATCTGGCATCATTCATTGGGACCATCATATCATTATAATAGTGTTACTGTTACTATCAGACAGTCAAATAGCCCACGTTCCATGTATATACAGCTGAGATGAGGCCCAATTCCCACATTCCTTCTAACGGCTACCGCTTTTCTTTGTGCTCAAGTTTCTTCCGGGGATTGCGAATTAGAATGTAAAAATATGGAACGTGCGCTACTAAGAAAATATTAGGCTGAGATTACACAAGAGACCTATATTTTGATCTCTATATATCAATGTTAGATGAGTGTTTAATACGGTTACCATTAAGGTGACAACATTGCTTTCATGCATGTAGAAAAGAAAAAAATGAATAATCGACATATCAGTATAATAAAAATTGTAAAAATAAAATTAATTATAAAATTGTATTGCTATTTACGTAATTTTTTTTAAATACCGTTGCTCAGAACATAGCAGCATAGGACAAGAGAGGAAAAAACCGAACCTTACAGTGAATAAGTTGATTCTAACGTCATATTTAACATTTTATAGATATGTACAGAAACTCGGTAAAAAATCCTTTACCGATTATTAATTCTTTTTTACTGTTATTTGTTGTTTGTCGACCGAGTTTTATAAATAAAGTCGCATATAGGAACTCAGCAAAAAGTATCAGTTGTGTTGTGGGTAACTTGGGAGGATTAAAAACGACTAAATCATCGGCAACATCTTGAGATGTTCTCAAAAAGAAAAAGAAAGAAGAGACTCTTTCAGACGGAGCGAACAACCATCGTAAAAAGATAATCGCCAACAATACTTTGCTATCGCTTCAATCGCAAAAAATATATCAATGATTCTAATGGCGTAAAATGGTTTTAAAGATGGATACCAAAGGCGTTTGCACATAGAATAGCGACTCTTACACAAGCCTTTAGAAAAGACCCAAAGCGATTCACAAGCGTTTCTTATACAAGCCGTCAGTACTGACTCTTAGCCTTCTGTAAGTATCTTAAAGAAGCCTTCTGTAAGACAAGCAATTATCTTACACAAGCCTTGTATAAGCCTTCGACTCTTACACGAGCGCTCTGTAAGTATCTTACACAAGTCTTGTGTAAGCCTTCTTACGCCTTCTGTAAGTATCTTACACAAGCTTTGTGGGATCAATCTTACACAAGCCCTCTGTAAGGAGTCTTACACAAGCCTTCTGTAAGTATGTTGCACAAGTCTTGCGTAAGCTTTCTTCGCGTTCTGTAAGTATCTTACACAATCCTTGTGTAAGCCTTCTTCGCGTTCTGTATCTTACACAAGCCTTGTGTAAGCCTTATTATGCTTTCTATAAGACTTTTACACGAGCGTTTACACGAGCGTTCTGTAAGAATCTTATACAAGCCTTGTGTAAGCCTTCTTACGCCTTCTGTAAGTATCTTACACAAGCCTTGTGTAAGCTTTCTTCGCGTTCTGTAAGTATCTTACACAAGCCTTGTGTAAGCTTTCTTCGCGTTCTGTAAGTATCTTACACAAGCCTTGTGTAAGCCTTCTTTGCGTTCTGTAAGTATCTTACACAAGCCTTGTGTAAGCCTTCTTCGAGCCTTGTGTAAGCCTTCTTCGCGTTCTGTAAGTATCATTACACAAGCCTTGTGTAAGCTTTCTTCGCGTTCTGTAAGTATCTTACACAAGCCTTGTGTAAGCTTTCTTCGCGTTCTGTAAGTATCTTACACAAGCCTTGTGTAAGCCTTCTTTGCGTTCTGTAAGTATCTTACACAAGCCTTGTGTAAGCTTTCTTCGCGTTCTGTAAGTATCTTACACAAGCCTTGTGTAAGCCTTCTTCGCGTTCTGTAAGTATCTTACACAAGCCTTGTGTAAGCCTTCTTCGCGTTCTGTAAGTATCTTACACAAGTCGTGTGTAAGCCTTCTTCACGTTCTGTAAGTATCTTACACAAGCCTTGTGTCAGGACTCTTACACAAGCCTTCTGTAAGCACCCTTACACAAGCCTTGTGTAAGGACTCTTACACAAGCCTTCTGTAAGCACCCTTACACAAGCCTTCTGTAAGCTCCCTTACACAAGCCTTGTGTAAGGACTCTTACACAAGCCTTCTGTAAGTATCTTACACAAGCCTTGTGTAAGTACCCTTATACAAGCCTTTTGTAAGCACCCTTACACAAGCCTTCTGTAAGGACTCTTATACAATCCTTCTGTAAGTATCTTACACAAGCCTTGTGTGAGCAACCTTACACAAGCATTTCGCAAGTATCTTACGCAAGCCTTCTGTAAGCAACCTTAAACAAGCCTCCTGTAAGCCTTCTTACACAAGCCCTCTGTAAGTATCTTACACATGCCTTCTGTAAGCCGTCTTACGTGTTCGGTAATTATCTTAGGAAAGCCTTCTGTAAGTCATACACAAAAACAACAAAAACGTTTTACATAATTTCTAAGTGTTAAAGAAGGCGTTCGTAAGAAAGACTTTTGGTAATGAGATATTTTAATTAAATTGCGTTATTTAGTGACACAGCAATTAAAATAAGGTAATTTTAGTGTAGTGGAATATATCAGGTGTTGTATATTATATTCTGTCACTGTTTTTATATAAGGTTCTGTGCCCAGCTGCTAAGATTGATCCCAGTGTGATATATCAGGTGTTGTATATTACATTCTGTCACTGTTTTTATATAAGGTTCTGTGCCCAGCTGCTAAGATTGATCCCACAAGTCTTCTGTAAGTATCTTACACAACCCTTGTGTAAATACCCTTACATTAGCCTTCTGTAAGAACCCTTACACAAGCCTTGTGTAAGGACTCTTACACAAGCCTTCTGTAAGTATCTTACACAAGCCTTGTGTAAGTACCCTTACACAAGCCTTTTGTAAGCACCCTTACACAAGCCTTTTGTAATCACCCTTACACAAGCCTTCTGTAAGGACTCTTATACAATCCTTCTGTAAGGACGACTCTTATACAAACCTTCTGTAAGTATCTTACACAAGCCTTTTGTAAGTATCTTCCACAAGCCTTTCGTAAGTATCTTACGCAAGCCTTCTGTAAGCAACCTTAAACAAGCCTTCTGTAAGCCTTCTTACACAAGCCCTCTGTAAGTATCTTACACATGCCTTCTGTAAGCCGTCTTACGTGTTCGGTAATTATCTTAGGAAAGCCTTCTGTAAGTCATACACAAAAACAACAAAAACGTTTTACATAATTTCTAAGTGTTAAAGAAGGCGTTCGTAAGAAAGACTTTTTGTAACGAGATATTTTAATTAAATTGCGTTATTTAGTGACACAGCAATTAAAATAAGGTAATTTTAGTGCAGTGTGATATATCAGGTGTTGTATATTATATTCTGTTACTGTATTTATATAAGGCTCTGTGCCCAGTTGCTAAGATTGATCCGTTCGAGCGAGGCAGATATCTCTGTCGCGTTCTTTGATTCTTTCTTGAATAAGTCGTCCCGTTTCTCCGGTGTAAACTTTACCGCATTCGCATGGTATCTTGTATACTACGCCATCTTGCTTGCTGGGGTAAGCGGGATCTGTTGGTCTGACTAGTCGGGATGTTAGTGTCGTGTCAGACTTGAAAGCGGCACGTATGCCTTGTTGTTGTAGGCTGCAGTGGAGGGTCTCTGAGACTCCTCTGATGTAGGGCGGTGGACTTAAACTCTGTCGTGGATTTTTTTCTCGGTGCTGCCTTTTTGGTTTTGCTCACTTTATGCAAGAGGGAAGAGGGATAACCATCAGAGATGAGAACTGTGGATAGATGTTTCTTCTCCAGTGCTGTTCCCGATAGTTTAATGATGATACGTTTGGCCCTGTTTAGGAACAATACCGCGTTTACTGATTGTGGATGGTGTGAATCATACGCTACGTACAGGTCGGTAGTCGGTGGGCTTCCTGTAGACGGTGGTGTGGAGTCTGCCTTCTGGTTCCCTAATCACTAGTGAATCAAGGAAAGCGATCTTGTTGTGGTTCTCGGTTTCCTCTTATTAAAACTGGTAGATTTGCTATCAAAACATTAGCAGAATATTCCGACAAAAATTGCAAATTTGCTAGCCGGGAACAAAATATAAAATTAATAAGTACACAACACCCGGGTTTTAACCTGTTGTAGTCGTATCGTTTCCACAGGAGAGGTTGATTTTCTCCTGCACCTCAGTGAGTTGTTGTTTCATTTCGTGCAGAAGATTCTCGATCTTTCTGGTTGGTCCCGCGTAGAAACTGTTGAACACATTGTTGCATTTCTGAGCTGTCGAAGAAGTTTGGGTTTGGTGTGCGTTCTGATGAGTCTGAGATGAGTTAGTGTTCCCAGCAAAAACCGCCAAGAACAGAGAACTTAAGCTGAAAACAGTGAACAAAGAAGTCATGATCGATCTATTTCAGATTTGACGTAAAAAATATGAATGCCGTCGTGGCACGTAATATCCTATATCACCGTTTAGCAGAAATGAGATCTTATAGATTTTCTTTATTTATTTCCATTTGGTTACAAGATTTTTCGGGTTCTAAAACACTAAGCTAATTTTAGATGGACGTTCTGATCAGAAACCCGTAAGACTTGAAACATTGAAGTGCCTCTCAAGTGGTCTGCGGCGTGCTATGGAAGCGAACCAGTACCAACAAGCTCAAAGACTAGGTAAATACTTGAGAAATACTGAAACTGGACAAGCTGAGCGCGCGTTACACGTTTCAAGTCTCAAAGGTTTCTGCTTTGACTTGACCACTTGCCTACTTTAGGAACCTACAGTACTGAGCAAGGTACGAAGAAAAAGCAAGTAGCGGGCGAGGCAGAGTATAGAGAAATGTATATATCATGGGAGAGGGCGAACGATATTCTCTTCGATTTGCATACTTTTTCGTATCACAGTCAGCCTCATCCAGCGACTGTATTCAGTCTACAGAAAACGGCCATTTTGTTAGCTGTCAGCCATGCCATAATTTGTTGAAAAGAGTGACTGGGGTGTTGTCAAGCCACTTTGATTTTTTGGCATTTATTAATTGGTACAACGCTTGACAAAGCCTCCAATGTCAACAATACAGGTTTTATGAACAGGTCTAGGAATCGAATTTAAACATTCTGAAAGGATGAGGATTCAGAAATTCCTTTGTTGTCGGGATGTCTGGCCTGAAGTAAAATAAATTAAATAGCTTGTATAATTATCAGACTGAAAATCGACTGAAAGCAAGCCATAGATTAGTCCCTACACCTGATAATTGTCATATTGATATTCTTTTAATTACTTTTTTCAAACATTTTATAAAATCGAAGTGATAAACATTCCTAGGCTAGAGCGCCGGTTGGAAAATCCCTTTGCTATTGAGAAATCTGACTTAAGAAATATTTTAATTCATGATTTACAGTTATTTGAGGTCCAGTCTTGACTGAAAGTGAGACACATCTATTAGTCTCTATGCCTGATTTTTCTCATATAAACTACTTTAATGGTCTTTATTTTTGTGGGAATTTGATTTCGCGGGACTTAAATTTTACGATTCTTCCAAACAATGCATTTTTAGGGAATACATTTTCGCGATTATCAAAGCTCTGATCTCCATATATATTCTCAGCATTGATAAGACTGACTGATTTTCCATAGCAATACTTCCCATTAAAGTAAATAAAACCATGTAACAAGAAAACTCTGTCTGCAGTTTGACATGTTCCTTTGCAACAACTTTAAGTACCGCTGATGCAAGAGTACTACTACATGACGCCGCCGAATGGTATCGCCAATTCCTTCAAATGGGTCCTCGCTTGAGCCCAAAATAATTAAATAATTTCGCGTGGTTAATTTCGCAGGAACTTTATTCACGAGACAATATGTCAGAGTCATAAGTAACAATAACGTTGTATTTGTTTTTTTTTTGTAACACGTAATAGAATCGAAGTGATTAACATCCCGAATACAAGTTCAGAACTGATTTCTTTGTTGTTGAGAAACCAGACTTAAACAAATATAGCTCAAAATTCTCAGTTATGCAAAACTAAGTCTGATAGGCCCAGATTTAACTAAAAGCAAGTCCCTCTGGTTGATTACTCTCACGCCAGTTAGTTTTCATTCCTCTGTATTAGTTTTTCTGTGCGTGTGAACACGTCATAGAATTGGATTGATTACCATTTTTAGAGTGGAACGCAAGTCCAGAAAGTGTTTTTTTTTTTTGACCGGCGAGAAGCTCGTACGATTTAAATAGAAAGTTTATTAGGCCCAGAATTTGCTCAAAACAAGCCATATAGTAGTCTCAATGCATTTCTGCCTGATAATTCTCAATTCATGTCCAGAAAAATAAACACGCTGAGAAGAGTGCTGAGAAAAAACACTCGCGAATTTTTCCATAATGAAAAAGTTTCAATGAAAATTCTCTGGTCATGTCAACAAACAAGTAAGTGAACAAAAACGGACAGCACTCTAAGATCTCTTCTACCCCAGGTAGGTGAGGTACCTCACCTCGGTGAGGTTACCAAACTTTTCATACAATCTCTCTTTCTTTCTTGATTGCGTTCACATGCGAGGTGGGGTACCCCAGCTAGGCGGGCTACCCGGCTAGCCAGGCCGGGTTACCCAGCTAGCTAGGGTGAGTAATCTCCATGTGAAAGCTCGAGAGTGGGGTAACCCGCCTAGCCGGGGTAATGAAATCCAAATTGCGCAAAGCCCGCCAAAAAAAACATGGCTGCCAACTACTACAAGCGTGGTGAGTTCTTTCGACGACATAAACTCAAACAACTCGAAAACCCTGAACTTGACAGTGCCCTCGATAATTTGGAAACCGATAGCGGAAAATTGCGTTTCCCACCACTTAGGCGTGTTTTGTCCCCACCTTTGTTTATGTGCGTACAGTTGTCACTGCGCGATAGCATTTTAAACCTCACCCCAGCTCGCCGGGTTGCATGTGAAGACAAGTTTTCTTCACCACGGGTACGTGGGGTACCTCACCTACCCGGGGTCCCCCACTTCCATGTGAACAGGCCCTTATTCTTGGTAAAACAGTTATAAGCATTCACGTTTGTCTGATTTGTAATCATCATACACTGTAATAGACGCACACAAGTCAAAGAATAGGGCGCCTAAGCAAACATGACAACGATACCGAGAATGACAAAAATGCAAAAAAATGATTATTTTTTCTACCCTGTAAGCGTTACAGGCTTTTTTCACTTTTGTTTCCAAATTTTCGCAAAAACTGTAGATTTTTTTCCATTGCTACTCCGTGCGTTTACTCCAAATTCCTGTAGACGATTTTCCTGTTTTTAGACCCACGTCTTTGACCTAACTTGAAGAACGGTCTTTTCACGTTATTTAAAGGGAACGCAATTAAGCAAACAAGACGACGAAGCTGAGAATGGCATGAGTGAATTTTTTTCCGTAAGATTTCCTCACAGGTCTACTTCATTATGCATGCTGTAGCTGTACGGTTTCGTTCTCAGAAATGTTTGCACACGCCTTTCCCGAGACAACTCAACTACAGCATGCAAAATGAATTACCTTTTTTTCCTGCCTGTCTCACAGGGCAGGCTTGTTTCATTTTGTCACCCTATCATGATTATTTCCAAACTGTAGAATTTGGAATGATTTCCGCACAGGTCCCTACTATCGTGAATTGCTCCCGTCTTCAATGAAATCCACAACAAGTCCCTTAATTTAAATGTAGATTTTAATGAGAAACGCGAACTCTCGATATCCCAAACAGAAGACAGTAATACTCGGTGATTACAGTAGCATTCTCTCGCAAGATGGAATCTCAATCACTTTTCTTTTAGGTTACAAAATTCATTGTTCTCGTGTTACTGTGGCTCTCGCTAATTGCATCTCCATTTAAGAAGCTAAGGGACGATTATTTAAGTCACGCATTCTTCATGAACAATAACGTAATGATATATTTCCCAACATTACTTTATTATGCATGCTGAAGCTGTCTCGTCTGGTGTACTGCACGTGCAAATATTTCTTGTGCTCGAAGAACGAAATAGTATAGTTACAGAATGCATGATGAAGTAGGGACCTGTGCGGAAATCATTCCTAGAATTTTCCCAGTGTTACCTTTCGCAGTTTATTCCGAATGCCATTCAGTCGTTAATTTGCCATTGTAGACTCAAGTCTTTGGCAAAACTTAATTAGACTTCATTTTACCCCTCCAGTTTCGCTCAGGCTGTGTTGTTCATTATCTTGTGGGTTCCTGGTCAACGATAATAATGCCATAGCCGTGCATGTGTTAAGCCTGAATTTAATTTTTAGGTCTTATCTTCGCAACTGCTTTTATAAGTTGTGTACACAACTGGGACGATCTTTTGTTTATCAAATAGATAAAAATGCCACAGGAACTCCCAAAAATTGTAAAAGGAAACTAACATGCACGCTATGTTAAAATATCTTTCCTTTTACTTAAGTGTAAAAAAGCCAGGAGAAAGTGCAGGAATTGTACGGTGAAAACTAGAAACTTGCCACTTTGGGATAGGAAAAAGTATGAAATCGGAGTAAAGACTACAATACCCGGCCTAACCAATCGATGAAACCAATAATCGATGATAATCGATATCAATCAATAACAACCGATGCCAGTTAATCGATTGATATTGGAAATCGATGACCAATCGATGACGGAAAATTTTGTGACTTTTAATTTCATCGATTTTCATCGATTATCATCGATTACCATCGATTTTCATCGATCGTCTTTTTTTTGGTTTGATTCAAATATTGGTGTTGTTACATCAACTCAGTGGCTCTTAAAAGCGATCAATACCTCATTTATTCAATTCCGTGATATACTATTATGTCTTTTATGCAGCAAAAACAACGTTATTAAGAAAAGGGGCAAATTTTCCACGCTGATTTGTAACCTTAAACGCGTATACACGCTCTCCCCGTTTTTTCTTAGCCACAAACTCCTCACCGACTTCAACGGTGAAGTCGCAGGCATGGTAGCCTTTGACCAAGGACTTAACAACAAGTGTCACGTCTTTTGGTTTATCCGCTTCTTCAGACATTGTGCTAGTTCACGCGCAATCAGTCGTTCTAGGATTGAGAAAATCTATTTCCGGATATCCTGGAGACTTGTCATGGGGATGCCTATGTATGCCGCGTGATATCGATAACAAAAGATGAAAATCGATGACAACCGATGACAATCGATAGCAATCGATGACAATCGATGCCAATTAAGAAAATTTTATTTGTGACTATCGATTGGTCATCGATTGGCCGATGCCAATCGATGTCAATTAACTAACCATCATCGATTGATTGATTGATTTCCGATCATCGATTTTCATCGATTGGTCAGGCCAGGTACAATAGTACTGTAAGAACGTAAAATCTTTCGCTGTGGCTAAATGACCGGCAGCCGGTCAAGGTTTCAAAATCACTAAATGACCGGCAGTCTGATATTTTTCTCAAATTTAAGGAATCGAAGGAACCCATCCAATTCAAAGTATCATATGTCGATTAAGAACTGCCAAGCGATCTAGAAGATCGTGAGTCTAACGCTCCACTCAGAGAGAAAAGCCATGGCTTGTGGCACTTAGATTTCTTTAAATGAAAATGGGAAATGTTTAGCACACGTGAGTGAGGTCTCTTTTGATCTCTCATTTTATACAGTGACGAGCGACGCTCTTCTATTCTTCACCCGATCTAGTCGTCTCTGTATAAAATGAGAGATCAAAAGAGACCTCACTCACGTGTGCTAAACATTTCCCATTTTCATTTAAAGAAATCTAAGTGCCACAAACCATGGCTTTTCTCTCTGAGTGGAGCGTTAGACTCACGATCTTCTAGATCGCTTGGCAGTTCTTAATCGACATATGATACTTTGAATTAGATGGTTCCTTCGATTCCTTAAATTTGAGAAAAATATCAGACTGCCGGTCATTTAGTAATTTTGAAACCTTGACCGGCTGACGGTCATTTAGCCACAGCGAAAATCTTTATGAGAATATAATTTAAAAATGACAGCATCGTCGAGTTCGCACGTAGCTAAGTTTTATCAAGAATGTAGATGGTTTTGTTTGATTAAGATTGTAGTGATTCTTGCCGTAAATACAACGCATAATGTACCAGAATTGTTAAATATTGAGAAAAATTAATGATGGTATATTAAAAATATTTTCTCGACACTAGCAGAGAGGTGTTAAAAATTTCAAATGTTTGCTGAACATAGGGGGACTGCGAAGAGAATTACGAACTGACGTTTGCCGATGGGAGTTAGAAATTACAACACGAAAAAGCCTTCTATAATATTTTGCCTAAGCTTGCAATCGAAGACTGTCATTTTCCATTAAAGTATGAAGGATAAGGCCAACTTATCAACAAAACAAGCTGCAATGACATTTACTTTATAAACGGAATTAACTAGTCTTCTTCAGTGCTTTGCCGTTTGGTCTGAATAAGCCGAGGTTCATAATCTTTAACACCACACCCAATAAATTGTTTACAACCATTGATAGTCGTGAACAATTTAAATTGTTTATTAATTGCATTGATCACATGCAGGAACGTTTGTAGCCTGCAAGCTAATTAGATCATATAGAAAATCCAATAAAGAAAGAAAAATATATTGCGCGCGGAGATATGAAAAATTATTACGAAGTCAATGTATGTATTATTTTCAATTGTTTATTATGTGATTATCTAAAACAATCTCATTGCTTGAAAAAAAGAGCTCCTCACTACTAACATCAATGAAGTGCAACGAAAACAACTATAACAAAGTTGTTTTTACAATGCCAATAAAGTCAAATAACCATGTACAAGGTTAACATGCAACTTAAATGCTTCACAAAATGCCGTCAAAGTTCTACTCGTAGGTATTTCCATTCTGACTTCTTTCACTGTACAAACACTAAGCCTGGGAAACGGCGTGAATTATCATTGACACCCGTAAAATCATCATATTTTTGCATGTGTTTAGATACGACATTTCTCAGTGGCAGAAATTCCTGTAAAAACCGCACTGTGATTTATACAATACAGGAATTTTATCTCAATGTAAGGAAAATAAGTTTATATACAAAACAGCAATCTATCATGCTTCACTGCGTGTATGAGCATGTAAAGAGTTTTCCTCATTATTTTGCTAGGATTTGACAATTTTTTGTCAGTCCCGTTTACAAACAGCTTGTTTATATTTTCATCTCAGAGCCTCACTATTAAGGCTTATGTTTGGTACAAGACGGTGTGAAGATTTTCTTTGCTTTAGGCCATTGGTGTCGTGGTCTGCACTGTTTGAATCTTATTTGTAATCTTGTGTTGCGTCACTGGAGGTGTATACTACACCGAACATAAACCTCTTTTAACACATTTTCCGATCAGAGGAATAGGGCTGCATCATAGCATCGAGGGATATTAAAAAGATGCTTAAAATGGAGTTTAAATTTATAAATTTTAGGACCCAACAGGAACCTTGATTTTATTTATTATCAGTGGAAGGCTATTTGAGAAAAAATTAAATTTGAACTTTTAGGAGCGAGGGGAGTTTGGGATTGGGGGAAATGTTATTCAAGTTTTCAATGTGGCAGATAATGAACAAAGAAAACCATGAAACGTATATATTAGGTGAAGGTCAAAAGATGCAACTAAACACATTTTAATCAATCATAAGTAACAATGGAAAAATCAACCTGAAATTCCACCATAACGAAAATTAGAAGTCTTCGTGTGTATTTGAACCGCAAAAAATTTGATAGCTGTCACTGCTTTATTGTTTGGTAAGCGATTGCCCGGCGCGAAATCCAGAAATTCCAAACTTGGACTTGGTGCAAAATCTAATTCACCACCGGGTGAAAAATCTAACGCACGTGATTGATTTATTGCATATGATTGGCTGGTATGGTTATGTATCGTCAGGTGTGAGTTTAGGTTTTTTGCCAGCCATTCGGTTCAGACACCGAACACACGTCAGTAAAGAAGCACGTTGGACTTAGAAGGACACATCGTCAGGTAAACTTTGTTTCTCTTTCAGCAATGACTAATAACACTAAACTTTATCTTCGAGATAACTTTCTGTCCTGCCATTTTCGCTATGCGTATAGTTCTACGTGGCAAAACATTCACTGTACCCATACAGTAAATCTCAGCCCGTTAATCTGACCTTATATATGCGCCGCTAAAACGCTGGTCGTCTACTAGTCTAGTGGAAGAAATATGATGGTTCTATAATCTCTAAATACAACGTGTAGCGTTAGTTAGTAATTTTACTTCGTTTCCTGTTTCCCCAGTTACTGACACTTTAAATATCAAAAGCTCTTATAGAATCAGAACTGTTATATTTCTCGTGGATAATTACTTCCCGTTCGTGGTGCTAAACTGTGTTTCTTTACGTTTGACTCTTCGTATGAAGTGTCTCTGGCTTTCGCTTCTGCAGATACACGAAAATCATTGGAAGGCTAATGAACAGTACTGTACTGTGGTACTGTTTGCTTTACTATGCAGTGAGGTTCCTGAGGTTCTAACTTTTTCATCTGTGGATCACACCATGCATTGTGACAACTCTATGGAAAGCTACTGAAAGCTACTGTTCTGTATTTAATTCTGTTTTAATGTACCGGTGTGATTCTAACAGTTTGTGTGTGGTTGTATTGGTAATTACCTGATGTTTAAAAATATCTGCCTATTGTAGTGAGCAGCATCCTGACATAGTCACTTACGTTTCGTGGTCTTATCCACAAAATAGAAGTTTTGACCACAGTGTAGGGGCGGGTGTTCACTTTACAACGGTTCAGTACTCGTCGTGATTATTTAAATTGACCATGGTAACATTGCCGCACTATAAAGTACAACGCAAAACAGTACGTAACATGGCAAAATGTTCTTCAAATAACCGAAAATTATTGGAGTCAAATGTTTGCCAAAAAAAAAAATGAGCAACATGTTTTGGTTTGAAATTTTCGCTGTTTAAAATGTGAAACAGTATTAGCACTTTACATACAGCTATCAGGATTTGTCTTGTTTTCTTGGTTTTTACTTTTATTAATTCATGCCATTTTCCTATGTAGCAATGATGGAGGCATTGTTGGTAGTGTCTGTATTACTGTGTTCTCTTGTACTTGGCTCAACTGGAGGTAAGGTATTGATTTTGTTTCATGTGATTGTGAACCTTACATTGAACATCACCAACTTACATAGGCTATAGAAGTCAGTCTAAAACAAATAATTATGCGCTGATCTCACCACTCTCCTTCATACATTTAAATAGTCTTAATTGAGTTTATATTTCATCAGTGGGAAATGCTGTGCAAAACTCTAGCCGGCTAGCAATACTTATCTCCCATAAAAATGCCGGAATTGGCAATTATATTTGAGACGTGCGTCCACTCTATATTTAATAATTCTCTGAAATCGAGTTGGAAAGTGGCAGAAAGCCACTATTCACTGAGATTAAAGAATAATTAAAAGAGTATATACCAAAGCAAGAACCTCGGTGACAACTGCAGAGCGAGAATTGGCACCAGGCACTTTTTGGGGGAGCAGGGTTGGCGCAGTGGTGAGAGCGCTCGCCTTCCACCAATGTGGCCCGGGTTCGATTCCCGGCCCCGGCGTCATATGTGGGCTGAGTTTGTTGGTTCTCTACTCTGCTCTGAGAGGTTTTTCTCCGGGTACTCCGGTTTTCCCCTCTCCACAAAAACCAACATTTGATTTGATTTAATTTATTTCATTTGTGCTTTACAGTGTCCCCAATTAGTACAGCAGTGCTAAATACACTTGACACTCAAATAAAGTTCATTATTATTATTATTATTATTATTATTATTATTTCTTCAGACTCAACGGCACAAGATTGTGCAGGACGGGGGCGGGGCATTATTAACTGCATAATCATAGTCAGGCGAAAGTGAGTTACTAACTGGCATACCAAATACGAAAGGATTCTAGGTGTAGAGCATGAGACATGCACTATTCAGAACCTACCACCAAATCAACATAACCGTGCATCTTAACCAGCCGACACCATCACCGGAGGAAGGCCAGCAGTCAGCGATCGAAATGTGGCGATCCACATCCATGTGACTTTATACATAGTGACTCAAATAAACAGGTTTCTATGACAAACGATATATTTCATAACAGCGTGATACATGTATTGCTTTTTTTCAGACTGTGGGATACGTCCACACAGTCGTATCGTTGGTGGAAAAGAAGCTCCTAAGAATGGCTGGCCATGGCAAGCGATGTTAAGAAGACGAAGTTACAGGGATTACCAGTTTTGTGGTGGTTCGTTAATCGCCCCTCAGTGGGTGGTAACGGCAGCTCACTATGTGAAAACTAAAGCAGCGGGATCTATTTATGTAAGGTAGGCAGTCTGGATTAACTGCTATGTTGTAGGGCGCATCCACTGAAATGTCGACTAATGTATCCGTCTATATGTCAGTCGGTACTCGATCGACACTTGACCAACACGCCGATCACATGGCGACCGAAAGTTGACCATTAACCAAGCGATAAATGGCCCGAAATCATCCCTGGATTGTCGAATTACGGTTGATGGTCTTTATTGGTCGGACCAGTGGTCAACAGTCATTAAAATGAATGTCAATTACAATCAATGGACTAAAAAAATAGGTACATAAAGCGTACATGTGGATAGTACGGAAAAGGCCGTGGTAGGCTGATCTTTAACTACATCGCATACAGTTCTATGCCTTTTATAAATTATAAAACAAGCAATAGGTTCCTAGTGTGCAGGAAAAAACACTTGTATACATGTCGTTCTTGGCAAGACAACAACAACATTGACTTACTTTTTCACGTGCTCAATTGCTCTGAATCCGAGTCTCACACTTTAAAATTAACGAACGCTTCCAGGAGAGTCGTTACGACTTACTTGCTTACGGACTCACCCTCACTCCGGCTCAAACACCTGTCGACATACTCGGTAGAGCAGATACAGTGCACTAACCACAAAGTTTTATCTGGCATTTCCAAATTAAGAATCTTCTACACGGAAAGAATTTCACTGAAATATGCAACACCAAAAAATACCATGGTTGTTATAAATCTTTACTGTTGCAGAAATTAACATACCGAACAAACAAGGCAGCCGGTTTATGTTCTAGTCAAAACACTTTTGGTATGAGTAATTCAAAGGAATATTTCACTTTTCGCCTATGTAATATTTAGCAATTATCCCACAATCGAGTCGTACATGAGCTATTAGCCAACAAGGCGCGTAACATTGAGTTGGCTATAGTTCATGTACGACGAGATTGAGTGGAACAATTGTTTTATTATATCTCTAAACTCTTAATTGTCAGGAGAAATTTGAACTGGGTTTGCACGAGAAGAATTGACTTTTTTCTGTTTCCAAACAGAACCATGTTATCGAGCCGACAAGTTGTCGAGCCGATGTTCAAAAAGTTTCAAACACGAGTCCCGCTCGTTCTTAAAAATCTTTTTTATGCACTTGTCAATTTTGCTTCGACTTTGCGAACCAGTCTCAGAATCAAAAGTAGAAAAAAGTATACAGAACTGAAAAACTTAAGTTTACGGGCTCCACGAATGTTTCTCAAATGGCGGCTGTTGGTAAGAGTTTAACTTTAGTTCGTAATCAATATCATTAAAGTCGTGACAGTTTCGTTATATAATTTGCTCACTTACCCTCCAATAACTTCATCCCATATTTATTTCCTTCTGTAGAATTTTTCAATATCCTCTTTTCAAACAACACTTGAATTTCTCCCCGTATAGTTCAAGAAATCTTCCCACCTTGATGGCCGCTTGGTACTCGGATAGAATATGACCTCATAGCCTGTGGGTAGGGAACCAATCATAGCGCGCGTTTGCTCATATCCAGTACAACTATTGATGGTACACCTAACAACGCAGGTACCCTCTAGAACCTTAGCATAAAGAATGGAAGGTGTAAGGGGGTTCCACATACCAAAAGCCAGCATAGACAAAAGTAAACGACAAACCTACCGTGAAGCTCTACTTTGAAGCGACCTATATTTCTAAAAAACAGAAAACCGCTTAATCTTCTAAACGGAATACTCAAATTTCAAATAAAATTTACCGTATAATTGAACCAAAATAACGCAAAACTGCATTTCTGTATACCCTTCCGTTCCCTTTATATAATGTAGTTGATTGATTTTGTGATACTATTCCTTGCAGATTGGGTGCTCACTACAGAACGAGCAGGAGCATCGGAACAGAACAAGACATTGAAGTGGAAACCATTATTAACCATGAAATGTATAAAAGACCCATGAAATACAGCAATGACATCGCCCTGCTAAAGCTCAAGAAACCTGCTCAGCTGGGGAGAGAGGTTGGTCTTGTTTGTCTCCCGGACTTTAGCCACACTATTCCTGTGGATGATTCTACCAAAAAATGCTGGATCACTGGATGGGGAACACTGTCTTCCCGTGGAAGCAGTGCGAACGCGTTGATGGAAGCGACGGTGCCTCTTGTAGGAAAACAACGTTTTCAAAGGAGTTACCCTAACAAGATTGACGATACCATGCTGTGTGCAGGTCTGGATCAGGGAGGGGTAGATGCTTGTCAAGGTGACAGTGGAGGACCATTGGTATGCGAGTACAATAATAAATGGCATCTGGAAGGAGCCACCAGCTGGGGCTATGGGTGTGCCGCTGCTTGGAAGTACGGTGTGTACGCCAACATCCGTAAACTTGGTTGGTGGATTAGTCAGAAGACAGGGCTTGCTACTGGCGCCCCACCCCCTCCCCCACCGGATCCAAGTATGAGCATAGTGTATAATGTTACTCGAGTTAGAAGAACTTACCTGTCTTTTTTATTATACTACTTTTTATAGATTTTAGTGGTATATCGAGTGGTTACGAAGGAAATGGTATGACACACGTATAAATACAAATGATATCCACTTATGGGGGAAATCATTGGCGTGGTAGCTTAACGAATTGCTACCAATCTTTACTAGGTACATCAAAAAATTAAGATCACTCTTCTCATGCTGAAAATTACTGCACTCGTTCGCTGCGCTCGCTCGTCACTCAATCTTTGTCCAAGCTAAGAGAAATTTCATTTTCCCGTCAAAATAAGTTATAACTGAATTATTGTTCCTTCATAACTGCTGAATGACAAAGCGTTTTTTCGGACATCAGATAGATAAATCATTACAGAAACATTATTATAGGTTCATCTTTATTTTTTATTTTTTTTTTTTGACTCAAAGAGTTTCTTGAAAAGTTTAACCGTCCCGCTTTCCTATCTTCCTTTCCGAGAGCGCGACAGGTAGGATATATACTATACTGTTTGTGACGTGCCATTAAAACCGATTTATAAATGACAATTCAGGAAACTTAATTAGTTTTACATGGAAAGTTTACTCATTCTACAAGAAAGCTTATGTCCCATTCACATCAACTAAATGTTTAATTAAACCAGGTTTAAAAACGTGAAATTGGCAACCGAACTCTGGAACACACGCCTTTACACAGAATTAAAATAAACTTTAACATGTTGTTTCTATTTGTCCTAAATTTGTTGTCGACAACGTCAGTAAGCAGCTTTTATAAAGGAAACAATTTTAAACCGTGTTTAAATAAACGGCATTTAAACATGTTTAAGCGTTTGTGTGAGCGAGGTATTACCTATGAAAGTAATATTAATGCATAGGAGATCCCAAACATTAGAAGAAAATATTTGTTCGCTTGAATTTTCAGAATGCATCGACGAATCGTCCAGCGCAGCTAACTGTCCTACCTGGGCCAACCACGGCTATTGCTATCGGGCCTCGGGTTGGATGAAGTCAAATTGCCCGAAAACGTGCGGATGGTGTCGTAAGTACTATTTTTTCTTACGTTTCTTTTAAGATAATTTGTACAGGATGCTTGTCGCATGAACCAAGTTTAAAGTGATCTTGCTCGCACACGAGTCTTCAAAACTCAGTGGTAGAGCGTCCAGCCTAGTAATCGGCGAAAGGTCGTAGGTTCGATTCCTGTCGGAAGGACTCGGATTTGCTTTTTCCGAATTTGGCTATGACAATGTTGAAAAATGTCTTTCAAGAATTCTCCAGTCGCAAAATGAACCATCTTCGTTGTTTCACTTTGACAACCAAATTCTATCGGTATGCAGGATGTTTGTCCCATGAACCTACTAAACGGCCCTGCTCCTACGAATCCCCAGCTATACCTCAGTGACAGAGTGTAAGAACTTTTAATCGAATGGTCGCAGGCTCGCCCGACTTCTATCAAGAGAACTCGTATTTTCCTTTTCCCGGTTTGCCTTTGACAATGCCACAAACTACAATCAGCATAATCTTGCAAGGTGAAAAGAACATAGAAGATATTTTCGTGTACAATTCTATCTAAGGAACAAAGACGCAATGCGAAATCTTATCCCTATTTGTGAAGTACCAATCCAAAGGCCAGACCACAACACCAGGAACTAGGTTCCCTACTCTTTGCAATTAGTGTGTAGGTTCTTTAACGTCCCATGTACTAAGTCATCATGAATAAGGGTTGTAATACGGGACCTACAGTTTATCGTCCTTATCCGAGAAGACAACTATTTACAGATGTCATTACAAGGGCAGCAATTTCTTCTCAGTTATTTAAAGACCCTGAGTAATGATCCGGCTGGGCTTTGAACCCGCGACCTCCCGCACTGTAGTCCGGTCCGTATCAACTGAGCTAACCAAAAGGTCTATTGTCCCACACGAACAACAAAGTCCTGCTGTTTGTTTGCTTATCAAACTTGAACAAAACGCCCTTCAAAACCAGGCTTGCTTGTTTCCCGAAACATAAAGAGTTGTAACAACAAAATAAATTTAAAACTAACAAGAGATGAAAACAATTAGAAAAACCCTATCGGGACGGTTGCTCACTGCGACCGCTTAAGGGAGATGGCAGCTGAACAGAACTTTAACTGACTGTATTATTCTGCTAATGTTTCAAGACTTTAATTAAACGTTATAGTTTACTTCCTCTATAGAAATTGTGTGGTTTAGAAACTCACTTTGATGCTATACGTTAAAACTGTCAGCTACCAACAGGCATACACCATTCACTGATAGTTAGCTTGCGTTGCGTTTCCCGTTTGTATATCTGAGAGAGACAAAGGGGGAGTTGTGTTGTGGTTCAATTTTATTCTTGGTTCAAACTCATAATCATTAAATTACCATGACCAATTCAAACGAAAACCAAATTTGAACCACAACACGTATCTATTTATGTATATATACTAAAATGTTTTTTTTTTATATTTTAACAGGCTAGCTGAAGCAATAGAAGCAAGGTGAATCTTGTACCCTCGTGGTAAAAGATATTTACTCACCACGACCTTGGAAATAACTTCATCATTATCTACTTCAGTTATTGTACAAAGATGACAAACAAATAAAGTGACTCTTAAACTTACCCTGAGGCCCGGTTCAGACGCCGTACTCTTGCCGCGTTAAATATCAAATTAAAATTTTATGCCGACCTAAATTAATTAATCCCGGCTGAATTGATTTAGATGCCGAATTACATGTGGCTGGAACTAATTTAGTGAGAATTGAGAGACAGTTAACGGTTGATATTTAACTGAGAAGCAACCTATTGTTACTCTCAGCGGGTTCAACAGGCGGACAAGGACTGAACAACTCGGAATAACTTAACTCTTTTTTACTCTTGTTTAATCCGTCGCTCCCCTCGATCCTCTCTCCACTCTCTCGCACATGGTCTTCCAAATATGGAAGGTCCCATATATGGCTATGTCACGCATCAACATTAAACTATAAACAAGAACCTTTATTGTGAAGCCTTATACACGTCTCCTCCGCTTTCGTAAAATTTCATGAAACCTCAGAACAGTTACCAACTCGTCTTCGCTAAAAAGAGTGTGTCGTCTATCTTTGTTTCGGGTACTCTCAAAATACATCGTGCACTTCCTTTGTCGCTTTCTTGGTGTCAACACTGTTCGTGATCAATTAAGCTTTCAGGGAAGCGATCTGCCATTCTAATATCTTCTCAAAGGCGCGGATATAACTGCACACGTGCAAAATATTATTTTCAGCAAAACTCTGCTGGACCATGATACGCATTAGCAGACCGTTACTTGCATACAGTTTATTTCAGGTCACGTTGTGAGCTCTAAGCCAATCGATACTATATAAATGAACTAACGATAAATTTATTTGGTTGTGCTGAACGTATCATCATCATTTATTTAAACAGTCAAAATTCAGTCAGGTCAGTACAATACAAAACTACAAACTTATCATTGACTTCCAATTATATATTCAATCAAATTAAAATAAAACAGGTCAGTAGAATAAAAGTCTAAACCTTATCTTAAATTACAATAATGAATTTAAAATATTACACTTGACTGACAATATTAACCCTACACCTAAATTCTACTATCAACTAGACCTGTTTAACATGAATGCTAGGTATATATGACTTAATTAATATGACGATTTAGCAATTGCTTAAATCGATTAAACGATCTTTCTCGTCTAAGATTACAGGGCAGCCTATTCCATATTGCACCTCTCTAGCTAAGGCTCTTATTCAAATAGTTTGTTTTTGGTAAATGTACTGCTAACTTATTTGCAGAGTCTCTAATTTCATAGCCTGACATGATGCGTTCCGCAAATATAGAGGATGAGCAATCTGGAGCCAGATTATCTAAGACCTAAAAGATTGTTAATGTTTCTTGAATTTGCCGCTGAGCGATCATTTCTTTCTAACCTAACTGTTGTGATAAGCACCCAGCATCAGCATCGTAACTTGAGGAAACAACAATCGAGCATCAAGGTTCTGAAGTTTTTGTAGTTTGTCTGATAGTGCTTTACTGCAATTTTCCCAATACCACAATATAGTAAACGAAATGGGGTCGTACCAAGGCATTGTAGATGTAACAGATTGTAGCTGATGAAAGAAATGGTCTAATTTCTTTTTACGGAACCAAATGCCAGAGGCAACCTTTTCAGTTACTTTGTCGCTTCGACTGTACCACGTTAAATTTTCATCAATAAGTTTTCAGAGACTTAGTAGTGGATGCTCGTAAATATTATCAATTGAGAATTCAATAGATTCAGATAGCGTGCTTAGCATTTGTCTTGAACTAATCAACATAAACTCGGTTTTAGTTGTATTCAGAGTGAGTTTGTTACAACTTAGCCATTTACTGATGTCATTTAAATCATAGCTTAGATTGGATTATAGAGAAAATAAATTTGCGCCAGCGTATGTTATGTGTATTCATCCTAGGCTGGGAGAAGCACATACAATTAGGCAGATCGTTAATATACGTAAGGAATCGAAGAGAGCGGACAGATCTTAGAAAGTGAATCGTTTACAACGCATTTCTGTATACGGTTATTTAAATAAGACTTGAACCAGTCATAAGAAGCATCTTGTACTCCGTACAAACTTAACTTCGGTAAAAGAATATCACTGTCCACGGTAGCAAACGCCTTTTCTAAGTCCAGAAAAACTACTGCATTTACATTACCGCGATCGACAAAGCCCAGCTGCAGGTATTAACAGCGTAATGGTTAAATAAGTCATTGTGGAGAAGCCAACGTTTGTAGGTTTAGCCCATGTTCTAATAAACCCACAGGAAATGACGAAGAGCCACCGCTCCAAATGTCAGCCTGTTAACGGCGGTATGACTTACCTTATTGATACTTAGTACCAGTTCCTCTAAGCCTGGATTTTACTGGCCGGCGACGGATTCAAAGTCAGATTTGTTAGCAAAATTGCGATTACAGAACGATTTCGACCAAGTGAGAATCGAAATCGGAGCTGTAGACATTGTCATAAGTTTAACGAAATCAGAACTGGGAGAATGTTTTCATTTCCGTTTGATTCCAGTTACGACTTGACGCTTACATTCCAGTAAAAACTAGATTGTTACAGACGGAAGCAGAAGCGGAAGAATAAGCCAATCACAATGCCTATTTTAAGGCATTTTGATTGCTTCATTCTTTCGCTTTCGCTTCTGATTGCCACTATTTGGTTTTCATCGAATCATACTAACAGGCGGAGTCAGTGGCGAAATTGGAATCTGTGCTTGCTTCTCTTATGATGTGATCTTATTAAATCATATCACTGTAATCTTCGGATTGTGAATGTCAATCTTACTTAAACACTAGTGAAAACCAGCCTTTATAACGGAACTAAGGACCTTATTCATTATACTAGGAATATGGCGCAGAACATTCCATAATTAAAATAGTTAACTGCTATGAGAACACATGTTGAAATCCCTATCATACAACTAAATACTAAATCAATAATAATAAATAGGAACGCAGTGGATATAAATCTAAATACAGTATATTCGCTAAAAGAGTAGAAAATGCCCTTAATATCAAAAGGCGGAGCATAAAGGCACTTGGTGGTGCATAGTGAATTAGAAAGAAACGCTATTTCACAGTAAAATCGTATATACATGAATACCTCGGAATGCACAACTAAAACTGATCAGGGGCCGGTTGTTCGAAGGCCGATTTGCGCTAAGCCAGGGTCAAATTTTAACCCGGGTTTCATTTCCTCTTGTTAAAAAGCATTTCTCCGTTAACTTTCTCTATTTTGTTTCAGAGCATACAATCATCATATTGCATTCAAAAGGAATTATACTGAATGTGCTTTTTAAGCTCTCGTATCTGCATTTAAATTTCGCACTAACCCTGGGTTACCTTAACTCTGCTTCGAACAACTCGGCCCAGATTGTTAAATTCCATTCCTTTTGTTCACAGTAATTTTTTTCATTTCTAAATATATAGGACGTAGTTAAGACCTTAAGGGGGATCAAATGTTCCTCCGCCACTGTTATTAGCCTCTACTCGATTACTTGAAGAATGTCATCCAAACAAACATCTTTATCGTCGAAGCGATTGCCAAAAATTTCCTTGGCTTTCTTCCATTGTTCTTCTGAGAGTTGGATATCCCTGGGTTCTTGACATCCTGGCATAATGAAGTGTCGCTCGTAATCAAAGTCATCAGGCCTTCTCGTAATAGGTGCACAGTCCAGATCGTATGTCTTCGGTGCCGCTTTTCCCTTCCGGAGCCTTACGCATAAGCCAGTTAAGTCTCCAACTTTATTCCGTAGGTTATCGCCACAGCCAGCACATTTCCAGGCTTTCATTTCACTCAAAGGAGTGACAAGCCATAGCCATAGTCCCTTCTTAACTTCTGTCCTAAAGGCATCAATCAAATTCATCACAACACCTTGAAATTGGTTATCCAGGTTACTCGCGGTAAGATATAATTTACAATCATTTTCAGTTTCTTCTAGGATAATTGTTTTTGTTTTCATTATTTTACGTCAGCTTTAAAGAATGAGTTTTTTGTTTCAAACTGAATGGTATACGGAGTGGTAGCAAAGCATAAAAATAAAATCATACACATGTTGATATTAATGATATCCGCACATGTGACGCGTGTGATATAACTTTCGAGGTAGCGATAGCCTCGTTATTAGAAGAGGTACTGATAAAACAGGAGACTTCACTTGTTATGTATTTACTGTTAGTGATGCCTTAATTGAGATTATGAGTGGCGAATTCAAATCTATTAAGTATTAAATAGTATCATGAATATATGCGAAAATTGCAGCGGAAATTATCTAGTCTAGATGGAATTAGATACTATTTGTTTCGATTGCGGAGCAAATTTTGGTAGTTATATCGATTGTACTCCTGAATGGAGGAATAATGATGATGGTATTGATCGGAATAGATGCAATATACCAAACGACCATTAGTTACCAGAAAGCTCGTTAAACACAGGAATCCAGATTACTACGACTAGGTACTCAGCACACCTCTAAATTTTGCATAATAAAAAGCTACATATTCGGTTAGAGATACGAAATTTCTCTTCGAGTGTTAAAAACACTCGAGAGAAGGAAGGAAGGAAGGAAAAGTACTTTTCAACCCCCGTAGGAAAGCGTGTGGGAAAACGTGTGTTAGCGAATCAGGACTGCCTTTTGTTTTCTGACTACTGATTGGTTGGAATAGCGGCGCCAGATTCTTTAGCCATCGACGGATCACTGCAAACTAAAACCCAATACAAAACTACTTTTCAAGGTAAATCGAAAACTGCTCTAAAACCGATGAAAAATCCGTTTTAAGTAAAGCAATCCATTGGTAATACTGGAGCATTGCACCAGTAATGGCCACACCATGGATTCAAAATCCCTTGAAGCCTTTATCTTTTGTCACGCTTGACTGCTGCAATGGCGATCTCTTACATTTCGTTTCCACCCAGTTTAGTAAAAAATATCCCTGTCAGACACCGATACTTGGAGAGAGGTGCGATATTGCAGAATATCATAATATCAAGCGTTGCTATCACTTCTGATATATCAAATATATTTTCATACATTTCTAGCAATTTTTAGTGATAATATCATGATAATATCAACTTTGATAAGGGGTTATGATATTTTGATATTCCCACTGCTAAATGGCATGATATATCATGCTAATATCAAAATAACAAGATTGGTTGATATATTTTGATATATCAAAATATCATGATAATATCAAAATATCACCGATATCAAATGTTGGCCTAGATGTGACTAAGTGTGAAGGGGCTTGATATTTTGATATATCATGATAATATCAGAATATCGATATGGATATCATAATATCAAATGTTGGCCTGGATGTGACTAAGTGTGGAGGGGCTTGATATTTTGATATATCATGATAATATCAGAATATCATGATAATATCAAAATATCGATACCAATATCATAATATCAAATGTTGGCCTAGACGCGACTAAGTGTGGAGTGGCTTGATATTTTGATATATCATGATAATATCAGAATATCATGATAATATCAAAATATCGAAACCAATATCGTAATATCAAATGTTGGCCTAGATGTGACTAAGTGTGAAGGGGCTTGATATTTTGATATATCATGATAATATCAGAATATCATGATAATATGAAAATATCGATACCAATATCATAATATCAAATGTTGACCTGGATTTGACTAAGTGTTGAGGGGCTTGATATTTTGATATATCATGATAATATCAGAATATCATGATATTATCAAAATAGCGATTTTGATATCATCATATCAAGAACGAGGCAGCACACATTTGTTTTTATATAAAATATCATGATAATTACCATCATAATCACCAAAATCTCACAGTTTATTTGATATTTAGCAAAATATCACGATAATATCAAAATATCACCAATATCAAATGTTGGCCTAGATGTGACAAAGTTTGAAGGGGCTTGATATTTTGATATATCATGATAATATCAGAATATCATGATAATATCAAAATATTGATACCAATATCATAATATCAAATGTTGGCCTAGATGTGACTTGATCATGATAATATCAGAATATCATGATAATATCAAAATAGCGATTTTCATATCATCATATCAAGAACGAGGCAGCACACATTTGTGATGATAAGGTTTTTATATAAAATATCATGATAATCACCATTGATAATCACCAAAAATGTTACAGTTAATTTGATATTTTGCTATATCAAAATATCATGATAATATCAAAATATCACCGATATCAAATGTTGGCCTAGATGTGACTAACTGTGAAGGGGCTTGATATTTTGATATATCATGATAAAATCAGAATATCATGATAATATGGAAATATCAATACCAATATCATAATATCAAATGTTGGCCTAGATGTGACTAAGTGTGAAGGGACTTGATATTTTGATATATCATGATAATATCAGAATATCATGAAAAAATCAAAATGTCGGAACCAATGTCATATTATAATATTGGTGTCGATATTTTGATATTATCATGATATTCTGATATTATCATGATATATCAAAATATCAAGCCCCTCCACACTTAGTCTCATACAGGCCAACATTTGATATGATGATATCGGTATCGATATTTTGATATTATCATGATATTCTGATATTATCAAATGTCACAGGTTATTTGATATTTTGATATAGTTATCATGATAATATCAAAATCTCAAAATCTCATAGTCAATTTAATATTTTGATATTCTGCAATCCCGCACCTTAGTGGATACTTGAAAGCGATCACTCGATAGACATTTTCAACAATTCGACGCTTTCTAAAGTAATCAAAGGCTCCTTCGAGCTACCTCATGGTCTGTGGTATTATTCCATGAAGTGCTGTCCTTTCCCTAGACCATAAAGCGTTCATTCCGAATAGTTCGCTTTGTGCACTCATGCTACGACCGACTGATCGATTACTGGTCGTCCAAATTGGAGACATCGTCACTTTGAAGACTTTAAAAACCATTTCTTTTCCCTCGAGCATTATTGAACACATTTCCTGTTCGTTGGCGAGATCTTCAAAAGTGTATTTTGATCAAACATGGGGCGAAAGGAACGAAAACCCGCCTTGACAATTTTTGCGTCGGGCTCGACACAACAGACGCTATTTTGTAAACACGTGCTGCCGCTTTCACTCACCCCCTTCCCCCACATATGTGAACATAAAACAATTGCACACCTTTGTGGACAAAACCAAACCTAGGAGGGGAGACAGGGGAAAACCTGTTTAATTCACATTTAGTGCAGATTTAATGCAGTGAACATATGAGACAGTAGTGAGTAGGACATGTTCTTTCACGTATGTCGGGAAAAGCAGAAGAAATTGGAAATCTCGGGGGGTCGAACACAAGCCCGGAACCAATGGAAATTTCAATTCCACAATTAAACAGCATGCGGAATCCGGCCACGATATACATCGTAGTTACGCCAACATTCTTGAGACAGGTGTGAGCAAGAACAAAAGACTGTTCTGGAATCCTTGCACTCTTTCTTAGACAAAAACTCTGTAACTGAAAGAGGATCTTTCCCTAGGGTTTACGCGTCACAGATTACCTCCCTAGGGAGGCAACGAACAATAACGTCCCAGCGTATTAAAATTCTGTGAATCGCGCGAAATCATCATTCTCTGAAGAAGACCGCAGTGAGCGGTCGAAATTTTAGAGGCAATTTTTCTCTTTTAGATCTATCTTAAACATTTTTTAAAGATGTATCCGAAAACGGGTTATTTTTAAACACGAACCCACGATATCAGCAGTATCCAGGAAAAAACAAGTGAAGCATGGCCGCGATACTGCAAGTTTACTGTTGTTTATAGATTTTATTGCCGATGATCACTTCTTACAAACTAACGCGTCCAACGACGATGAGCTCTGTTTGGCTTCGATCGCAGCAGCAAAGGAGCGAAAAACGAGAGTTCGAAACAAATTTTACTTTGAAAAGGTGATTCCCCTTTACAGCGAAGAGACTTTCGTAGCCATTTTAGCGTGTCTCGATCGACAAATGGTGGCTTTTCTTAAAAACATCTTAACAACTCGTGGAGCGCTGCCGCATCTTAATTTATGACAAAAGGAGGCCGTCCACCAGTGGACCTCATCACACAACTACTGGTCACACTATGGATCCTTGGCAACCCCGAATGCCTCCGTTCTGTCGCAGATCGATTCGACATTTGTAAAGCCACAGCATTCCGTGTTTACAGGCGCGTGTGTAAGGCTATAGTTCAGCACTTAGTGGCAGTCTTTGTAACCCAAAGTTCAAGAAGAACTGCAAAGTTTTGGCTAATGAGGGGCTTTCCTGGAGTTCTAGGACCAATCGACGGTTGCCGTATACCAATCAAAGCTCCAAGAATAAATCCCGAACAGTATGTCAATCGGAAAGGATTTCACTCAATTACTTTGGAATGCTGATTTCATGTTTGTAGATGTGTTGCGGATATCCCAGATCAGTTCATGATGCTAAAGTTCTGAAAAACTCGCCATCTTACATACCGAGAGGTAGGGGCTAACCCGGTAATTCTCACATTATTGGGGATGCAG
>OX453280.1:9778302-9938788 GCA_949710005.1 Ricordea florida
CCTGTTTCGTGGTTGCCCACTCGTCAGGGGATTTTTGACGAGTGGGCAACCACGAAACAGGCTTGTAGGGATAAACCTGTAGTTTGTTTGTGTGTTTTTTCTCCCGCAACAACTACTTCGCTCTACGTTCACGTATTGAGCACTGTTTTACGATTAATCAACTTTTACACTTTATATATATATATATATATATATATATATATATATATATATATAATTACTTGAAGAGGAGTCTTGCTTGGCAAAAAGTGCTCGATGCTATAAAGCAGAGCTTTTCTACGGTGTAGTGAAGTCAAGAAGGAGGCATTGGTTTGCTGTAACTCTGAGTTTCACGCCTTGTGGCGATCGTCAGACAGACTTTTATTCTTATTATAAAAGTCTATGACTATATATCCAACATACAGTTGACCTTTTACACTGGGCAAACTTATAAAGAAGAAAATAAAGGTTGTAATGCCAAAATGTTTATGATCTTTCTCATATGTTCACTGCAAGTGTGCTGTAGTAACAAGTGTTTCAAGTTTGCTAAATGCCCTATGCTTTCAATCATGATTTTCCGCACTAACTTTATAGACAAATGACTGCACTAGATTCTAAGCCTTAAAGAAGAAATGGTATTGTTTAGAGCTGTTTTGTTTACTACCATCTCTGATGGATAGCCTATTAAGAAGATAATGTTATTGCTTGCAGTAGTAGAGTAACAATATATTTACCCATATTAGGACATACAACCCACCCCATAACAATATAATATTATTATGTTAAACGTGAAAAATATAACAATAATAATAATAATATCAATACCAGTAATAATAATAATGATAATAATATGATAATAGTGTTTCTCGTAAAGTTCTATATGCCATTGGTTACAGTTCAATACCTCTAGCTGCCATGACTTTTTTAATGAAATACCATCCTTATATTAACTCTTTCTTCTGCAGTTCTTATAATTGAAATTTTCATGTATTCAAAATCATATACGCTTCTCTGGTTGGGTATGGATATGTTGCCTGTTTCTGTAACAGCACATTGAACTTTCATGTGGTATATGCTTTTGACTGATTGATGTTGATTTCACATTATTTTTTGCAGGAGTATGTAGTGCAGCCATCTTTTTCAACATATTAAGATTTCAATACATGTATTGTTTTTATGATATGACCTAAAAATAGCACAGCCACATAATATACAGCCAGCACTCTGTATTACCAAACCTTTATTCAAACTTTTGGTACAATCCCATTGTTTTACCCCCACCTTTTCTTTATGTAATGAAATTGTATCTCACACTTCTGTTGAGGGAAAAGGAATTTTTCTATCTACCACTAGGGTTACCATTGTAAGTGAAGAGAGAACCAAAATTGAAACATGAACTATTCATAATGCTCTAAATTGCGGTTACCTAGGAATGAAATAATGACTGCAGTAGACAATAAAATATATAGTCAGAAGATTCTTCTTACAATGAATCTCATGCAATGATAACAATAGAACATAAACCAAAAATAATTGGAGAATTCAACTCATCCTTGGTGTAAAAACCTATTGCATTTAAAAGTGATGTACAACAAAGCAGACAAAGAAGTAAATATTAAGACAATACAACTAAGAAAACACAGTTTTTTACACCGTCGTAAACCCAAGCATTCAAATCAATTCTTAAAGATTTCACCTGCCAAAGATTTACTATAATTATCAATTTGTGTTAAGTGAATGTTATTGTGATACTTCATAGTCTCTATTCCGGGTAAGGATAATAAATGATCGATTTTTCTTCTATTCTCTCTGGTGCACATTCAGTAGCAGTGAAAGAGCAAAATGAAGACAGATTTTTAAGCAAGGAGTGACGTGCTATACTCATCATGTAATTTGCACAAGGTGTCACTTATTGTGTACCCAACATAGTATAACAAAAAAAAAATGGGGATTACGCTGATAGCTAAAAGCCTTGTGACTTCTTCAAAAACTAGCTTCGCGAGGTTTTGCGGGAGTCGTATTTCTAGTATTTTATCCATTGTTGATCTATGGCATTATTTGGGAGTTTTTCCTAGCCGATAAAATGATTTATTACTGGTATTTTATCAGCAGAAGTTTTTGTTTGCGAGTTACCATGGTTGACCTCGAAGCGGAGGCATTGCGTGACATGATTGAGAACTCTACCAGCTAGCTCGATATTATATCTTATCTATTCTTTGAAGAGATCTTCGGTAGCTACAGAATACCCTAACGTGAGATTTTGACCATGTTACTGAAAGCCATGGCTACGCTATACGATGTGCAAAATAAATTCAAGACTTGCATGTCTTCTAAAAGCTGGCTACGCGGTTCGCGGTACGCAGTGCAATCCGAATTCAAGCTTTGTAAACGTAGGATTTTCGATTTCACGCTTAAAGAACAAAGTATATATTATCTGTGTCATACATTTTTAGTGCAGTTTTGATAAATATAGTTTACGCCATAGAAAGTGCGAGGTACGGGATTGTATTCACGAGTTATTTGTGTCCAAAACCTGAACCGACCCGTTCCGAAAACGCTCTACATCTTTTAAGGTGGCTGGATCTATCGAAAACGGCGTGTGCGTTTGTCAGTCGTTAGAGCGCATCCCAAATCGAAGTATTCATAGAGGCCACCAAAGAACGTGACGTTTCGGAAATGATCTTGACCATGTGTTCTTATGACTCCTTATGCGTGTGCGCATAATGAACACGCATGTGCTGTAACCTCTAGGGCGATTTGTGACAGAACGCAGAAAAAAAATTAACAAATCCGAATTTATATCCCAGGCATTTCTTTGGAAGACGCCCGAGTAAAAAGTTAACGAGAAGCTTCAGATGCCAGGAAACATGCTCTCCCTGTGAATTTACATTCGGTTAAGATTACATGGGTAATGAAAATATGACGGCCCCACCTAATATGTAAGACATTTACGACACAGTTAGAGAGCATAGGGGATTGAGAAGGACACTCCCAGAAGAGCTCTTGGGATATGAAAACTTCCGAAAAGTTATTTTGTGGACACGGAAGTCTGTTTTCCGAGGAATTCGTATGTCTCATCGTAATACTCGGCGTACCGAGTAGGACTATTGTTTGTAGCGGAGCTCCACAGCGGCTCGAAGAGCCTCAGAGCGGAGCCCCATAACTACCGTGCGAGGATAGAAATTGAGAAAACCATGCGTTTGAGTTTTCATGGTCATCGTGACTAGCGGCATGGCTCGCGGGCGCGTGCGCCTAGCGACGACGACGACGACGACGATGTTGCCCCAACATGGCGGCCTTAGTCTTCCGGGATATTTAGAAGGTCTTAAACCGAAAGGAGGCTTTATTTTTCGCGCGCTATTCGCGGCTTGCCGCGGCTACACAACCTACAGCCAGCAGTCTACAGCAGTCTACAATGTTTTGCTGAAGAAACGGATTTTATTCCATAGGTACTGAGATTTACTCCTTATAAATATGTGTTAGAAAAATAGTCTGTAAAAAACTAGAAGCAATTTGATTGGTTGGACCATTTTCTTCACTAGTGAAAAACTGGTCCGACCAATTCACTGTTCATAGAGGTGGGATCAGTTTTGGCGCCATCAACTCGGCAAAAAGTGAGCAATAACGGCTTCTTCCTCAGTTTCTTCTTTGAGAAATTCTAGGTTTGCAGATACAACTTCAGTCGAGGACTTCATGCAAGATCAAGAAAATAAAAATACGAATAACAAATCCGAACAGCCCGTCGCTTCACTGAAAGAATTCTTGACGTTGAAAGGCGAATCAAGGTCCGTAGAAGAAATTCCTTTAAACGAGCTCAATTCAGTTCATGAGGGAATTTGTCCGGTAGCAGTGGGAAAGAAGGAAAATAAAGATTATGAGCCAAGTTCGCTCCGTTCTCTCTTTCGCAACGGTTATTTGAATAAAAAAAGCTACGGATTCAGCATCTCAAAAGAAGTGGTGTTTGAAAAAGCAAGAGCCGCATTAAACTGATCAAAACAAAAAGGTAATTTTACATTGTATTTCCCGTACACAAGACATTCCTGAGTCATTCACGAGTCGTTTTAAAACGTTTTTAACTGTCTTTGGTTCTTATACTTCTAGCGACATTTCCAACAGTGTTTAAAGTAGAATTTTCCAGTTCGTGCAATGTTTGTATCATTTTAGAGAAGTAAATTTTGAACGCATTTTTAACTTGACTGTCATGTTTATTCGGTATGCTCCAAAATAAAGCCTGCTAAGTGCGTTTTGCACCTTGTTGTGGTATCTTGATTTTTCTAGCCCAGCGTGATTCATGACCAGTTAGTAGTATTTTGTAAGGAGTAAATCTCAGTACCTAAAAAATAAACAAATTACTTCATGGTTAGTTCGCCCGTACCATTTTTTTTCACTCGTTGTGAAGAAAAGTAAACTCACTCGTTCGCTGCGCTCACTCGTTCGTTTTCTATTCTTTACAATTCGTGAAGAAAAATCGTCCGCCCTCACTAACCATGAAGTAATCTCTATATTCATAGCGGTTTTGGAGGAAAAATTTTCTTCCTACAAGTTTTCAAGCGTTTTCGGAGGGACATAAGCATAGAGCTGGGTGTCTATTTTTCCTTTGTTAAAGAGCTGCCTAGCTGCTTTTGGTGTTGCTTTAAAACTATTCTAAATTTTGCTGACCAGGTAATGGTTCTTCCGTTGAGTCGCGAGCTAGATGTTTTTTTTTTTTTTGACGATTTATTTCAGCTATCGAATCTTCTTTAAGTAGTTGCGTACACCAGGCGTATTTAATAACTTTAGTGACAACATTTTCAATGTGTGAGGGTCTGTGTGAGGAGCTCCGCTTTTAGGCTTGCCTAAATCTCTTTAACAAATTCCGCCTTAATAATCCATAATTAGAGAAACTCATTCATATTTAAGAGCTGCCAGCGGCCATTAAATACAGATGGCTAGAAGGATTTGTTTGCAGTGGAATCTTGCGGGCTATATCACTCAGAAACTGACGTACTTCCGTTTCCATAGTAGTTTTACTGAAGTTTTCATATTCCAACCGACACCCCGAATGTCCCTCTCTGTCCCTCATGTTGCCAGGGGTATAACAACTGTTTACAGATATTTGTGATATACAGGCTTTGTCTCGAAGAACAACAACGATGTTAAACAGTGCTTAAAAGAGACACGGCAAATAATAGGTTGCCTTCTTTAAAAAAGGAGCTCGTAAAGACTTTAAAGGATACTGAGATTCAGTAGTGTGTAAACGCCAACCCTAGCGCAGCCGAAAATAAATTAATTTTCCAACAATTTTTATGCAGATATCACCAAAATCCGCACCAACTTCATATCAACGTCACTAAAATTGAAACCAGCTAAACCAAAATTTACATCAGCGTCACGAAACCAACAACATCCCTACCGACCCTGGCGCAGCGGAAAATAAATTAAAATCCAGCTATCACCAGAATCGACAGGCACTATACAACAATGATTAACGGAATCAAAACCGTCTTTACCATTTCGGTATGGTGACTCGATGATAAATAAAAGTTTTGGCCTCACCACAATGAATACAAACCCCTTTCATATAAAAGCTATTATCTCTTGCTTTCCAACCACATTCTTCACTACTAGGAACACATTCTGTTTTCTTTTTCTCTTTACTACACCAAATAAACATGATATATATACACCCATCATCGATTTTGTTAAGTCACGAAACCATCATGTGCCAGAACCATCCAGGTATCACAGAATCTGCATCAGTGTCACAACCAGTTCCACATCAGTTCACAGAGTCAATTTGAACTTGCATTTGAAAGGATATAAAGAAGTACGACTTGAACGATAATCCACAGCATCCACATCTACAAAAATCACTAAACCAACTTTCATAGAACTCCCGACGAATTCAACATGGTTTGAATTGTGCATTGAAACAGCAAAGAAACCACAGAATCTGAATGGAACAACCTCTCTACTACGTATTGCAGCAATCACATGGCCACTCAAGAATAGTTAGGTATAAAGGATGCAAGACCCCTACAAGAACAAGTTTGAACGAAGACTACAATAGTGGACCCTTCAGACAGAGGTGACTCGAGGAGAAGACACAACAAAAGGACTTACCAGGAGGGTGTAGATTAAAACCTAAGCTCTAACCATTGGAAGCTTCACAATAAGAAGCATCTACCTACGACCCAAACAGAGACACGGCGGGGCCAGACCACCCCTCAAATGGGTCATCGGAAGCCCGGAGGCAATCATGGGAAAAATCCAAGATGGCGGCTAAAGTGTAATTTTGTAACTAAAAAATCCAAGATGGCCGCCAATGTGAACTTTTCCGAATCGCTTCGAAGACCTTTACAACGCGCCAAATCTGACTGCTTGGGAGAGACTTCAAGCGGGAATGGTATTAAAAAAGTGAACGACTTCTTTTCCGAGCTTGAAGTTGCTGTGGAAGTCCTAGAGGAGAAATTTAGCAGCCGATCTACCTTTGCTAAATGTGCAAAGGTTACTGCCCGCTCGAAGAATGGTGGCAAGGGCTTTAAGAAAGGCACATACGAAGATTATTCGCCGCTTGCATACGCGACCAAAATTAGCGAATCCGTGGCTTGGGGAACTCATCATGGATATGCCAGAAGAGGTGTTTAGTTGCCTGTCTAAAGATGTAATGGCACGAACAAACTACGGTCACCAGACAACAGAAACTACGACTCTTGTGAAACACAGGATAACACACATAAGAAAGGCAAGATACTTGTTCGCAAGAATGGACCTCGATGGGTCTGAAGTGAACGAGGGTTCGTACTCCTCTGCATTTTGTTTCTTGACACCCAAGACAAACTCCATAAGAATATTTTGAAGCTCAGAAAACATCAGTGTTTCTATCTTTCGTTGCTAATTTATCGCTGCCAGGTATTCCCTAAAGATCCGAAGATGATGTTCGGTTTTCCCTAAAGTATTTTTTTCCATTTTCTTTTGAAAACTTTACCGAATCGTCGTCTGAAACCTCTCCGAACACTCCAGGAACCTCGAGGAAATTTGTTTGGACGCGGGCGTACATCCGGGACATTCGGTACGTAACTTTTTCATATCTTCACTGAGTGAAAACATGGAAAATATGAGTGGTTTAGTTTCCGGTAAAACACTCTAATCCACATATTAACGAGTCATATTTTGTTAGGGATAAACCTACTGACCAATCCACGCGTAATCTACATGTACACAACAAATTTATATTTATACAAATATAGTGTAGCGTCATAAGGACTTGCGCTCATTGTACACATCAACCTCTCAACCTCGACTTTTGGGCAAATGTATTTCGAGCCATTGTCACCAATAATGGTGCAAACATGCAATGGTCTGAAGTTTGTCTGCTCTGCTTGGCTTAAAACTGCTCCATTCTGTACTCTCACCGGGTGCATGCATGCATGTGACTTTCATAGTTTAATATTTGGATTCCCTTCAAAACAAAGAAGACATGTGTGCTAGTTTTCGGAGGAACTAGGGACTTTAAGATACTATGACTACGGACTACGGTCGGGACATGAATTGGGACTGGAACGAGACCTGAGCCTACCGTCGCGAGCTCACGACGGTGCGTAGTCGAAGGATTTCACGTAGTGGGGAATTTGGCGACGGTGAAAAGAAAGGTAGGAGAAAAATATAAATTTATTCCATCAAAATGAATAGAATCAGCTGTTCCACTTCCTTATCGACTATAGTTTTGAACCAATACGCATTCTAGGCGGTTTGTTCTCGGTCTCGAGTCTCGTTTTAGGCAGACATTTGGCGGCGTTTCGATTTCGAATAAAAGACACGACCGCCAAAATGCAATGTTAGTGAATTAGGTTTATTATATCAAATGAAGAGGATAAGTGGTTCCACCTATTATGTGGAACGAAGAAATTTACACATCCACTTATTTAGTACTTAGGGGTTCCAGTCTCGATTACATTTTAAATGGACATCTGGCGGAATTATTTATAATCCTGAATTCCTGCAGTCGAGAATTCAGGCGGTGAATGTGTTTAGTTTTACAATCCTGTCATGTTCTTGTGAAACGGAAACCCCGGCCCAACTATTCTTTTGCTGGATTTTCTCAGCAACTTAAAAATTCGCTAGAGGTTGCTGATGTCTTGTCTTTTCTCTTTGAGCAGAGTGAAAATGGCCTCATTTCAAGTGAATCTGTAAGTACTGTTTACACAATTTTATTTTATAGTATTAAAGAATTGATTGCTTTTGCTTTAGATATGATTAAATTAAATAAGTCTGAATGTTAAATAGTTGTTTTAGGTGGAACAAAACCCATTGATTGGGTTTTTCTTTTTGTCAAATAATTTTTCCTTTTTCCACCAACATGATTCCAACTCATGAGCAAGGATCCTCAAATTTGAGGAACAAGTAAGACTTGAACAAGTAAGACTCTTGACTACTTGGCAGCAAAGAGGGAGGATGACATCAAGCTACAAAAAGAGGAGATGCAGTTTTGAAAGGACCAACTAGAGCTTGGAAAGGAAGAGGTTGGAGAAAGAAGAGAGGAGGCAGTCACCAATACAAGAGCAGATGCTTTTGCAAAACCGGCAGATGCAGCAGCAAATGCAAATGATGATGGCTCTAATCCAACAAAATATGAGCAAGTGTTACGCTTTTACAGCACTGATCATAGACACATGCTAGGGTTCCTCAAAAAAAAAAAGAAAAAAAAAAAGAATCAGCTTAACCTGTTGACAGGCTTCTTATTCTTGTACATTTTGTTTCCCCATTTCAAGACAGTATACTTGATTGTTCTTTGTTTGCCAATAACACATAAAAAGATGTTCAATTTTTTTTATCAGACATCTACCCTTTTTGACCAAGAAAATGAAATAACTGACTCAGGTGCTAATTTGAGGATTTATACTAATAGTGTTACTGTGGAATACAAATATTGCTGAAAGGATGGTAACATGGTACACAATATGCTATACTGGATTGCCAAATAGTTATGAGAATGTCAAACCAAAGAGATTCCAGGCAGGTTAAGCCTCACTTCTCATTGTTTTCAAAGTCTCAGTGGTACTTTTACCTTCCAGTATGGCTGCTTTTCTACCTTGTGACATCCTGCTGCATATTCTTGTTATGCTGTTGTGTTGGACAAAATGTAGTTTGAACAGTCACTGGTATTTTTATTTCCAGGTCACAAGTTAGTTATTGACAAAAAAAAGAGAAAAAAATACATGTTGGAATACCTTGAGTGGCCATGAAAATTGCTGCACCCCTTGTTTGAGGACCATAGTTTCAGCTACCCATCCTGAAATTTCTGAGTTGCCCCTACCTACCTTGATCACTCTGAAATGTCCTCAAGACTACCCTGAATTCATGTTCACCCCCCTCCAGGAATTCTTTACTTTTATAATACCCACCCTAAAACTTAAACACTACTATAACTATCTGACCTGAGCACAGTGTCCTCAACAGAGGGGAAGACAGAATTTTTTTACAGGAAATAAACTGTTAGTGGAATAAGAAGGTTATAGGTTTATTATTAAAATTAATATATCCTTCACATTCTACTTTGAAGCTCCTAGTTTGCTTGTAAGGTTCAGTCTGAATTTCAGTGATTCATACAGTCTAAGACTGGGCCAACTAAGAAATAGTGTTCTATGCAAAATAGGTTTCAAGGCTAGGAGGCTCGACGTTAAAAAACTCAGATGTGTTATTCCCACAGAGTTATGTTAAGGCATTTCTCATGAGTGCACAAACTATATATTGCTACCACACAGCACTCATGCCAATCTTCAAGTTCTTCTTGTAGTCAATGAACTTAAAAGATCCACTTTGCTTACTCGAAACTCTGCCAAGCATTCATCCGAGCTCAGAGATTTGATGCTAATCTTCGTAATCCCAGTATGGATAGCATGCATTTTCCGACTCGTAAGCGTCATACAAAAGAAGAAACTCGTCTTCGTCAATTATTTCATCCGCCAGACAATGTACACGTGTTTCTCGGACTCTTTGGAAAGACATTTATGTTGTAAAAAAATATGCAAAAGCGAACACTGCTGCTTTACCGTAGTTTGTAGTCCGTAGTCTGCCAACTTGACTTCCTATTTTCGCGCCTTCAGTACTGTACTCGACCCAGTGCAAAGCGCGCGTCCAACCGTAGTCCGTAGTCAGTAGTCACCGTATCTTAAAGTCCCTACTGTCACGATTTTTCGATGCATTCGAACCATGGTAAGAGCACATCCGTTTTAAGAAGTAGTTACTTTAATCGCACCCAAGACAAGAGGGCCAAAATTTGAGGGGGCTTTTTTTGGCTCCTGGAAAATCCAAAGTCGCCCTAATGTTTTCCATATTGACACTATACATGGTCTAATTTGGCCCCGATCGATGCAAGGGTCGATTTGGCCCCAATTTTTGGTAGCAAATCAGCCCCATCTCAATAGGGTTGAATTGGCCCCAAAAACAGTACCGTTCTTGACTCACCCGTTTTGGCTACATTTTGGGGCCGAATTGGCTCTTAATTTTACAGTGCATGAACAAAGAAACCTTACCTAATCTCAAATTTTCTTAGTTTTTCGACTCGTGACGACTGAAGACAATTTCCAGCAGATTTCCCGCGGGTAATGCGTTAATTTTTTTGCAAGCAGTTGTTGATGCGGGTTATGGGAAGGTTCGGGTAATGCGATAATTTTTAAAGCTACCGGTATAGTTTAAAACCGTAAGCTAACCAGGAAAAAACAGATTGTAAGATCCATTAAAGATACTCTTCTTAAGACTCATGTATTGTCTTATCTATTTCGCTTTCATTGCTTATTGTAATAACAGACTTTCACAGCTGCTTAAGTTGTGTACATAACTGCGATGATCAATCAATGTCCTTACGTATTGCTCCGCAGCTTAAATATAAGGTCTTCCATATATATTCATTTGAATAACAGACTTTTCTGCTCTTGATGAAAGCTGAACAAATCAAAAGTCGATAAATTAACAAATCTTTTATCGCGTTTGTGCTACAGCTCGTTTTTGTTTAGTGAAAAAAAAAACATGTCTCAGTTACACGGGAATTGAACTTGAAAATAAATGAATTTAAACGTGAGAAAGCAGTCTTGAAAAGCACACAAAAAGTGATGCCAACAGGTTCATTTCATGGCTCCGCATAATTAAAGGCGCGACAAGGAAAGATGATTGTCGGCACGTGTGTAAACAAACATTCGCAGCACAAAATTTTACAATACCGCAATATTCGACGCATCAGTGAAATGTTCTTAGCTAGCACTGCCTTGAGTTAAAGAGTATAAGCCCGTTTCAAGCGATTTCTTACACTCAGTAGATCCTGAGATATCAATTTTTTTGAGAACAGATTTTTACAAGCGCCATTATTCTCAATGAAACATCGAAAACAATGCTTGTGAAAATTTATTAATTGCACGCAGAAGGAGACCATGTCACCAAAAACAAGGGATGATGTTTTTACTTGATTAAAAAGGTAACTGACAACAATTTACAATCTCCGATCATTTATGGTATGTGTAGCTACGTGTAGTTTTGAGTCAATATGCCCGGTGTAAAACGTGCACGTCAGAGTCTCAAGATGATTTTGGAGCTCGCTTTTCGCTAGTCAAATTAAAATTGTTATTTAGGGGTGCGGGTTATCTGCCAGTGCGGGTAATCTGTTGAAAGTTTTTTCTCGCTATTGGAAAAATTGACTGATGCGGGTAATCTGCCGCGCGAGTAAACGGCCGGAAATTACGGGGTAGTTCACGAATGTGATTACGACGGGTCAGGCCTTTGACATTGATCAACGACGCATTCAGGGTGTTTGATTCTTTTTCCGGGTTAATTTACTTAAACCCATACACGATTTCAAAGGAATTTGCCATTTGGTTTCAGTGCCGTAGACAACAACACACGTAAACACAGGTAAAATATAACGAATACTTAGGGAAACCTTCAGTGGTAGCCTGAATCTGAAGTAATCTTAACTTTAGTCAGCTCCTGTCAACTATATCAAACACACTCCTTATAATCTACGATTAGTCACCTAGCTTGTTTTCTTACTCCGGTCAATTCAATTCGGGTTGTGCGGCTTCAGTCAAACATTTGACTCGGACAACCGAGTAGTCCAATGTAATGTGGTAGAGTTGATAGACGTCCCATTTCACATGCACTCGAATCTAATGCATAAATTATATTTATTAGTTATATTTACCCGGAACTACACAATCTTAAGCTAAAAAGTGCTTGGAAATTTGGCGGGACTGTGTTTTCACGAATTAATTCTGCCGGGCGACCTCCTAATACCAGCAATAATGTGTAGAGGACAATAGGTAGTGTTTGGCTCATGCTTCCCTGTAACAAAGTACACATGACATAACACGACTGACTGAGGAGCGTTTTTCAGTCGTATGTGGTGTTCCGTGTTCGAGGAAGAAGAGCAAACGCCAGGCTGGAAGGCCGGCAGAAGAGTAGCTCAACACAAATCATGGTAAGAAGGCAAAGGTCACTCAGTTGTGAAATCGTTTGTGCGCCATATTAGCTTTACATCCGAGAGTTTTCGTAAGGAGTCGATTCAGTTAGGTACATGTGAAATGCGACGTTTATCACGACGATAAGTCGACTTCAATTTTAGAATGCGATGTTTATAACAAATGGAACTGATTTTTCAATTTTATTCAACTAAAAAAACAGAATTTGGTTCCGGTACATATGAAATGCCACTTTTATCATCGGCCTAATTTTGACAGGCGACCTCTCATTCAGTCAACCATAATGGCTGACGTTTGAAACGCATTCAAGATTTGCATACAAATTGTGCCAAAATGTTGTTATTGTACTACCAATGCTTCTATGCTTAGTTCAGAGAAATATTTCTAAAATGTTCGATACCTCTCAAAACTGGTTTTCACAAGCGAAGGAGTCGGGGAACGCTTACAAGTCGAAAGCGGAGTTACGATGTCGAAGACACGGAAGCGAAAGATCCATTTCACTTCTTCCTGCGGCTTCGATTTTGAATCCAGTCTTTGGCCACAGAAACTCGATCTTCATGAACTAATCTTTTAAACAATTTACTGAAACACTCTATCAATTCGTTGTTGTGAATGGCGCTAAATTTATCTTCGGTTTCAAGTATAGTCGAATTCAGCGGTTGGGAAAAGCAGAGAAGCAGTAAAACAACATAAATAAATGTTAAATGTCAATACTTACGGCTTTCTTTGGGGCTTTCACAGTAATTGGGCAAGGTTAAGAAGACTGATGCTGCAAGAAGTAGTACTAGTTGTAGGCTGAACCATGAAACGGAGGGGGCTTTCCATTCACCGAAAATTTTCGACTTAAATTTTCGAAAATTTCTGTCTCGAATGGAACGGGCTTATTCTCGGCCGTCACTTGGTCAGTTTTTGCCCCAGGCTTCTTGATGCCGCTTTTCACATGTATTCAAAATGGCAGGTGTTTTAAAAATTTACGCAGCAACCGATCATGGGCGATTCTGATCCTATTTTTATTTTTAATTCGCTCTAGTTCGATGATGAAAACGAAATACCCTTTCTGGCTGTAGTTTCGTGCTTCATGCGGAGAAGTCGAAACGGTATAAATGGCTTCATGCAAGAGACGGCTCCTTGGTAGTCGCAGTCGGAATTTTGTTTTCTTTTCTTCCAAAGAGCATGCGAGGAGACTGGAGAACAGTCCGACTGGAAGCTTCTGAATGGAACACAAGAATTTTCGAAAATACCGAAATCTCCAATTTCGGGAACACTGAAAAGGTCGTCCTAAATTTTCGAAAATCTTTTCCGGAAAAGATCTGTTCCATTCGTTTCGTACGCGAAATTTTCCAAAATTTCGTCGAATGGAAAGGACCCAGAATCTGTAGAGGTCTTGAACTTCCTAACACAGTCCAATTTTGCGTCATGCTGCAAGGTACGAATGGTTTGAAACTCGATTGGTGTCACCCCAAACACCCTCCCACCTCCGTAGTTTTGAACTTTGAAACCGTCGCTTGTGGCCTCTTCCAATAAAATTAAATGCAAGCAGTTTGGTCGCCAAAAGGGGGGCAGCGCACACTTCACAATCCGTCAGAAGGAGGTCACGTCGGAATCTCCCCCAATGATTAAATCCGATGTCATCCGAGTCGTCTTCGTGTTCACGGCCGAAATTAGCATTCTGAACCAGCAGTCATCGTGGAAGACAGATCTTCTATTTTTCGATAAAGCATAATAAAATTTGAAGGCAGATGGAAAACGTCATTTTCAGGGATGGCTAATTACAACTACAAAGGCACGACATCAGATGGCAATTTTTCATATCACCGGAGCTTCAGAGGTTACGGTTGACTGAATCTTCAGACAAAGGACGTGCCACGCACAAAATGACGGAATTTTTTTTTTTGTTCTACAGTCTAGTCAGCGTTATTGCTTTCCCGATTATCCAAGGAAATTCTATTTTTTCCATCACAGCATGAAAAAGCAAATTTACGTTGGCATAAAGACCACGTAAACGTAACGTAAAGTATGGATATACGCGACTTTACGCTAACTTTACGAAACGTAAAGTTGAGCTTTACGCTACCTTTAATGGAGGGCGTAAAGTTGCGTAAAAGAACAGCTTAACGCTTGACGTAAATTTGGCGTAAATGTGTCGTAAAGTCGATTTTAAACAACAGCGAAAATCCAGTTTAAAGGCACTGTAAAGGTTAATTTATGCTACTTTACAGAGCATTAATTGTTTTTTCTTCTTACAAAGTTCACCAGTATCACGCTCCCAAACCCGACTTTAGCCTGCCATTGTTCCGCAGGAAGCTAAAATCTTGATCAAGAGTTATGAAGATAGTTTATGAAGATCGGGGAGAAATTTCGTGGGCTTATTCGTCTTAAAATGCAGCGAGCTCACCTATTGCTCAGCTATTATATAAAAACACCATCAGAGCGGCAACTTTATTCTTATGAACAAGATAACAAAGGACGTGAAGCTAATACCAGACGCCAACAAGAATACTTGATGATCCCAAAACCTCTGCTGCTGAGCGAGAGAACGCTAACTGAATTATGAGTGAGGAACCCTCTGCAATCGAGCAAAACAATCGACAGGCTTAAGCCACCCGAGAGCGAAAGGCAATGAGGGATCGCGTCAAGTACATCTTTAAGAAATATGGTTTTACTGCCTTTGCTGTACTCAGTGCGGTGGGCGCTGTTATTGGTGTTATTGTGTCTAATCTAAAGAATGGATTAACTAGTGTCGCAAAGGGTGTTGGCAATGGCTTGAAGGAGCTTGGAAAGAAGATTGGACAAATATTACCTAGAATGATAGGGGCAATAGCTAGTTTCATCTTCCGAAATGCGGGGGAGGTTGTTGGATTTTTAGCTAAAAACGCGTGGCTCTTAATTGTCGCTGTGGTTGTATATGTTGTAAAGCAGTATAAACGGAAGAAGTAATTTGAAGACTTCTTAACTAGGTTATTACAATGGACGAATACAGTGGAATCTGTCCACAGCTAACTCCATAGTTACCTACAAAAATATAAACAATAACGGAAACAATTTCAGTCTCCAAAAATCATGTAAGGTATTGCAAAACCTTGAACGGGAAAAAGCATACCCGGCTAAGAAAACTAATTGTATGGCGAACGGGTAGAATTTCTGTCTTACTCTCAGGAACTGGATTAGCATTATCTCTAACAGGCTTTGATGCCTCGGTAGGTGCTCCCATTGGAGCAGTTGGTGCATTAATTGGTGTTATTTTTACTACCTCTGGAGTAAAATTATCTAGAAAGATAGCTAAACACGAACGGAGAAACCAATTAGCTATGTCAAAGGTAAACACATTAAAAGATATGGTCTCTATGCACTATCAGATAATAAGATATCTGATGAAGAATTCTCTGTAATCATGGCTGAGGCAACAGAATACAATAATGTGAAGTATGATATTGGAGTCAAAGCTATGAATAAAGAAAAAAAAAAAGCTCCACATATTCCAGAGCTTCGGACTCAGATTCCGAAGGAGATGCTAGAAGAAATTTCAAAGAACGCAAAATGAAAATATTGTTCGAGAGATCACCCGTAGGATTTATTTATGAGATTGGTTGTTTCAAGTCTTAAGAAACGTTATGGTGGAGAATTAAAGATGAGTTTACTTGATGAATTTAACAAGAATTTGGGTTTACTTCGTGAATTTAAAAGAGATATCTAAAGGCAGATATTTCTAAGTTTAAGTTTGTTCCGGACAACTATGGTGGATATATTTACTCGAAATACAATAGACTTACTATAATGAGTTGTGATGACTGATCCATGGACTGATGATATTAGCCCGGAAATGAAGGTTAAAGTGAACAAAAATCTTGGTATTAATGATTCGTTTCCCGATAGTTTTAAATTGAACAAAGATCTTGGTATTAATGCGTCGTTCCCCGGTGGTTTAAAATTAACGGATAAAACCTATCCTATACCTGCTATAAGTTTTGACGAGTCAGCGGATGACATCACAACCCTATTAACTAATTCGGATATTTATGAGACACTTATACAAAAGTTCTCAGTGAATATGCGGGATAATTTCAAATCGGTTATTGTGACTTTCAGATCTGCTAAACAAAGTAAAAAATGGCTAAATGGTCCTGGTTTTAACTATTGGTCTCAGCAATTAAACTTTGCAGCCTGATGTGCTACACCAGGTTGTCGTATTAGTCTACAGGAGAGCAAGGATTATCCGCCTGTGGTATGTAGCTTCATTAAATCTCACATTGACTTTACAAGCAGAAGAATTTTATGTGAATTGAGTTGCCCACTATCTGATGATCCTTGATTTAATCGGATAAATAATCCATACAATAAGGTTGCTTACCAAAGACTATTCCATGAATTTGGTTTATCTACCAATCCCGATTTTAGGTGGAGTAGTGGAAGGAATTATGGATTAGGTGATATATTTGTATTTTACCCAGGTGATGGACCTGGTTCTAGTTATTAGAACCTACATGCTGTTAGAGGATATGATATTGAGGCTAATTTATGGCCGAGTAATTCACATCTCTTTTCCAAATGAAGGTGGAACACAAAACATTGGAAAATTAGTTAGTTTCTTACGTAATGATGATCTTGCAGGCGTACGATATTCTTGGTTTGTTCTGTTAAGGGTGAAGGGTTGACTAGAGCTGGTTTAAGTAGATTAAGTCGATAGGTAGAGGCCTTTGTTTGTTTGTAACTCAAGTTAGTACAAGATCACCAATACTTGGAAATGGTGGAGCGGCTGTGGAGACACAACAACAATTTATAACACTCTTTAAATCTAGTATCATTGGAAACTATATATCTTAATCAGTTCAACGCCGCCAGTTAGCCTTTTAGCAAGCAAAATTAAGGTTGGATTTAGCTGTTGCTCCTGACCTATGGTTAATGCCTAGAAATATGATAATAAATACAGAAAGTGTGACTGGTTATAATAATTTATAAAATAACTGAGATAGTACGTGTGATCTGATTGGTCAAAAACCTATGGTTTATTATACCGGTAAACCCATAGAAAAAGGCATCCGGACCACGAGCCATAAACAAAACCCGCTATTGATCTGCAAAGAACGATTTTAGAAAGGCTAAAAAACAGAACAAGTTACTTACCCAGCCCTTCTTAATCTTAAAGGCGTTGGTTTCCACATTTTATTACTGAGGGTCACAATTCCCGACTGCCATAGCTTTAGAAGTTGTAAAGTACAAAGCTGGAAAGCAGTTCACATTTCACGGCGATGCCAACTTTCAGAGAAAGACAACAACTGTGTGAATTTCTGGTGTAGAAAGTCTCTAAGAAAACTAAACCAAGTGCCAATCAGCAACAAAACGGATAGTTTTAGCATTCTTGATTTATTTTATGTCAAAATTAAATTCCTTAATGAAAGAAATTGTTCCAAAAAGAGATCTCAGATCAAGATATGGTTCAAAACTGGCCGCTGTAGGTTGTAAACAAGCTGCCAACAATGATGAAAGATGTTAGAGTTTCGGGCTGGTTTTTTCCAACATTTGCACAAATTATTCCGTGATATTGATGCCATAACCTACCTCAAACCACCTGACTTCACAAATCGAAAAATATTAACGCCAATATGTGGCTACGGCAAAGAAACCTTTCTTCGACATATTTCCATCGGTCGCTGTACGAGCATATAAAGTTACATGCGACAACTTCGCAAATGCAGCCACGTCGTTACCGCAGCATTTCTTGATCACAATAAAGTTCAGAAAACAGATCTTAGACCACTGTGGCTTGTAAAAAGTGAATGAAGTCGTCCATTACAATAGCTGCCACTTCCGTCTGTAAGCACGAAATTCTTTCGGATCGACTCAACAAAATACAGCTGCGAGGTACAATTAATTTCTACTTCTGTAGTAAACAAACCACGAATATGTGTTGACTTTTCCTGTAAAACAGCTTTTATAAGTTACCATGAAATGAGTGCAAAAACTCGTGTTTTGAAGTGCTGCTGTTTGTTGTTTGACTGAACTGAGTTTTGAGAAAGTTCAGCGCTATCAAATCGTGAGTCATGATTGGCTTATGATGACTTTAGAGAGAAGACATGACTTGATCACGGTACTAAATCATACTCAAAGACTCCATTCTACTAGAAGTTATTTTATAAAAGCAATAGATCACACTTTCTATGGGTTTACCGGCGTGATAACCCTCGAGAACACTCGAAAAGCTTGTAAATCACTCGCCTTCGGCTCGTGATTTACAAGTTCTTCTCGTGTTCTCCCAACATCCCGCGTGGGTTATCACGCCGGTAAACCCATAGAAAGTGTGATCTATTTCTTAAAAGCTTTATAGTTTGCACCCAGAGATATGACCTTTGGAGTTAATAAATTGGTTAAACACTGAGACTGAATCTGAAGGAAGAAAGCATAATTTAGTTCATTAAAAGGTACATTTACCGCATAGATCTGAGGTTAGAGAGGAAACTAAGCATGAAGAACCAAAACCGGAACTGGATGATAGTAAGGTACTTGCAATGCCTACCGCAACTAACTCTCAGGATGAGATTAATCTTATCATGATGACTATTGCTATTGGAGGATTAGCATGTTTTTCTATTTCGATAAATGAGATTATCTGAAAGTATAAGATATTTTGTACTTTTCAGACTTACTGGTTAGGTGCTAGATTAGATTCTGATTCTTAATTAATTGGACCTGGAATTGATTCATCTGGCATATTTTGGGTCCCTGATTTAACCCATTCTAGACCGGGGAAGGGGGGGCCTTTGAGGCCCTACCGAAATTTAACAGCTCGTATCTCCTAAACCAGGAAAGCTAGGACCACCAAACTTGATGACTTTTCCTAAAATTTATCTGGAAACATTTCTATGTTGGTTATGAATGTCTGTCATTTTTGGTGTTTCCCTGGTAACCGATTCGTCACAGGTATATTTTCAAAATTTTGAAATGAGTATTTTTTTGGACATATTGTTTACAATTCCACAATTGCACTGGTCTTTTCACACTGATTCATCAATAAATCACTAATTGAATAGTAGTTAATACAATTTATGACCATTGTATGCAAATTAGATGAATTCATGGATTTTTAATTAGCAAAAACAAAGATGGCGGACAATATTTTTAGTTTCATGAGAATATTTCTAATATTAGATAAGTAAATACCATGATTTGATTATACAAATGTTTGATAAACTATAATTAGTTGTTTCCAGTCAATTGATGTATGTTTTTAAACATTATTATGCAGAAAAGAATAACTGAAAAATTCCAAGATGGCGGATCCAAGATGGCGGATCCAAGATGGCGGATCATAAGAAATAAAAAAAATTTAGTAAACTTGATTTTTTTTTTGTAAACCTTTTATCACAAACACTACACACTTTTTGTTAAACATTGTTCAAGAAAATTGCTATTTTCTGGCGAGTAAGTATGACACTTACTGATCTTTTGGAAATCTATAGAGAATTGCATTTTGGGATAGTTTAAATATGCATTGTGGGTAACCAAAATGGCGATTGACATTTAGACTTACCCGAACTCTGATTTGTAATGATCTTGTAATGATTACCTACATTTTATGTATACTTTGAAAAGTCATAAAGTTATGCCATTACACATACATATATATGACGTCATCATGACGTATATATTAATCGCCAATTATGTGAACAATGCTTCAGATATACAACACTGTTATTAGTAACATTTATCTTGCTCAGTTTTATGTTATAACGTTTAATGCCTAAAAGAGAAAAAAATATCGTATTTTACAATAAAATACAAGAGATGACGTCATAAAAAGAATGTATTACGTCATTATGACGTGAAACTACCTGTGTAGATTGTTTTTGGCCTATACACCTTTCACTGTAAATGTGGGGGTCATACGACCATTCGTTAACGAGATACGGAGGGGGGGCCACCCGGGCAAAACAGGCAAAAAAAAGCCCGGTCTAGATGGTAATTCTTGGTTTGCACGAACGTGACAACAGTTTACACTGGTTTACCAACCAAAGAAATCCTAATTACAACCTTCCAGCATGTGGCACCTCATGTTCCTCGACGGTCCACAACACTAAATAATTTCCAGGAATTTGTGTTAGTACTGATGAAATTGAGACTTAATATGCCCTTTCAAGAACTTGCATTTCGATTTGGTGTGAACGTCACCACCATTTCAAGGATTTTTTCGTGTTGGATTATGGTGATGGACGTTCGCCTGGCCCCACTAATTTTCTGGCCAGAAAGAGATCAACTCTGGAAGACTATGCCGGCTTGCTTTCAATATTCATTTGGCAAGAAAGTAACAGTAATTATTGACTGTTTCGAAGTATTTATTGAAAAACCCTCTGCTCTTCTGACTCGAGCTCAAACATTTTCCAACTGCAAGCATCATAACACAATCAAAATTTTAATTGGTATTACTCCACAAGGTTCCATCTCTTTTGTTTCTAAATCATGGGGAGGGCGCACCTCCGATAAGTTTTTAACAGAAAACTGCGGATTTTTGGACAAGCTTGTGCCAGGGGATGTAGTCTTGGCAGACAGGGGCTTCGCGGTGGCAGAGAGTGTGGGCATGAGACAGGCACTACTGGTAATTCCAGCATTTACTAAAGGAAAAAGTTAATTGGACCCAGTAGATGTTGAAAAAACTAGAGGGATTGCAAATGTTAGGATTCATGTTGAGAGAGTAATTGGATTGTTGCGCAGGAAATATACCATTCTTCAAGGTACTCTTCCAACTGATTTTCTTGTATCTAGTCAGAATGCCCCACCGGTCATTGACCGCATCATCCGAGTTTGTGCAGCTCTTGTTAATTTATGTCCACCAATAATACCATATGACTAGAAATTTTGTTGCATCAGGACAGCTCTGCCAGGTTGTTCAAAGCACTCAAGAGCTAATCCTGGATAAGAGCAAATTTTCATCTCTGTTATGTAACTTTTCAGTGAGGTTTTCCAGTTATGTGTTTTGACCAGTAGTTTTAGTCTCTGTAGTCACATGAGATGGCTAGAAACATTAAGAGAAAAATTCTAGAGAAAACAAATCAAGATGAGCAGAAATCAGCTTTCAAACAACCTGGCTCAGTTTTCTAGTCTCCTTTTTCGATAATAACCCATTATCTAGCTGGTGTTTAAGGAATGAACCTTATGCATGATCACATCAGACACGCAAATTTCACCACCAGGCCTTGTTTGTAAGCCCATTTTTTTTGCACTCTTTGTGCGTGTGTATTCTTTTCAATTCTACTGCCTTGGGAATTCATTTGTGCAAAACTTTGCAATCTTGCAATTTCAAAATGAGGCTTAGTGATGAAATTTGCTCGTCTGACGTAAACATGAATTAGGGTTATTGTTAATCCTTTAAGCCCCAATAGTGACCAGCAGGTAATTTCTCCTAACATTACCATTGCTATCAAACATGCAGGTAATGAGAATGAATGAAATGATCCCTAAAGATGAAATGTTTTGATGTTTGAATAAATGCTCCCTAGCTGTACCATACAAAATATGGGGAGAGTAGTAAGGCGAATATACATGTTGATATTGGGGCTTAAAGTGCAAGGAACTTCACAGGTGCCACCCAACATTAATTGGCTAATCACAGGCAATATGTACAGCAAAAAGTGTCACATTTTTTTGTTCATTTGCCAATCATGAGTTGAGCTAAATGGAACTTCTGACAACATACTTAATATACAGCTCATGCTCTAAGATAGTTAACTCAGGGTTTTCTATGACATGTAAATACAAGCCAGAGACATGCTCTTTAGCTGTAAAAAGTGAAAGTGACACAAAACAGCAAGGAGAACAGGTCCTCTCAGATGCAAATATTATGGAGAGGTAGTTTACGTAATAAATCATTTCCTTAAAATTTTGAATAATTGTATCTGTGGGACCCCTATGGTTACCTGTGGGACCCTCAAACTTTGGTCAAAGGATTCTTAGGGCCTCTGTAATGAAAATTTTGGAAAATCCTGGTTAATTGATTTCACAAACATGGAAATTGAGTAATTGCACCAGCTTTAAAGCAGGCCACTAAATGTGCACGCATTCTAGTGGTGTCAAAAGTAATGTCTTGAGGATCATATCCAAACACAAGACTTGTTGCAAAAGCAATTGCAAATAATCCACAATCACTAGCATTTGTTTGTTGCTGGACAGGTGCATACACGAGCTCTTTGAAACTGTCTGCTAATATACTTTGGGCCTGATCCTCAACTTCTTGTGAGATTATGTCGTGAAAAAGACTCAAAAAGTTTAACTATACCAAGGGAGCATCCTATTGTGCTTATACAGACCCAATGGTCCCTTCCAGTATGTAATATTTAAACAAATTCACTAGAAACTATGCTTAAATTTCGCACTGGGCCTAATGTTGGACGTTGAAAACCTTCAATCAGAGGGTTTACTTTCTGTAAAAGAACCTGTGCACTTTGAATAATTGAGCAATCAAGCCATTACCATTTGGGGCTACATAATTCTCTCCTTTCACCGATACTGTCAATTTTTGCATCCAAATCCGCTTTTAGTTTTCTTGCTGACGAGAAGTCTATGTCTCGCACTCTAGCACAATGAACTTCTTTCACATAGCTGGGCAAAAGCCACGTACATTTCACTTGTGTACAAGACAATTTACCAAGGATTCTTGTCCAAGCTTCGATATAAAATAACACACTCGCTACGTGGGAGCATGACTCCGCCATCCCTGTTTTACATCCCAAACAATGTGCTGAATTTATCGTGCCATCTTTATCGGCAATGACCCAAATTGAAATTAAAGGATCGTTCATTCGCTGTGAATGTCTCACCTTTCCTGTCACAATGTACTTTTCACGAACAACGCAGCCCTGGACGCTGGTAATAAACCCCGACACCATGAAATTGTAAGCTTCCAAACTCTTGTATGCCTTAAACTGCTGCTTGGTATAGAAGCTGGTTTCAAGGACCAAATAGCTCAACAAATCCGTCGCTTCCACCGGAGGGAGACACTCCGAGCTGAAATGTTCGTCGGGAATAGTAATGGGATTTACAGCAATAACAGCGACTTTTTCAAGATATCTTCGTTTCACATTTCAATCAAGGCTTTTGCAATAATCCGATATTATCGGTACCTTACTACAAAGTTCATCAACATTACTACTAAGTTTGTCAACGGACGAAATTAATTCATTTTCAGCAAACTCCATTGCACTCTTCTAGCTAGCGGTGGCATGTGTAAACACTTTAAAATAGCCCGCGAAGGGACGCCAACTTGGCGGATGTCCAAATATGGAAACGTTTCTGACGTCACGTGCAAACCAAGAATACCCAAGGTTTCGGCAAGTTCTGCTTTGGGTAATTTGGAAAATCGTTTCATGCGTCGCTATTTGGCAAGGGCTCTCAACTGTTTCATCGTTAGCGTGATCAGTAATATTTTATAAATGAAACGGATTCTCTAACTAGTTATATGACGGTTACATAATTTACAGTGGGCCTTCTGTCTGCTATGTTTGCATATTTGTGACCCACTACAATCTCTGCAAAAATAATTCTGTTTGTTGTGACCACATATGCCCTCAACACCACACAGCTTTCAAATGTGTTTCTGTTTTCCATGTATGCAAAAATATCGCTTAATGGGGATATCTAGTTGGTTGTATGGGTCTATATTAATGCTGAAGCTTTCAACATAGTCGAACTGTTCATTGTAGTGTTGTATTAATTGGAGCAATCTCTCGGTTATGTTGCGGAAGATGGCTGGGAGATAGCTGCTTCTACAGTGTTAAGTAATCAGTAGTTTCATCAAACCGCCTACTTGTAGGATTATCTACTTCGAATTTACAGCCTTATGTAAAGCCAACCTTTATGGATTTCTTTTGCTGCTTAATAAGACGTAGAACATTTGGCTTAATCCAACTATCTAATAGGTTTTATTTTTCGGTTCTAATCTATAGAAAATTTTGTCAGCTTGTTTCTTCGGGTTCTTAACTTGATTATTTACTGTCCGTTCCAATGGTTCAGAGTTGTAATATAAAATCCAATCAGCAAACTTGTAAATCTCCGATTCAATAGACTTCTTAGCTTTAGGCTCAACATATGGGGTTGGTTTTAAAATGGGGTTATTAATCACAAGAACTGATTTGTCTAGAATATTTAAGTTCTGCTATACAGTTTGGTTGACCATTTTTATCCTTATCTATACTGATCTCTTTAAGTAGTTTAAAATTCATTTTTCATTATAATATGTTATAACTTATTGATTGACTTGTTTAAACCGGTTTCTACTGGCCTTAGGTTGGTTTAGAAATAGTGTAAGAATTTACCCAGATTAGGCTGATAAGATTTTGATAATACTTTGATTAGCTTTTTGCGCTAGAATTTTCCTGGTTTAGATGATAATAAATTTTATTAATAATAAATATCTTTTCCTGAAAAATTTGATTGATTAGCGTTTTGTGATAGAAACGGCATTTCTCTACTACTCTTTTTCAGGATATCTTGGACCTCTAAAAACTCTTTGTCATGAGGAATTGAAGCTCCATAATTGTTTCTTTTTAAGTAGCGATCGATACTTCCAATAATAGCTCGGATTGACGAGGGTTCGTACTCCTCTGCATTTTTTTTCTTGACACCCAAGACAAACTCCATAAGAATATTTTGAAGCTCAGAAAACATCAGTGTTTCTATCTTTCGTTGCTAATTTATCGCTGCCAGGTATTCCCTAAAGATCCGAAGATGATGTTCGGTTTTCTCTAAAGTATTTTTTTCCATTTTCTTTTGAAAACTTCACCGAATCGTCGTCTGAAACCTCTCCGAACACTCCAGGAACCTCGAGGAAATTTGTTTGGACGCGCGCGTACATCCGGGACATTCGGTACGTAACTTTTTCATATCTTCACTGAGTGAAAACATGGAAAATATGAGTGGTTTAGTTTCCGGTAAAACACTCTAATCCACGTCATAACGTGTCATATTTTGTAGGCGATGAACCTACTGATCAATCCACGCGTAATCTACATGTACACAACAAATTTATAAATATACAAATATAGTGTAGCGCCATAAGGACTTGCGCTCATTGTACACATCAACCTCTCAACCTCGACTTTTGGGCAAATGTATTTCGAGCCATTGTCACCAATAATGGTGCAAACATGCAATGGTCTGAAGTTTGTCTGCTCTGCTTGGCTTAAAACTGCTCCATTCTGTACTCTCATCGGGTGCATGCATGCATGTGACTTTCATAGTTTAATATTTGGATTCCCTTCAAAACAAAGAAGACATGTGTGCTAGTTTTCGGAGGAACTAGGGACTTTAAGATACTATGACTACGGACTACGGACTACGGTCGGGACATGAATTGGGACTGGAACGAGACCTGAGCCTACCGTCGCGAGCTCACGACGGTGCGTAGTCGAAGGATTTCACGTAGTGGGGAATTTGGCGACGGTGAAAAGAAAGGTAGGAGAAAAATATAAATTTATTCCATCAAAATGAATAGAATCAGCTGTTCCACTTCCTTATCGACTATAGTTTTGAACCAATACGCATTCTAGGCGGTTTGTTCTCGGTCTCGAGTCTCGTTTTAGGCAGACATTTGGCGGCGTTTCGATTTCGAATAAAAGACACGACCGCCAAAATGCAATGTTAGTGAATTAGGTTTATTATATCAAATGAAGAGGATAAGTGGTTCCACCTATTATGTGGAACGAAGAAATTTACACATCCACTTATTTAGTACTTAGGGGTTCCAGTCTCGATTACATTTTAAATGGACATCTGGCGGAATTATTTACAATCCTGAATTCCTGCAGTCGAGAATTCAGGCGGTGAATGTGTTTAGTTTTACAATCCTGTCATGTTCTTGTGAAACGGAAACCCCGGCCCAACTATTCTTTTGCTGGATTTTCTCAGCAACTTAAAAATTCGCTAGAGGTTGCTGATGTCTTGTCTTTTCTCTTTGAGCAGAGTGAAAATGGCCTCATTTCAAGTGAATCTGTAAGTACTGTTTACACAATTTTATTTTATAGTATTAAAGAATTGATTGCTTTTGCTTTAGATATGATTAAATTAAATAAGTCTGAATGTTAAATAGTTGTTTTAGGTGGAACAAAACCCATTGATTGGGTTTTTCTTTTTGTCAAATAATTTTTCCTTTTTCCACCAACATGATTCCAACTCATGAGCAAGGATCCTCAAATTTGAGGAACAAGTAAGACTTGAACAAGTAAGACTCTTGACTACTTGGCAGCAAAGAGGGAGGATGACATCAAGCTACAAAAAGAGGAGATGCAGTTTTGAAAGGACCAACTAGAGCTTGGAAAGGAAGAGGTTGGAGAAAGAAGAGAGGAGGCAGTCACCAATACAAGAGCAGATGCTTTTGCAAAACCGGCAGATGCAGCAGCAAATGCAAATGATGATGGCTCTAATCCAACAAAATATGAGCAAGTGTTACGCTTTTACAGCACTGATCATAGACACATGCTAGGGTTCCTCAAAAAAAAAAAGAAAAAAAAAAAAGAATCAGCTTAACCTGTTGACAGGCTTCTTATTCTTGTACATTTTGTTTCCCCATTTCAAGACAGTATACTTGATTGTTCTTTGTTTGCCAATAACACATAAAAAGATGTTCAATTTTTTTTATCAGACATCTACCCTTTTTGACCAAGAAAATGAAATAACTGACTCAGGTGCTAATTTGAGGATTTATACTAATAGTGTTACTGTGGAATACAAATATTGCTGAAAGGATGGTAACATGGTACACAATATGCTATACTGGATTGCCAAATAGTTATGAGAATGTCAAACCAAAGAGATTCCAGGCAGGTTAAGCCTCACTTGTCATTATTTTCAAAGTCTCAGTGGTACTTTTACCTTCCAGTATGGCTGCTTTTCTACCTTGTGACATCCTGCTGCATATTCTTGTTATGCTGTTGTGTTGGACAAAATGTAGTTTGAACAGTCACTGGTATTTTTATTTCCAGGTCACAAGTTAGTTATTGACAAAAAAAAGAGAAAAAAATACATGTTGGAATACCTTGAGTGGCCATGAAAATTGCTGCACCCCTTGTTTGAGGACCATAGTTTCAGCTACCCATCCTGAAATTTCTGAGTTGCCCCTACCTACCTTGATCACTCTGAAATGTCCTCAAGACTACCCTGAATTCATGTTCACCCCCCTCCAGGAATTCTTTACTTTTATAATACCCACCCTAAAACTTAAACACTACTATAACTATCTGACCTGAGCACAGTGTCCTCAACAGAGGGGAAGACAGAATTTTTTTACAGGAAATAAACTGTTAGTGGAATAAGAAGGTTATAGGTTTATTATTAAAATTAATATATCCTTCACATTCTACTTTGAAGCTCCTAGTTTGCTTGTAAGGTTCAGTCTGAATTTCAGTGATTCATACAGTCTAAGACTGGGCCAACTAAGAAATAGTGTTCTATGCAAAATAGGTTTCAAGGCTAGGAGGCTCGACGTTAAAAAACTCAGATGTGTTATTCCCACAGAGTTATGTTAAGGCATTTCTCATGAGTGCACAAACTATATATTGCTACCACACAGCACTCATGCCAATCTTCAAGTTCTTCTTGTAGTCAATGAACTTAAAAGATCCACTTTGCTTACTCGAAACTCTGCCAAGCATTCATCCGAGCTCAGAGATTTGATGCTAATCTTCGTAATCCCAGTATGGATAGCATGCATTTTCCGACTCGTAAGCGTCATACAAAAGAAGAAACTCGTCTTCGTCAATTATTTCATCCGCCAGACAATGTACACGTGTTTCTCGGACTCTTTGGAAAGACATTTATGTTGTAAAAAAATATGCAAAAGCGAACACTGCTGCTTTACCGTAGTTTGTAGTCCGTAGTCTGCCAACTTGACTTCCTATTTTCGCGCCTTCAGTACTGTACTCGACCCAGTGCAAAGCGCGCGTCCAACCGTAGTCCGTAGTCAGTAGTCACCGTATCTTAAAGTCCCTACTGTCACGATTTTTCGATGCATTCGAACCATGGTAAGAGCACATCCGTTTTAAGAAGTAGTTACTTTAATCGCACCCAAGACAAGAGGGCCAAAATTTGAGGGGGCTTTTTTTGGCTCCTGGAAAATCCAAAGTCGCCCTAATGTTTTCCATATTGACACTATACATGGTCTAATTTGGCCCCGATCGATGCAAGGGTCGATTTGGCCCCAATTTTTGGTAGCAAATCAGCCCCATCTCAATAGGGTTGAATTGGCCCCAAAAACAGTACCGTTCTTGACTCACCCGTTTTGGCTACATTTTGGGGCCGAATTGGCTCTTAATTTTACAGTGCATGAACAAAGAAACCTTACCTAATCTCAAATTTTCTTAGTTTTTCGACTCGTGACGACTGAAGACAATTTCCAGCAGATTTCCCGCGGGTAATGCGTTAATTTTTTTGCAAGCAGTTGTTGATGCGGGTTATGGGAAGGTTCGGGTAATGCGATAATTTTTAAAGCTACCGGTATAGTTTAAAACCGTAAGCTAACCAGGAAAAAACAGATTGTAAGATCCATTAAAGATACTCTTCTTAAGACTCATGTATTGTCTTATCTATTTCGCTTTCATTGCTTATTGTAATAACAGACTTTCACAGCTGCTTAAGTTGTGTACATAACTGCGATGATCAATCAATGTCCTTACGTATTGCTCCGCAGCTTAAATATAAGGTCTTCCATATATATTCATTTGAATAACAGACTTTTCTGCTCTTGATGAAAGCTGAACAAATCAAAAGTCGATAAATTAACAAATCTTTTATCGCGTTTGTGCTACAGCTCGTTTTTGTTTAGTGAAAAAAAAAACATGTCTCAGTTACACGGGAATTGAACTTGAAAATAAATGAATTTAAACGTGAGAAAGCAGTCTTGAAAAGCACACAAAAAGTGATGCCAACAGGTTCATTTCATGGCTCCGCATAATTAAAGGCGCGACAAGGAAAGATGATTGTCGGCACGTGTGTAAACAAACATTCGCAGCACAAAATTTTACAATACCGCAATATTCGACGCATCAGTGAAATGTTCTTAGCTAGCACTGCCTTGAGTTAAAGAGTATAAGCCCGTTTCAAGCGATTTCTTACACTCAGTAGATCCTGAGATATCAATTTTTTTGAGAACAGATTTTTACAAGCGCCATTATTCTCAATGAAACATCGAAAACAATGCTTGTGAAAATTTATTAATTGCACGCAGAAGGAGACCATGTCACCAAAAACAAGGGATGATGTTTTTACTTGATTAAAAAGGTAACTGACAACAATTTACAATCTCCGATCATTTATGGTATGTGTAGCTACGTGTAGTTTTGAGTCAATATGCCCGGTGTAAAACGTGCACGTCAGAGTCTCAAGATGATTTTGGAGCTCGCTTTTCGCTAGTCAAATTAAAATTGTTATTTAGGGGTGCGGGTTATCTGCCAGTGCGGGTAATCTGTTGAAAGTTTTTTCTCGCTATTGGAAAAATTGACTGATGCGGGTAATCTGCCGCGCGAGTAAACGGCCGGAAATTACGGGGTAGTTCACGAATGTGATTACGACGGGTCAGGCCTTTGACATTGATCAACGACGCATTCAGGGTGTTTGATTCTTTTTCCGGGTTAATTTACTTAAACCCATACACGATTTCAAAGGAATTTGCCATTTGGTTTCAGTGCCGTAGACAACAACACACGTAAACACAGGTAAAATATAACGAATACTTAGGGAAACCTTCAGTGGTAGCCTGAATCTGAAGTAATCTTAACTTTAGTCAGCTCCTGTCAACTATATCAAACACACTCCTTATAATCTACGATTAGTCGCCTAGCTTGTTTTCTTACTCCGGTCAATTCAATTCGGGTTGTGCGGCTTCAGTCAAACATTTGACTCGGACAACCGAGTAGTCCAATGTAATGTGGTAGAGTTGATAGACGTCCCATTTCACATGCACTCGAATCTAATGCATAAATTATATTTATTAGTTATATTTACCCGGAACTACACAATCTTAAGCTAAAAAGTGCTTGGAAATTTGGCGGGACTGTGTTTTCACGAATTAATTCTGCCGGGCGACCTCCTAATACCAGCAATAATGTGTAGAGGACAATAGGTAGTGTTTGGCTCATGCTTCCCTGTAACAAAGTACACATGACATAACACGACTGACTGAGGAGCGTTTTTCAGTCGTATGTGGTGTTCCGTGTTCGAGGAAGAAGAGCAAACGCCAGGCTGGAAGGCCGGCAGAAGAGTAGCTCAACACAAATCATGGTAAGAAGGCAAAGGTCACTCAGTTGTGAAATCGTTTGTGCGCCATATTAGCTTTACATCCGAGAGTTTTCGTAAGGAGTCGATTCAGTTAGGTACATGTGAAATGCGACGTTTATCACGACGATAAGTCGACTTCAATTTTAGAATGCGATGTTTATAACAAATGGAACTGATTTTTCAATTTTATTCAACTAAAAAAACAGAATTTGGTTCCGGTACATATGAAATGCCACTTTTATCATCGGCCTAATTTTGACAGGCGACCTCTCATTCAGTCAACCATAATGGCTGACGTTTGAAACGCATTCAAGATTTGCATACAAATTGTGCCAAAATGTTGTTATTGTACTACCAATGCTTCTATGCTTAGTTCAGAGAAATATTTCTAAAATGTTCGATACCTCTCAAAACTGGTTTTCACAAGCGAAGGAGTCGGGGAACGCTTACAAGTCGAAAGCGGAGTTACGATGTCGAAGACACGGAAGCGAAAGATCCATTTCACTTCTTCCTGCGCCTTCGATTTTGAATCCAGTCTTTGGCCACAGAAACTCGATCTTCATGAACTAATCTTTTAAACAATTTACTGAAACACTCTATCAATTCGTTGTTGTGAATGGCGCTAAATTTATCTTCGGTTTCAAGTATAGTCGAATTCAGCGGTTGGGAAAAGCAGAGAAGCAGTAAAACAACATAAATAAATGTTAAATGTCAATACTTACGGCTTTCTTTGGGGCTTTCACAGTAATTGGGCAAGGTTAAGAAGACTGATGCTGCAAGAAGTAGTACTAGTTGTAGGCTGAACCATGAAACGGAGGGGGCTTTCCATTCACCGAAAATTTTCGACTTAAATTTTCGAAAATTTCTGTCTCGAATGGAACGGGCTTATTCTCGGCAGTCACTTGGTCAGTTTTTGCCCCAGGCTTCTTGATGCCGCTTTTCACATGTATTCAAAATGGCAGGTGTTTTAAAATTTACGCAGCAACGGATCATGGGCGATTCTGATCCTATTTTTATTTTTAATTCGCTCTAGTTCGATGATGAAAACGAAATACCCTTTCTGGCTGTAGTTTCGTGCTTCATGCGGAGAAGTCGAAACGGTATAAATGGCTTCATGCAAGAGACGGCTCCTTGGTAGTCGCAGTCGGAATTTTGTTTTCTTTTCTTCCAAAGAGCATGCGAGGAGACTGGAGAACAGTCCGACTGGAAGCTTCTGAATGGAACACAAGAATTTTCGAAAATACCGAAATCTCCAATTTCGGGAACACTGAAAAGGTCGTCCTAAATTTTCGAAAATCTTTTCCGGAAAAGATCTGTTCCATTCGTTTCGTACGCGAAATTTTCCAAAATTTCGTCGAATGGAAAGGACCCAGAATCTGTAGAGGTCTTGAACTTCCTAACACAGTCCAATTTTGCGTCATGCTGCAAGGTACGAATGGTTTGAAACTCGATTGGTGTCACCCCAAACACCCTCCCACCTCCGTAGTTTTGAACTTTGAAACCGTCGCTTGTGGCCTCTTCCAATAAAATTAAGAACGTGTCCACATGAGATCCATGCAATATCAAAATTTGAGTCCACATGGTATCCTCCAGAATTTGATACTATTTTGTGTACAGACTGGTATTAGTCCAAGTTAAAAGCCTGCCAAATGTTTTTCCGAAAGTTCGAGCAGTTCACGAGATACAGTGGTCCGAGTGAAATGACACAATTTTAAGTGAAACCATAGTAAATTCGCCCGTGAAGTTTACAACTTGCTCAGAGACGATTCAGAGCAGAAAAGAATCTTGGCAAGTTTAAAATGAATAGCATACTTATTCTAGTCAACTAAATTTGAAGAGGATGCGATGACCATGTTTGAAAATATTAATGCATTCATGAAATTGAGAAACCTTAAGAAATTGAGATTTTTTATAATTCGAATTTCTAGTGAAAATCGCTAAAATATCTTGGATGCGGCCATGTTTCTGCTCAAAATTACTCCATTTCCATAAAGTCTATTTGTTTAGGAATATATAGATGTGATAAAATCTATGTGAAGCTACGTACGTATAGCCACGCGAAACAGATATTTTGTGTCGGTATTTTGCTTACGATGACGAGCGAATGACAATGGAGGACTATGACATCAATTGACATCTGGTAAATCATGTTGCTGATTCTGGAGAAGACATTCTCAGCTCACATTATATTTTTATACAAAATATTAGGTTTATAAATGTACCTGATGAAACAAATTCAACTTGGAGTGCTACTGAATAAAAGTGCACCGCCGCCATCTTTATTTTGACAGTATTAGTACCACAGGGTACCCAAGGCATCAGGGTGTTATTATCAGAGGATTACCGCTGGCACGAAACTTTTTGGAATCGGAATAATTACAGCAAGTAAACTTTTTACTAAATGCAAATAGTATACAATGTTGTGCTGGTGCGTACAAGTGGTTTGGACGTCTTTCTCGTCGGAAGACAGCGCATACGCCTGGCAGTGATCTGCGCACGGGCTTTCCTCAGTAACATGCAGCTTGTCTTTTCTTGTAACCATCATAACCATGCTTTGATCGAACATGCTGTGTTCATTTTAAAATGTAGCCGGTATTCCGACAATACTTTATTATATGAGTTACCTTGTCCAGTCTCGCAAAGCAAACCGAATTGTAAGTATACCTCTGTACGGTTTCTGTTTGCAGGATGGCCGAGTGGTCTAGGGCGCGGTATTTCAATGCGGTGACCCGGGTTCAAATCCCGCTCTGGCCACTACCTGGTGTTGTTCTGGGTAAGTACCTGGTTCAACTCCTCGATCATCCTTGTAAATAGCCAACTGGTTTGCCTCCCACCAGTTGGGATTCTTAACTATGTTGTATGTTGTATGTAAAAAAGTGACTCTGAAAAACCCCGTAGAGGGGACGAGCCACTATATGTATGTATGTATGTATGATGCTCGGGATATTTACAAACTTTGCTTGGCCGCCTTCCCAAGCCAAATTCATTCCTGTGCTCGGGACAAATTGTGAAATCTTCTCCGCACTCGTCGAACAACCCAACGCGGGCCAAACATAATTGCCGTCTTCCTCGACTCCTTCACGGGAGGTTTTAAAACAACCATACAAGTGCCCTTTTGTGCTACTGGAACAATTCTTTACAGTACAAATAGATCTAGCACTCTTGCTCTGAGCAGAAGGGTTGCATGCCTTCTTAGAATATTTCTGAAAAGAAAAAACACATTTAAAGTCTTCCTTTTTTACGAATTGTCTGCTGGCATGATTATCCATGAAAAGCGTGGGAAATGCACTTGGTATCTGGTGCGTGTCACGCAATCCTCTCACCGCGTAACCAAATTAACGTCGGCGGAAAACAAAATGGTCTAAATGTATTGAATTTGTATTTTACTTGATCATTGCTTTACTTAACTGCAAACAAATAAGTACCTTTCTTTTTTTTTCATCTGTAACCAACGTAGTATAAAAGGGCCTAAAAGTTGCGGTGTAGTAAAAAAAAAAGTAAAATAACAAGCGGTGGGACTTCCCATACGATTTTAAGATAAGATAAAACTGGAATGAAACATGAAAATGGTTTTTAAAATACTCCTCAAGACTTATAAACACACGGACTCTGTATTACAATATTCTCGCATGTGTCACGTGACCCACGTTGCCGTATTTCAAAGGCAAATTCTTCATCTAAAATGTAAACATCACACACTTTTATTTTTGTAATTACTTAGATCAGCAATTGTGCAAACTGGAAAAAGCATTGAAATGAATCAAGACATGGCCGCTTATTTGCTTTTTCCCGCTATTTTAGGGACATTTTCCGTAATTTCGCAAAATGGTGAAAATTGTCAAGTTGGATTGATGGCTCGCAAATATAAGAAACATTACAATCATATATTTTTATATTTGTAAATAAAGATCTAGGTTTCTGCTTTCACTTATCGAAATATTTTTTTTGTTGCCTTAGAATTTGGGAGAGTGACACATCATGAATTCATTGCATTTTTGGCACAGATTTTTGCGCACTTTTTCACAAAAACTTTAAACTCGTATAGCTCTCTCAAAAATTAGTATCTGGATAAACCGTTTGGTCTAGATTGTAGGTTCGTCGTGGGCAACAAGTGAGCCAATTTTGAGCGAAATTGGTGAGGGGTCGTGTAGACTCGTCTGCACGGTTCTTAGGTGGACACGTTCTTAAATGCAAGCAGTTTGGTCGCCAAAAGGGGGGCAGCGCACACTTCACAATCCGTCAGAAGGAGGTCACGTCGGAATCTCCCCCAATGATTAAATCCGATGTCATCCGAGTCGTCTTCGTGTTCACGGCCGAAATTAGCATTCTGAACCAGCAGTCATCGTGGAAGACAGATCTTCTATTTTTCGATAAAGCATAATAAAATTTGAAGGCAGATGGAAAACGTCATTTTCAGGGATGGCTAATTACAACTACAAAGGCACGACATCAGATGGCAATTTTTCATATCACCGGAGCTTCAGAGGTTACGGTTGACTGAATCTTCAGACAAAGGACGTGCCACGCACAAAATGACGGAATTTTTTTTTTTGTTCTACAGTCTAGTCAGCGTTATTGCTTTCCCGATTATCCAAGGAAATTCTATTTTTTCCATCACAGCATGAAAAAGCAAATTTACGTTGGCATAAAGACCACGTAAACGTAACGTAAAGTATGGATATACGCGACTTTACGCTAACTTTACGAAACGTAAAGTTGAGCTTTACGCTACCTTTAATGGAGGGCGTAAAGTTGCGTAAAAGAACAGCTTAACGCTTGACGTAAATTTGGCGTAAATGTGTCGTAAAGTCGATTTTAAACAACAGCGAAAATCCAGTTTAAAGGCACTGTAAAGGTTAATTTATGCTACTTTACAGAGCATTAATTGTTTTTTCTTCTTACAAAGTTCACCAGTATCACGCTCCCAAACCCGACTTTAGCCTGTCATTGTTCCGCAGGAAGCTAAAATCTTGATCAAGAGTTATGAAGATAGTTTATGAAGATCGGGGAGAAATTTCGTGGGCTTATTCGTCTTAAAATGCAGCGAGCTCACCTATTGCTCAGCTATTATATAAAAACACCATCAGAGCGGCAACTTTATTCTTATGAACAAGATAACAAAGGACGTGAAGCTAATACCAGACGCCAACAAGAATACTTGATGATCCCAAAACCTCTGCTGCTGAGCGAGAGAACGCTAACTGAATTATGAGTGAGGAACCCTCTGCAATCGAGCAAAACAATCGACAGGCTTAAGCCACCCGAGAGCGAAAGGCAATGAGGGATCGCGTCAAGTACATCTTTAAGAAATATGGTTTTACTGCCTTTGCTGTACTCAGTGCGGTGGGCGCTGTTATTGGTGTTATTGTGTCTAATCTAAAGAATGGATTAACTAGTGTCGCAAAGGGTGTTGGCAATGGCTTAAAGGAGCTTGGAAAGAAGATTGGACAAATATTACCTAGAATGATAGGGGCAATAGCTAGTTTCATCTTCCGAAATGCGGGGGAGGTTGTTGGATTTTTAGCTAAAAACGCGTGGCTCTTAATTGTCGCTGTGGTTGTATATGTTGTAAAGCAGTATAAACGGAAGAAGTAATTTGAAGACTTCGTAACTAGGTTATTACAATGGACGAATACAGTGGAATCTGTCCACAGCTAACTCCATAGTTACTTACAAAAATATAAATAACGGAAACAATTTCAGTCTCCAAAAATCATGTAAGGTATTGCAAAACCTTGAACGAGAAAAAGCATACCCGTCTAAGAAAACTAATTGTATGGCGAACGGGTAGAATTTCTGTCTTACTCTCAGGAACTGGATTAGCATTATCTCTAACAGGCTTTGATGCCTCGGTAGGTGCTCCCATTGGAGCAGTTGGTGCATTAATTGGTATTATTCTTACTACCTCTGGAGTAAAATTATCTAGAAAGATAGCTAAACACGAACGGAGAAACCAATTAGCTATGTCGAAGGTAAACACATTAAAAGATATGGTCTCTATGCACTATCGGATAATAAGAAATCTGATGAAGAAGTCTCTGTAATCATGGCTGAAGCAACAGAATACAATAATGTGAAGTATGATATTGGACTCAAAGCTATGAATGAAGAGAAAAAAAGCTCCAGATATTCCAGAGCTTCGGTCTCAGATTCCGAAGGAGATGCTAGAAGAAATTTCAAAGAACGCAAAATGAAAATATTGTTCGAGAGATCACCCGTAGGATTTATTTATGAGATTGGTTGTTTCAAGTCTTAAAAAACGTTATGGTGGAGAATTAAAGTTGAGTTTACTTGATGAATTTAACCAGAATTTGGGTTTACTTCGTGAATTTAAAAGAGATATCTAAAGGCAGATATTTCTAAGTTTAAGTTTGTTCCGGACAACTATGGTGGATATATTTACTCGAAATACAATAGACTTACTATAATGAGTTGTGATGACTGATCCATGGACTGATGATATTAGCCCGGAAATGAAGGTTAAAGTGAACAAAAATCTTGGTATTAATGATTCGTTTCCCGATAGTTTTAAATTGAACAAAGATCTTGGTATTAAAGCGTCGTTCCCCGGTAGTTTAAAATTAACGGATAAAACCTATCCTATACCTGCTATAAGTTTTGACGAGTCAGGGGATGACATCACAACCCTATTAACTAATTCGGATATTTATGAGACACTTATACAAAAGTTCTCAGTGAATATGCGGGATAATTTCAAATCGGTTATTGTGACTTTCAGATCTGCTAAACAAAGTAAAAAATGGCTAAATGGTCCTGGTTTTAACTATTGGTCTCAGCAATTAAACTTTGCGGCTTGATGTGCTACACCAGGTTGTCGTATTAGTCTACAGGAGAGCAAGGATTATCCGCCTGTGGTATGTAGCTTCATTAAATCCCACATTGACTTTACAAGCAGAAGAATTTTATGTGAATTGAGTTGCCCACTATCTGAAGATCCTTGATTTAATCGGATAAATAATCCATACAATAAGGTTGCTTACCAAAGACTATTCCATGAATTTGGTTTATCTACCAATCCCGATTTTAGGTGGAGTAGTGGAAGGAATTATGGATTAGGTGATATATTTGTATTTTACCCAGGTGATGGACCTGGTTCTAGTTATTAGAACCTACATGCTGTTAGAGGATATGATATTGAGGCTAATTTATGGCCGAGTAATTCACATCTCTTTTCCAAATGAAGGTGGAACACAAAACATTGGAAAATTAGTTAGTTTCTTACGTAATGATGATCTTGCAGGCGTACGATATTCTTGGTTTGTTCTGTTAAGGGTGAAGGGTTGACTAGAGCTGGTTTAAGTAGATTAAGTCGATAGGTAGAGGCCTTTGTTTGTTTGTAACTCAAGTTAGTACAAGATCACCAATACTTGGAAATGGTGGAGCGGCTGTGGAGACACAACAACAATTTATAACACTCTTTGAATCTAGTATCATTGGAAACTATATATCTTAATCAGTTCAACGCCGCCAGTTAGCCTTTTAGCAAGCAAAATTAAGGTTGGATTTAGCTGTTGCTCCTGACCTATGGTTAATGCCTAGAAATATGATAATAAATACAGAAAGTGTGACTGGTTATAATAATTTATAAAATAACTGAGATAGTACGTGTGATCTGATTGGTCAAAAACCTATGGTTTATCATACCGGTAAACCCATAGAAAAAGGCATCCGGACCACGAGCCATAAACAAAACCCGCTATTGATCTGCAAAGAACAATTTTAGAAAGGCTAAAAAACAGAACAAGTTACTTACCCAGCCCTTCTTAATCTTAAAGGCGTTGGTTTCCACATTTTATTACTGAGGGTCACAATTCCCGACTGCCATAGCTTTAGAAGTTATAAAGTACAAAGCTGGAAAGCAGTTTACATTTCACGGCGATGCCAACTTTCAGAGAAAGACAACAACTGTGTGAATTTCTGGTGTAGAAGGTCTCTAGAAAAACTAAACCAAGTGCCAACCAGCAACAAAACGGATAGTTTTAGCATTCTTGATTTATTTTATGTCAAAATTAAATTCCTTAATGAAAGAAATTGTTCCAAAAAGAGATCTCTGATCAAGATATGGTTCAAAACCGGCCGCTGTAGGTTGTAAACAAGCTGCCAACAATGATGAAAGATGTTAGAGTTTCGGGCTGGTTTTTTCCAACATTTGCACAAATTATTCCGTAATATTGATGCCATAACCTACCTCAAACCACCTGACTTCACAAATCGAAAAATATTAACGCCAATATGTGGCTACGGCAAAGAAACCTTTCTTCGACATATTTCCATCGGTCGCTGTACGAGCATATAAAGTTACATGCGACAACTTCGCAAATGCAGCCACGTCGTTACCGCAGCATTTCTTGATCACAATAAAGTTCAGAAAACAGTTCTTAGACCACTGCGGATTGTAAAAAGTGAATGAAGTCCTCCATTACAATAGCTGCCACTTCCGTCTGTAAGCACGAAATTCTTTCGGATCGACTCAACAAAATACAGCTGCGAGGTACAATTAATTTCTACTTCTGTAGTAAACAAACCACGAATATGTGTTGACTTTTCCTGTAAAACAGCTTTCATAAGTTACCATGAAATGAGTGCAAAAACTCGTGTTTTGAATTGCTGCTGTTTGTTGTTTGACTGAACTGAGTTTTGAGAAAGTACAGCGCTATTAAATCGTGAGTCATGATTGGCTTATGATGACTTTAGAGAGAAGACATGACTTGATCACGGTACTAAATCATACTTTTTACCTCAAAGACTCCATTCTACTAGAAGTTATTTTATAAAAGCAATAGATCACACTTTCTATGGGTTTACCGGCGTGATAACCCTCGAGAACACTCGAAAAGCTTGTAAATCACTCGCGTTCGGCTCGTGATTTACAAGTTCTTCTCGTGTTCTCCCAACATCCCGCGTGGGTTATCACGCCGGTAAACCCATAGAAAGTGTGATCTATTTCTTAAAAGCTTTATGGTTTGCACCCAGAGATATGACATTTGGAGTTAATAAATTGGTTAAACACTGAGACTGAATCTGAAGGAAGAAAGCATAATTTAGTTCATTAAAAGGTACATTTACCGCATAGATCTGAGGTTAGAGAGGAAACTAAGCATGAAGAACCAAAACCGGAACTGGATGATAGTAAGGTACTTGCAATGCCTACCGCAACTAACTCTCAGGATGAGATTAATCTTATCATGATGACTATTGCTATTGGAGGATTAGCATGTTTTTCTATTTCGATAAATGAGATTATCTGAAAGTATAAGATATTTTGTACTTTTCAGACTTACTGGTTAGGTGCTAGATTAGATTCTGATTCTTAATTAATTGGACCTGGAATTGATTCATCTGGCATATTTTGGGTCCCTGATTTAACCCATTCTAGACCGGGGAAGGGGGGGCCTTTGAGGCCCTACCGAAATTTAACAGCTCGTATCTCCTAAACCAGGAAAGCTAGGACCACCAAACTTGATGACTTTTCCTAAAATTTATCTGGAAACATTTCTATGTTGGTTATGAATGTCTGTCATTTTTGGTGTTTCCCTGGTAACCGATTCGTCACAGGTATATTTTCCAAATTTTGAAATGAGTATTTTTTTGGACATATTGTTTACAATTTCACAATTGCACTGGTCTTTTCACACTGATTCATCAATAAATCACTAATTGAATAGTAGTTAATACAATTTATGACCATTGTATGCAAATTAGATGAATTCATGGATTTTTAATTAGCAAAAACAAAGATGGCGGACAATATTTTTAGTTTCATGAGAATATTTCTAATATTAGATAAGTAAATACCATGATTTGATTATACAAATGTTTGATAAACTATAATTAGTTGTTTCCAGTCAATTGATGTATGTTTTTAAACATTATTATGCAGAAAAGAATAACTGAAAAATTCCAAGATGGCGGATCCAAGATGGCGGATCCAAGATGGCGGATCATAAGAAATAAAAAAATTTACTAAACTTGATTTTTTTTTTGTAAACCTTTTATCACAAACACTACACACTTTTTGTTAAACATTGTTCAAGAAAATTGCTATTTTCTGGCGAGTAAGTATGACACTTACTGATCTTTTGGAAATCTATGGAGAATTGCATTTTGGGATAGTTTAAATATGCATTGTGGGTAACCAAAATGGCGATTGACATTTAGACTTACCCGAACTCTGATTTGTAATGATCTTGTAATGATTACCTACATTTTATGTATACTTTGAAAAGTCATAAAGTTATGTCATTACACATACATATATATGACGTCATCATGACGTATATATTAATCGCCAATTATGTGAACAATGCTTCAGATATACAACACTGTTATTAGTAACATTTATCTTGCTCAGTTTTATGTTATAACGTTTAATGCCTAAAAGAGAAAAAAATATCGTATTTTACAATAAAATACAAGAGATGACGTCATAAAAAGAATGTATTACGTCATTATGACGTGAAACTACCTGTGTAGATTGTTTTTGGCCTATACACCTTTCACTGTAAATGTGGTGGTCATACGACCATTCGTTAACGAGATACGGAGGGGGGGCCACCCGGGCAAAACAGGCAAAAAAAAGCCCGGTCTAGATGGTAATTCTTGGTTTGCACGAACGTGACAACAGTTTACACTGGTTTACCAACCAAAGAAATCCTAATTACAACCTTCCAGCATGTGGCACCTCATGTTCCTCGACGGTCCACAACACTAAATAATTTCCAGGAATTTGTGTTAGTACTGATGAAATTGAGACTTAATATGCCCTTTCAAGAACTTGCATTTCGATTTGGTGTGAACGTCACCACCATTTCAAGGATTTTTTCGTGTTGGATTATGGTGATGGACGTTCGCCTGGCCCCACTAATTTTCTGGCCAGAAAGAGATCAACTCTGGAAGACTATGCCGGCTTGCTTTCAATATTCATTTGGCAAGAAAGTAACAGTAATTATTGACTGTTTCGAAGTATTTATTGAAAAACCCTCTGCTCTTCTGACTCGAGCTCAAACATTTTCCAACTGCAAGCATCATAACACAATCAAAATTTTAATTGGTATTACTCCACAAGGTTCCATCTCTTTTGTTTCTAAATCATGGGGAGGGCGCACCTCCGATAAGTTTTTAACAGAAAACTGCGGATTTTTGGACAAGCTTGTGCCAGGGGATGTAGTCTTGGCAGACAGGGGCTTCGCGGTGGCAGAGAGTGTGGGCATGAGACAGGCACTACTGGTAATTCCAGCATTTACTAAAGGAAAAAGTTAATTGGACCCAGTAGATGTTGAAAAAACTAGAGGGATTGCAAATGTTAGGATTCATGTTGAGAGAGTAATTGGATTGTTGCGCAGGAAATATACCATTCTTCAAGGTACTCTTCCAACTGATTTTCTTGTATCTAGTCAGAATGCCCCACCGGTCATTGACCGCATCATCCGAGTTTGTGCAGCTCTTGTTAATTTATGTCCACCAATAATACCATATGACTAGAAATTTTGTTGCATCAGGACAGCTCTGCCAGGTTGTTCAAAGCACTCAAGAGCTAATCCTGGATAAGAGCAAATTTTCATCTCTGTTATGTAACTTTTCAGTGAGGTTTTCCAGTTATGTGTTTTGACCAGTAGTTTTAGTCTCTGTAGTCACATGAGATGGCTAGAAACATTAAGAGAAAAATTCTAGAGAAAACAAATCAAGATGAGCAGAAATCAGCTTTCAAACAACCTGGCTCAGTTTTCTAGTCTCCTTTTTCGATAATAACCCATTATCTAGCTGGTGTTTAAGGAATGAACCTTATGCATGATCACATCAGACACGCAAATTTCACCACCAGGCCTTGTTTGTAAGCCCATTTTTTTTGCACTCTTTGTGCGTGTGTATTCTTTTCAATTCTACTGCCTTGGGAATTCATTTGTGCAAAACTTTGCAATCTTGCAATTTCAAAATGAGGCTTAGTGATGAAATTTGCTCGTCTGACGTAAACATGAATTAGGGTTATTGTTAATCCTTTAAGCCCCAATAGTGACCAGCAGGTAATTTCTCCTAACATTACCATTGCTATCAAACATGCAGGTAATGAGAATGAATGAAATGATCCCTAAAGATGAAATGTTTTGATGTTTGAATAAATGCTCCCTAGCTGTACCATACAAAATATGGGGAGAGTAGTAAGGCGAATATACATGTTGATATTGGGGCTTAAAGTGCAAGGAACTTCACAGGTGCCACCCAACATTAATTGGCTAATCACAGGCAATATGTACAGCAAAAAGTGTCACATTTTTTTGTTCATTTGCCAATCATGAGTTGAGCTAAATGGAACTTCTGACAACATACTTAATATACAGCTCATGCTCTAAGATAGTTAACTCAGGGTTTTCTATGACATGTAAATACAAGCCAGAGACATGCTCTTTAGCTGTAAAAAGTGAAAGTGACACAAAACAGCAAGGAGAACAGGTCCTCTCAGATGCAAATATTATGGAGAGGTAGTTTACGTAATAAATCATTTCCTTAAAATTTTGAATAATTGTATCTGTGGGACCCCTATGGTTACCTGTGGGACCCTCAAACTTTGGTCAAAGGATTCTTAGGGCCTCTGTAATGAAAATTTTGGAAAATCCTGGTTAATTGATTTCACAAACATGGAAATTGAGTAATTGCACCAGCTTTAAAGCAGGCCACTAAATGTGCACGCATTCTAGTGGTGTCAAAAGTAATGTCTTGAGGATCATATCCAAACACAAGACTTGTTGCAAAAGCAATTGCAAATAATCCACAATCACTAGCATTTGTTTGTTGCTGGACAGGTGCATACACGAGCTCTTTGAAACTGTCTGCTAATATACTTTGGGCCTGATCCTCAACTTCTTGTGAGATTATGTCGTGAAAAAGACTCAAAAAGTTTAACTATACCAAGGGAGCATCCTATTGTGCTTATACAGACCCAATGGTCCCTTCCAGTATGTAATATTTAAACAAATTCACTAGAAACTATGCTTAAATTTCGCACTGGGCCTAATGTTGGACGTTGAAAACCTTCAATCAGAGGGTTTACTTTCTGTAAAAGAACCTGTGCACTTTGAATAATTGAGCAATCAAGCCATTACCATTTGGGGCTACATAATTCTCTCCTTTCACCGATACTGTCAATTTTTGCATCCAAATCCGCTTTTAGTTTTCTTGCTGACGAGAAGTCTATGTCTCGCACTCTAGCACAATGAACTTCTTTCACATAGCTGGGCAAAAGCCACGTACATTTCACTTGTGTACAAGACAATTTACCAAGGATTCTTGTCCAAGCTTCGATATAAAATAACACACTCGCTACGTGGGAGCATGACTCCGCCATCCCTGTTTTACATCCCAAACAATGTGCTGAATTTATCGTGCCATCTTTATCGGCAATGACCCAAATTGAAATTAAAGGATCGTTCATTCGCTGTGAATGTCTCACCTTTCCTGTCACAATGTACTTTTCACGAACAACGCAGCCCTGGACGCTGGTAATAAACCCCGACACCATGAAATTGTAAGCTTCCAAACTCTTGTATGCCTTAAACTGCTGCTTGGTATAGAAGCTGGTTTCAAGGACCAAATAGCTCAACAAATCCGTCGCTTCCACCGGAGGGAGACACTCCGAGCTGAAATGTTCGTCGGGAATAGTAATGGGATTTACAGCAATAACAGCGACTTTTTCAAGATATCTTCGTTTCACATTTCAATCAAGGCTTTTGCAATAATCCGATATTATCGGTACCTTACTACAAAGTTCATCAACATTACTACTAAGTTTGTCAACGGACGAAATTAATTCATTTTCAGCAAACTCCATTGCACTCTTCTAGCTAGCGGTGGCATGTGTAAACACTTTAAAATAGCCCGCGAAGGGACGCCAACTTGGCGGATGTCCAAATATGGAAACGTTTCTGACGTCACGTGCAAACCAAGAATACCCAAGGTTTCGGCAAGTTCTGCTTTGGGTAATTTGGAAAATCGTTTCATGCGTCGCTATTTGGCAAGGGCTCTCAACTGTTTCATCGTTAGCGTGATCAGTAATATTTTATAAATGAAACGGATTCTCTAACTAGTTATATGACGGTTACATAATTTACAGTCGGCCTTCTGTCTGCTATGTTTGCATATTTGTGACCCACTACAATCTCTGCAAAAATAATTCTGTTTGTTGTGACCACATATGCCCTCAACACCACACAGCTTTCAAATGTGTTTCTGTTTTCCATGTATGCAAAAATATCGCTTAATGGGGATATCTAGTTGGTTGTATGGGTCTATATTAATGCTGAAGCTTTCAACATAGTCGAACTGTTCATTGTAGTGTTGTATTAATTGGAGCAATCTCTCGGTTATGTTGCGGAAGATGGCTGGGAGATGGCTGCTTCTACAGTGTTAAGTAATCAGTAGTTTCATCAAACCGCCTACTTGTAGGATTATCTACTTCGAATTTACAGCCTTATGTAAAGCCAACCTTTATGGATTTCTTTTGCTGCTTAATAAGACGTAGAACATTTGGCTTAATCCAACTATCTAATAGGTTTTATTTTTCGGTTCTAATCTATAGAAAATTTTGTCAGCTTGTTTCTTCGGGTTCTTAACTTGATTATTTACTGTCCGTTCCAATGGTTCAGAGTTGTAATATAAAATCCAATCAGCAAACTTGTAAATCTCCGATTCAATAGACTTCTTAGCTTTAGGCTCAACATATGGGGTTGGTTTTAAAATGGGGTTATTAATCACAAGAACTGATTTGTCTAGAATATTTAAGTTCTGCTATACAGTTTGGTTGACCATTTTTATCCTTATCTATACTGATCTCTTTAAGTAGTTTAAAATTCATTTTTCATTATAATATGTTATAACTTATTGATTGACTTGTTTAAACCGGTTTCTACTGGCCTTAGGTTGGTTTAGAAATAGTGTAAGAATTTACCCAGATTAGGCTGATAAGATTTTGATAATACTTTGATTAGCTTTTTGCGCTAGAATTTTCCTGGTTTAGATGATAATAAATTTTATTAATAATAAATATCTTTTCCTGAAAAATTTGATTGATTAGCGTTTTGTGATAGAAACGGCATTTCTCTACTACTCTTTTTCAGGATATCTTGGACCTCTAAAAACTCTTTGTCATGAGGAATTGAAGCTCCATAATTGTTTCTTTTTAAGTAGCGATCGATACTTCCAATAATAGCTCGGATTGACGAGGGTTCGTACTCCTCTGCATTTTTTTTCTTGACACCCAAGACAAACTCCATAAGAATATTTTGAAGCTCAGAAAACATCAGTGTTTCTATCTTTCGTTGCTAATTTATCGCTGCCAGGTATTCCCTAAAGATCCGAAGATGATGTTCGGTTTTCTCTAAAGTATTTTTTTCCATTTTCTTTTGAAAACTTCACCGAATCGTCGTCTGAAACCTCTCCGAACACTCCAGGAACCTCGAGGAAATTTGTTTGGACGCGCGCGTACATCCGGGACATTCGGTACGTAACTTTTTCATATCTTCACTGAGTGAAAACATGGAAAATATGAGTGGTTTAGTTTCCGGTAAAACACTCTAATCCACGTCATAACGTGTCATATTTTGTAGGCGATGAACCTACTGATCAATCCACGCGTAATCTACATGTACACAACAAATTTATAAATATACAAATATAGTGTAGCGCCATAAGGACTTGCGCTCATTGTACACATCAACCTCTCAACCTCGACTTTTGGGCAAATGTATTTCGAGCCATTGTCACCAATAATGGTGCAAACATGCAATGGTCTGAAGTTTGTCTGCTCTGCTTGGCTTAAAACTGCTCCATTCTGTACTCTCATCGGGTGCATGCATGCATGTGACTTTCATAGTTTAATATTTGGATTCCCTTCAAAACAAAGAAGACATGTGTGCTAGTTTTCGGAGGAACTAGGGACTTTAAGATACTATGACTACGGACTACGGACTACGGTCGGGACATGAATTGGGACTGGAACGAGACCTGAGCCTACCGTCGCGAGCTCACGACGGTGCGTAGTCGAAGGATTTCACGTAGTGGGGAATTTGGCGACGGTGAAAAGAAAGGTAGGAGAAAAATATAAATTTATTCCATCAAAATGAATAGAATCAGCTGTTCCACTTCCTTATCGACTATAGTTTTGAACCAATACGCATTCTAGGCGGTTTGTTCTCGGTCTCGAGTCTCGTTTTAGGCAGACATTTGGCGGCGTTTCGATTTCGAATAAAAGACACGACCGCCAAAATGCAATGTTAGTGAATTAGGTTTATTATATCAAATGAAGAGGATAAGTGGTTCCACCTATTATGTGGAACGAAGAAATTTACACATCCACTTATTTAGTACTTAGGGGTTCCAGTCTCGATTACATTTTAAATGGACATCTGGCGGAATTATTTACAATCCTGAATTCCTGCAGTCGAGAATTCAGGCGGTGAATGTGTTTAGTTTTACAATCCTGTCATGTTCTTGTGAAACGGAAACCCCGGCCCAACTATTCTTTTGCTGGATTTTCTCAGCAACTTAAAAATTCGCTAGAGGTTGCTGATGTCTTGTCTTTTCTCTTTGAGCAGAGTGAAAATGGCCTCATTTCAAGTGAATCTGTAAGTACTGTTTACACAATTTTATTTTATAGTATTAAAGAATTGATTGCTTTTGCTTTAGATATGATTAAATTAAATAAGTCTGAATGTTAAATAGTTGTTTTAGGTGGAACAAAACCCATTGATTGGGTTTTTCTTTTTGTCAAATAATTTTTCCTTTTTCCACCAACATGATTCCAACTCATGAGCAAGGATCCTCAAATTTGAGGAACAAGTAAGACTTGAACAAGTAAGACTCTTGACTACTTGGCAGCAAAGAGGGAGGATGACATCAAGCTACAAAAAGAGGAGATGCAGTTTTGAAAGGACCAACTAGAGCTTGGAAAGGAAGAGGTTGGAGAAAGAAGAGAGGAGGCAGTCACCAATACAAGAGCAGATGCTTTTGCAAAACCGGCAGATGCAGCAGCAAATGCAAATGATGATGGCTCTAATCCAACAAAATATGAGCAAGTGTTACGCTTTTACAGCACTGATCATAGACACATGCTAGGGTTCCTCAAAAAAAAAAAATAAAAAAAAAAAAAGAATCAGCTTAACCTGTTGACAGGCTTCTTATTCTTGTACATTTTGTTTCCCCATTTCAAGACAGTATACTTGATTGTTCTTTGTTTGCCAATAACACATAAAAAGATGTTCAATTTTTTTTATCAGACATCTACCCTTTTTGACCAAGAAAATGAAATAACTGACTCAGGTGCTAATTTGAGGATTTATACTAATAGTGTTACTGTGGAATACAAATATTGCTGAAAGGATGGTAACATGGTACACAATATGCTATACTGGATTGCCAAATAGTTATGAGAATGTCAAACCAAAGAGATTCCAGGCAGGTTAAGCCTCACTTGTCATTGTTTTCAAAGTCTCAGTGGTACTTTTACCTTCCAGTATGGCTGCTTTTCTACCTTGTGACATCCTGCTGCATATTCTTGTTATGCTGTTGTGTTGGACAAAATGTAGTTTGAACAGTCACTGGTATTTTTATTTCCAGGTCACAAGTTAGTTATTGACAAAAAAAAGAGAAAAAAATACATGTTGGAATACCTTGAGTGGCCATGAAAATTGCTGCACCCCTTGTTTGAGGACCATAGTTTCAGCTACCCATCCTGAAATTTCTGAGTTGCCCCTACCTACCTTGATCACTCTGAAATGTCCTCAAGACTACCCTGAATTCATGTTCACCCCCCTCCAGGAATTCTTTACTTTTATAATACCCACCCTAAAACTTAAACACTACTATAACTATCTGACCTGAGCACAGTGTCCTCAACAGAGGGGAAGACAGAATTTTTTTACAGGAAATAAACTGTTAGTGGAATAAGAAGGTTATAGGTTTATTATTAAAATTAATATATCCTTCACATTCTACTTTGAAGCTCCTAGTTTGCTTGTAAGGTTCAGTCTGAATTTCAGTGATTCATACAGTCTAAGACTGGGCCAACTAAGAAATAGTGTTCTATGCAAAATAGGTTTCAAGGCTAGGAGGCTCGACGTTAAAAAACTCAGATGTGTTATTCCCACAGAGTTATGTTAAGGTATTTCTCATGAGTGCACAAACTATATATTGCTACCACACAGCACTCATGCCAATCTTCAAGTTCTTCTTGTAGTCAATGAACTTAAAAGATCCACTTTGCTTACTCGAAACTCTGCCAAGCATTCATCCGAGCTCAGAGATTTGATGCTAATCTTCGTAATCCCAGTATGGATAGCATGCATTTTCCGACTCGTAAGCGTCATACAAAAGAAGAAACTCGTCTTCGTCAATTATTTCATCCGCCAGACAATGTACACGTGTTTCTCGGACTCTTTGGAAAGACATTTATGTTGTAAAAAAATATGCAAAAGCGAACACTGCTGCTTTACCGTAGTTTGTAGTCCGTAGTCTGCCAACTTGACTTCCTATTTTCGCGCCTTCAGTACTGTACTCGACCCAGTGCAAAGCGCGCGTCCAACCGTAGTCCGTAGTCAGTAGTCACCGTATCTTAAAGTCCCTACTGTCACGATTTTTCGATGCATTCGAACCATGGTAAGAGCACATCCGTTTTAAGAAGTAGTTACTTTAATCGCACCCAAGACAAGAGGGCCAAAATTTGAGGGGGCTTTTTTTGGCTCCTGGAAAATCCAAAGTCGCCCTAATGTTTTCCATATTGACACTATACATGGTCTAATTTGGCCCCGATCGATGCAAGGGTCGATTTGGCCCCAATTTTTGGTAGCAAATCAGCCCCATCTCAATAGGGTTGAATTGGCCCCAAAAACAGTACCGTTCTTGACTCACCCGTTTTGGCTACATTTTGGGGCCGAATTGGCTCTTAATTTTACAGTGCATGAACAAAGAAACCTTACCTAATCTCAAATTTTCTTAGTTTTTCGACTCGTGACGACTGAAGACAATTTCCAGCAGATTTCCCGCGGGTAATGCGTTAATTTTTTTGCAAGCAGTTGTTGATGCGGGTTATGGGAAGGTTCGGGTAATGCGATAATTTTTAAAGCTACCGGTATAGTTTAAAACCGTAAGCTAACCAGGAAAAAACAGATTGTAAGATCCATTAAAGATACTCTTCTTAAGACTCATGTATTGTCTTATCTATTTCGCTTTCATTGCTTATTGTAATAACAGACTTTCACAGCTGCTTAAGTTGTGTACATAACTGCGATGATCAATCAATGTCCTTACGTATTGCTCCGCAGCTTAAATATAAGGTCTTCCATATATATTCATTTGAATAACAGACTTTTCTGCTCTTGATGAAAGCTGAACAAATCAAAAGTCGATAAATTAACAAATCTTTTATCGCGTTTGTGCTACAGCTCGTTTTTGTTTAGTGAAAAAAAAAACATGTCTCAGTTACACGCGAATTGAACTTGAAAATAAATGAATTTAAACGTGAGAAAGCAGTCTTGAAAAGCACACAAAAAGTGATGCCAACAGGTTCATTTCATGGCTCCGCATAATTAAAGGCGCGACAAGGAAAGATGATTGTCGGCACGTGTGTAAACAAACATTCGCAGCACAAAATTTTACAATACCGCAATATTCGACGCATCAGTGAAATGTTCTTAGCTAGCACTGCCTTGAGTTAAAGAGTATAAGCCCGTTTCAAGCGATTTCTTACACTCAGTAGATCCTGAGATATCAATTTTTTTGAGAACAGATTTTTACAAGCGCCATTATTCTCAATGAAACATCGAAAACAATGCTTGTGAAAATTTATTAATTGCACGCAGAAGGAGACCATGTCACCAAAAACAAGGGATGATGTTTTTACTTGATTAAAAAGGTAACTGACAACAATTTACAATCTCCGATCATTTATGGTATGTGTAGCTACGTGTAGTTTTGAGTCAATATGCCCGGTGTAAAACGTGCACGTCAGAGTCTCAAGATGATTTTGGAGCTCGCTTTTCGCTAGTCAAATTAAAATTGTTATTTAGGGGTGCGGGTTATCTGCCAGTGCGGGTAATCTGTTGAAAGTTTTTTCTCGCTATTGGAAAAATTGACTGATGCGGGTAATCTGCCGCGCGAGTAAACGGCCGGAAATTACGGGGTAGTTCACGAATGTGATTACGACGGGTCAGGCCTTTGACATTGATCAACGACGCATTCAGGGTGTTTGATTCTTTTTCCGGGTTAATTTACTTAAACCCATACACGATTTCAAAGGAATTTGCCATTTGGTTTCAGTGCCGTAGACAACAACACACGTAAACACAGGTAAAATATAACGAATACTTAGGGAAACCTTCAGTGGTAGCCTGAATCTGAAGTAATCTTAACTTTAGTCAGCTCCTGTCAACTATATCAAACACACTCCTTATAATCTACGATTAGTCACCTAGCTTGTTTTCTTACTCCGGTCAATTCAATTCGGGTTGTGCGGCTTCAGTCAAACATTTGACTCGGACAACCGAGTAGTCCAATGTAATGTGGTAGAGTTGATAGACGTCCCATTTCACATGCACTCGAATCTAATGCATAAATTATATTTATTAGTTATATTTACCCGGAACTACACAATCTTAAGCTAAAAAGTGCTTGGAAATTTGGCGGGACTGTGTTTTCACGAATTAATTCTGCCGGGCGACCTCCTAATACCAGCAATAATGTGTAGAGGACAATAGGTAGTGTTTGGCTCATGCTTCCCTGTAACAAAGTACACATGACTTAACACGACTGACTGAGGAGCGTTTTTCAGTCGTATGTGGTGTTCCGTGTTCGAGGAAGAAGAGCAAACGCCAGGCTGGAAGGCCGGCAGAAGAGTAGCTCAACACAAATCATGGTAAGAAGGCAAAGGTCACGCAGTTGTGAAATCGTTTGTGCGCCATATTAGCTTTACATCCGAGAGTTTTCGTAAGGAGTCGATTCAGTTAGGTACATGTGAAATGCGACGTTTATCACGACGATAAGTCGACTTCAATTTTAGAATGCGATGTTTATAACAAATGGAACTGATTTTTCAATTTTATTCAACTAAAAAAACAGAATTTGGTTCCGGTACATATGAAATGCCACTTTTATCATCGGCCTAATTTTGACAGGCGACCTCTCATTCAGTCAACCATAATGGCTGACGTTTGAAACGCATTCAAGATTTGCATACAAATTGTGCCAAAATGTTGTTATTGTACTACCAATGCTTCTATGCTTAGTTCAGAGAAATATTTCTAAAATGTTCGATACCTCTCAAAACTGGTTTTCACAAGCGAAGGAGTCGGGGAACGCTTACAAGTCGAAAGCGGAGTTACGATGTCGAAGACACGGAAGCGAAAGATCCATTTCACTTCTTCCTGCGCCTTCGATTTTGAATCCAGTCTTTGGCCACAGAAACTCGATCTTCATGAACTAATCTTTTAAACAATTTACTGAAACGCTCTATCAATTCGTTGTTGTGAATGGCGCTAAATTTATCTTCGGTTTCAAGTATAGTCGAATTCAGCGGTTGGGAAAAGCAGAGAAGCAGTAAAACAACATAAATAAATGTTAAATGTCAATACTTACGGCTTTCTTTGGGGCTTTCACAGTAATTGGGCAAGGTTAAGAAGACTGATGCTGCAAGAAGTAGTACTAGTTGTAGGCTGAACCATGAAACGGAGGGGGCTTTCCATTCACCGAAAATTTTCGACTTAAATTTTCGAAAATTTCTGTCTCGAATGGAACGGGCTTATTCTCGGCCGTCACTTGGTCAGTTTTTGCCCCAGGCTTCTTGATGCCGCTTTTCACATGTATTCAAAATGGCAGGTGTTTTAAAAATTTACGCAGCAACCGATCATGGGCGATTCTGATCCTATTTTTATTTTTAATTCGCTCTAGTTCGATGATGAAAACGAAATACCCTTTCTGGCTGTAGTTTCGTGCTTCATGCGGAGAAGTCGAAACGGTATAAATGGCTTCATGCAAGAGACGGCTCCTTGGTAGTCGCAGTCGGAATTTTGTTTTCTTTTCTTCCAAAGAGCATGCGAGGAGACTGGAGAACAGTCCGACTGGAAGCTTCTGAATGGAACACAAGAATTTTCGAAAATACCGAAATCTCCAATTTCGGGAACACTGAAAAGGTCGTCCTAAATTTTCGAAAATCTTTTCCGGAAAAGATCTGTTCCATTCGTTTCGTACGCGAAATTTTCCAAAATTTCGTCGAATGGAAAGGACCCAGAATCTGTAGAGGTCTTGAACTTCCTAACACAGTCCAATTTTGCGTCATGCTGCAAGGTACGAATGGTTTGAAACTCGATTGGTGTCACCCCAAACACCCTCCCACCTCCGTAGTTTTGAACTTTGAAACCGTCGCTTGTGGCCTCTTCCAATAAAATTAAATGCAAGCAGTTTGGTCGCCAAAAGGGGGGCAGCGCACACTTCACAATCCGTCAGAAGGAGGTCACGTCGGAATCTCCCCCAATGATTAAATCCGATGTCATCCGAGTCGTCTTCGTGTTCACGGCCGAAATTAGCATTCTGAACCAGCAGTCATCGTGGAAGACAGATCTTCTATTTTTCGATAAAGCATAATAAAATTTGAAGGCAGATGGAAAACGTCATTTTCAGGGATGGCTAATTACAACTACAAAGGCACGACATCAGATGGCAATTTTTCATATCACCGGAGCTTCAGAGGTTACGGTTGACTGAATCTTCAGACAAAGGACGTGCCACGCACAAAATGACGGAATTTTTTTTTTTGTTCTACAGTCTAGTCAGCGCTATTGCTTTCCCGATTATCCAAGGAAATTCTATTTTTTCCATCACAGCATGAAAAAGCAAATTTACGTTGGCATAAAGACCACGTAAACGTAACGTAAAGTATGGATATACGCGACTTTACGCTAACTTTACGAAACGTAAAGTTGAGCTTTACGCTACCTTTAATGGAGGGCGTAAAGTTGCGTAAAAGAACAGCTTAACGCTTGACGTAAATTTGGCGTAAATGTGTCGTAAAGTCGATTTTAAACAACAGCGAAAATCCAGTTTAAAGGCACTGTAAAGGTTAATTTATGCTACTTTACAGAGCATTAATTGTTTTTTCTTCTTACAAAGTTCACCAGTATCACGCTCCCAAACCCGACTTTAGCCTGCCATTGTTCCGCAGGAAGCTAAAATCTTGATCAAGAGTTATGAAGATAGTTTATGAAGATCGGGGAGAAATTTCGTGGGCTTATTCGTCTTAAAATGCAGCGAGCTCACCTATTGCTCAGCTATTATATAAAAACACCATCAGAGCGGCAACTTTATTCTTATGAACAAGATAACAAAGGACGTGAAGCTAATACCAGACGCCAACAAGAATACTTGATGATCCCAAAACCTCTGCTGCTGAGCGAGAGAACGCTAACTGAATTATGAGTGAGGAACCCTCTGCAATCGAGCAAAACAATCGACAGGCTTAAGCCACCCGAGAGCGAAAGGCAATGAGGGATCGCGTCAAGTACATCTTTAAGAAATATGGTTTTACTGCCTTTGCTGTACTCAGTGCGGTGGGCGCTGTTATTGGTGTTATTGTGTCTAATCTAAAGAATGGATTAACTAGTGTCGCAAAGGGTGTTGGCAATGGCTTGAAGGAGCTTGGAAAGAAGATTGGACAAATATTACCTAGAATGATAGGGGCAATAGCTAGTTTCATCTTCCGAAATGCGGGGGAGGTTGTTGGATTTTTAGCTAAAAACGCGTGGCTCTTAATTGTCGCTGTGGTTGTATATGTTGTAAAGCAGTATAAACGGAAGAAGTAATTTGAAGACTTCTTAACTAGGTTATTACAATGGACGAATACAGTGGAATCTGTCCACAGCTAACTCCATAGTTACCTACAAAAATATAAACAATAACGGAAACAATTTCAGTCTCCAAAAATCATGTAAGGTATTGCAAAACCTTGAACGGGAAAAAGCATACCCGGCTAAGAAAACTAATTGTATGGCGAACGGGTAGAATTTCTGTCTTACTCTCAGGAACTGGATTAGCATTATCTCTAACAGGCTTTGATGCCTCGGTAGGTGCTCCCATTGGAGCAGTTGGTGCATTAATTGGTGTTATTTTTACTACCTCTGGAGTAAAATTATCTAGAAAGATAGCTAAACACGAACGGAGAAACCAATTAGCTATGTCAAAGGTAAACACATTAAAAGATATGGTCTCTATGCACTATCAGATAATAAGATATCTGATGAAGAATTCTCTGTAATCATGGCTGAGGCAACAGAATACAATAATGTGAAGTATGATATTGGAGTCAAAGCTATGAATAAAGAAAAAAAAAAAGCTCCACATATTCCAGAGCTTCGGACTCAGATTCCGAAGGAGATGCTAGAAGAAATTTCAAAGAACGCAAAATGAAAATATTGTTCGAGAGATCACCCGTAGGATTTATTTATGAGATTGGTTGTTTCAAGTCTTAAGAAACGTTATGGTGGAGAATTAAAGATGAGTTTACTTGATGAATTTAACAAGAATTTGGGTTTACTTCGTGAATTTAAAAGAGATATCTAAAGGCAGATATTTCTAAGTTTAAGTTTGTTCCGGACAACTATGGTGGATATATTTACTCGAAATACAATAGACTTACTATAATGAGTTGTGATGACTGATCCATGGACTGATGATATTAGCCCGGAAATGAAGGTTAAAGTGAACAAAAATCTTGGTATTAATGATTCGTTTCCCGATAGTTTTAAATTGAACAAAGATCTTGGTATTAATGCGTCGTTCCCCGGTGGTTTAAAATTAACGGATAAAACCTATCCTATACCTGCTATAAGTTTTGACGAGTCAGCGGATGACATCACAACCCTATTAACTAATTCGGATATTTATGAGACACTTATACAAAAGTTCTCAGTGAATATGCGGGATAATTTCAAATCGGTTATTGTGACTTTCAGATCTGCTAAACAAAGTAAAAAATGGCTAAATGGTCCTGGTTTTAACTATTGGTCTCAGCAATTAAACTTTGCGGCCTGATGTGCTACACCAGGTTGTCGTATTAGTCTACAGGAGAGCAAGGATTATCCGCCTGTGGTATGTAGCTTCATTAAATCTCACATTGACTTTACAAGCAGAAGAATTTTATGTGAATTGAGTTGCCCACTATCTGATGATCCTTGATTTAATCGGATAAATAATCCATACAATAAGGTTGCTTACCAAAGACTATTCCATGAATTTGGTTTATCTACCAATCCCGATTTTAGGTGGAGTAGTGGAAGGAATTATGGATTAGGTGATATATTTGTATTTTACCCAGGTGATGGACCTGGTTCTAGTTATTAGAACCTACATGCTGTTAGAGGATATGATATTGAGGCTAATTTATGGCCGAGTAATTCACATCTCTTTTCCAAATGAAGGTGGAACACAAAACATTGGAAAATTAGTTAGTTTCTTACGTAATGATGATCTTGCAGGCGTACGATATTCTTGGTTTGTTCTGTTAAGGGTGAAGGGTTGACTAGAGCTGGTTTAAGTAGATTAAGTCGATAGGTAGAGGCCTTTGTTTGTTTGTAACTCAAGTTAGTACAAGATCACCAATACTTGGAAATGGTGGAGCGGCTGTGGAGACACAACAACAATTTATAACACTCTTTGAATCTAGTATCATTGGAAACTATATATCTTAATCAGTTCAACGCCGCCAGTTAGCCTTTTAGCAAGCAAAATTAAGGTTGGATTTAGCTGTTGCTCCTGACCTATGGTTAATGCCTAGAAATATGATAATAAATACAGAAAGTGTGACTGGTTATAATAATTTATAAAATAACTGAGATAGTACGTGTGATCTGATTGGTCAAAAACCTATGGTTTATTATACCGGTAAACCCATAGAAAAAGGCATCCGGACCACGAGCCATAAACAAAACCCGCTATTGATCTGCAAAGAACGATTTTAGAAAGGCTAAAAAACAGAACAAGTTACTTACCCAGCCCTTCTTAATCTTAAAGGCGTTGGTTTCCACATTTTATTACTGAGGGTCACAATTCCCGACTGCCATAGCTTTAGAAGTTGTAAAGTACAAAGCTGGAAAGCAGTTCACATTTCACGGCGATGCCAACTTTCAGAGAAAGACAACAACTGTGTGAATTTCTGGTGTAGAAAGTCTCTAAGAAAACTAAACCAAGTGCCAATCAGCAACAAAACGGATAGTTTTAGCATTCTTGATTTATTTTATGTCAAAATTAAATTCCTTAATGAAAGAAATTGTTCCAAAAAGAGATCTCAGATCAAGATATGGTTCAAAACTGGCCGCTGTAGGTTGTAAACAAGCTGCCAACAATGATGAAAGATGTTAGAGTTTCGGGCTGGTTTTTTCCAACATTTGCACAAATTATTCCGTGATATTGATGCCATAACCTACCTCAAACCACCTGACTTCACAAATCGAAAAATATTAACGCCAATATGTGGCTACGGCAAAGAAACCTTTCTTCGACATATTTCCATCGGTCGCTGTACGAGCATATAAAGTTACATGCGACAACTTCGCAAATGCAGCCACGTCGTTACCGCAGCATTTCTTGATCACAATAAAGTTCAGAAAACAGATCTTAGACCACTGTGGCTTGTAAAAAGTGAATGAAGTCGTCCATTACAATAGCTGCCACTTCCGTCTGTAAGCACGAAATTCTTTCGGATCGACTCAACAAAATACAGCTGCGAGGTACAATTAATTTCTACTTCTGTAGTAAACAAACCACGAATATGTGTTGACTTTTCCTGTAAAACAGCTTTTATAAGTTACCATGAAATGAGTGCAAAAACTCGTGTTTTGAAGTGCTGCTGTTTGTTGTTTGACTGAACTGAGTTTTGAGAAAGTTCAGCGCTATCAAATCGTGAGTCATGATTGGCTTATGATGACTTTAGAGAGAAGACATGACTTGATCACGGTACTAAATCATACTCAAAGACTCCATTCTACTAGAAGTTATTTTATAAAAGCAATAGATCACACTTTCTATGGGTTTACCGGCGTGATAACCCTCGAGAACACTCGAAAAGCTTGTAAATCACTCGCCTTCGGCTCGTGATTTACAAGTTCTTCTCGTGTTCTCCCAACATCCCGCGTGGGTTATCACGCCGGTAAACCCATAGAAAGTGTGATCTATTTCTTAAAAGCTTTATAGTTTGCACCCAGAGATATGACCTTTGGAGTTAATAAATTGGTTAAACACTGAGACTGAATCTGAAGGAAGAAAGCATAATTTAGTTCATTAAAAGGTACATTTACCGCATAGATCTGAGGTTAGAGAGGAAACTAAGCATGAAGAACCAAAACCGGAACTGGATGATAGTAAGGTACTTGCAATGCCTACCGCAACTAACTCTCAGGATGAGATTAATCTTATCATGATGACTATTGCTATTGGAGGATTAGCATGTTTTTCTATTTCGATAAATGAGATTATCTGAAAGTATAAGATATTTTGTACTTTTCAGACTTACTGGTTAGGTGCTAGATTAGATTCTGATTCTTAATTAATTGGACCTGGAATTGATTCATCTGGCATATTTTGGGTCCCTGATTTAACCCATTCTAGACCGGGGAAGGGGGGGCCTTTGAGGCCCTACCGAAATTTAACAGCTCGTATCTCCTAAACCAGGAAAGCTAGGACCACCAAACTTGATGACTTTTCCTAAAATTTATCTGGAAACATTTCTATGTTGGTTATGAATGTCTGTCATTTTTGGTGTTTCCCTGGTAACCGATTCGTCACAGGTATATTTTCAAAATTTTGAAATGAGTATTTTTTTGGACATATTGTTTACAATTCCACAATTGCACTGGTCTTTTCACACTGATTCATCAATAAATCACTAATTGAATAGTAGTTAATACAATTTATGACCATTGTATGCAAATTAGATGAATTCATGGATTTTTAATTAGCAAAAACAAAGATGGCGGACAATATTTTTAGTTTCATGAGAATATTTCTAATATTAGATAAGTAAATACCATGATTTGATTATACAAATGTTTGATAAACTATAATTAGTTGTTTCCAGTCAATTGATGTATGTTTTTAAACATTATTATGCAGAAAAGAATAACTGAAAAATTCCAAGATGGCGGATCCAAGATGGCGGATCCAAGATGGCGGATCATAAGAAATAAAAAAAATTTAGTAAACTTGATTTTTTTTTTGTAAACCTTTTATCACAAACACTACACACTTTTTGTTAAACATTGTTCAAGAAAATTGCTATTTTCTGGCGAGTAAGTATGACACTTACTGATCTTTTGGAAATCTATGGAGAATTGCATTTTGGGATAGTTTAAATATGCATTGTGGGTAACCAAAATGGCGATTGACATTTAGACTTACCCGAACTCTGATTTGTAATGATCTTGTAATGATTACCTACATTTTATGTATACTTTGAAAAGTCATAAAGTTATGCCATTACACATACATATATATGACGTCATCATGACGTATATATTAATCGCCAATTATGTGAACAATGCTTCAGATATACAACACTGTTATTAGTAACATTTATCTTGCTCAGTTTTATGTTATAACGTTTAATGCCTAAAAGAGAAAAAAATATCGTATTTTACAATAAAATACAAGAGATGACGTCATAAAAAGAATGTATTACGTCATTATGACGTGAAACTACCTGTGTAGATTGTTTTTGGCCTATACACCTTTCACTGTAAATGTGGGGGTCATACGACCATTCGTTAACGAGATACGGAGGGGGGGCCACCCGGGCAAAACAGGCAAAAAAAAGCCCGGTCTAGATGGTAATTCTTGGTTTGCACGAACGTGACAACAGTTTACACTGGTTTACCAACCAAAGAAATCCTAATTACAACCTTCCAGCATGTGGCACCTCATGTTCCTCGACGGTCCACAACACTAAATAATTTCCAGGAATTTGTGTTAGTACTGATGAAATTGAGACTTAATATGCCCTTTCAAGAACTTGCATTTCGATTTGGTGTGAACGTCACCACCATTTCAAGGATTTTTTCGTGTTGGATTATGGTGATGGACGTTCGCCTGGCCCCACTAATTTTCTGGCCAGAAAGAGATCAACTCTGGAAGACTATGCCGGCTTGCTTTCAATATTCATTTGGCAAGAAAGTAACAGTAATTATTGACTGTTTCGAAGTATTTATTGAAAAACCCTCTGCTCTTCTGACTCGAGCTCAAACATTTTCCAACTGCAAGCATCATAACACAATCAAAATTTTAATTGGTATTACTCCACAAGGTTCCATCTCTTTTGTTTCTAAATCATGGGGAGGGCGCACCTCCGATAAGTTTTTAACAGAAAACTGCGGATTTTTGGACAAGCTTGTGCCAGGGGATGTAGTCTTGGCAGACAGCGGCTTCGCGGTGGCAGAGAGTGTGGGCATGAGACAGGCACTACTGGTAATTCCAGCATTTACTAAAGGAAAAAGTTAATTGGACCCAGTAGATGTTGAAAAAACTAGAGGGATTGCAAATGTTAGGATTCATGTTGAGAGAGTAATTGGATTGTTGCGCAGGAAATATACCATTCTTCAAGGTACTCTTCCAACTGATTTTCTTGTATCTAGTCAGAATGCCCCACCGGTCATTGACCGCATCATCCGAGTTTGTGCAGCTCTTGTTAATTTATGTCCACCAATAATACCATATGACTAGAAATTTTGTTGCATCAGGACAGCTCTGCCAGGTTGTTCAAAGCACTCAAGAGCTAATCCTGGATAAGAGCAAATTTTCATCTCTGTTATGTAACTTTTCAGTGAGGTTTTCCAGTTATGTGTTTTGACCAGTAGTTTTAGTCTCTGTAGTCACATGAGATGGCTAGAAACATTAAGAGAAAAATTCTAGAGAAAACAAATCAAGATGAGCAGAAATCAGCTTTCAAACAACCTGGCTCAGTTTTCTAGTCTCCTTTTTCGATAATAACCCATTATCTAGCTGGTGTTTAAGGAATGAACCTTATGCATGATCACATCAGACACGCAAATTTCACCACCAGGCCTTGTTTGTAAGCCCATTTTTTTTGCACTCTTTGTGCGTGTGTATTCTTTTCAATTCTACTGCCTTGGGAATTCATTTGTGCAAAACTTTGCAATCTTGCAATTTCAAAATGAGGCTTAGTGATGAAATTTGCTCGTCTGACGTAAACATGAATTAGGGTTATTGTTAATCCTTTAAGCCCCAATAGTGACCAGCAGGTAATTTCTCCTAACATTACCATTGCTATCAAACATGCAGGTAATGAGAATGAATGAAATGATCCCTAAAGATGAAATGTTTTGATGTTTGAATAAATGCTCCCTAGCTGTACCATACAAAATATGGGGAGAGTAGTAAGGCGAATATACATGTTGATATTGGGGCTTAAAGTGCAAGGAACTTCACAGGTGCCACCCAACATTAATTGGCTAATCACAGGCAATATGTACAGCAAAAAGTGTCACATTTTTTTGTTCATTTGCCAATCATGAGTTGAGCTAAATGGAACTTCTGACAACATACTTAATATACAGCTCATGCTCTAAGATAGTTAACTCAGGGTTTTCTATGACATGTAAATACAAGCCAGAGACATGCTCTTTAGCTGTAAAAAGTGAAAGTGACACAAAACAGCAAGGAGAACAGGTCCTCTCAGATGCAAATATTATGGAGAGGTAGTTTACGTAATAAATCATTTCCTTAAAATTTTGAATAATTGTATCTGTGGGACCCCTATGGTTACCTGTGGGACCCTCAAACTTTGGTCAAAGGATTCTTAGGGCCTCTGTAATGAAAATTTTGGAAAATCCTGGTTAATTGATTTCACAAACATGGAAATTGAGTAATTGCACCAGCTTTAAAGCAGGCCACTAAATGTGCACGCATTCTAGTGGTGTCAAAAGTAATGTCTTGAGGATCATATCCAAACACAAGACTTGTTGCAAAAGCAATTGCAAATAATCCACAATCACTAGCATTTGTTTGTTGCTGGACAGGTGCATACACGAGCTCTTTGAAACTGTCTGCTAATATACTTTGGGCCTGATCCTCAACTTCTTGTGAGATTATGTCGTGAAAAAGACTCAAAAAGTTTAACTATACCAAGGGAGCATCCTATTGTGCTTATACAGACCCAATGGTCCCTTCCAGTATGTAATATTTAAACAAATTCACTAGAAACTATGCTTAAATTTCGCACTGGGCCTAATGTTGGACGTTGAAAACCTTCAATCAGAGGGTTTACTTTCTGTAAAAGAACCTGTGCACTTTGAATAATTGAGCAATCAAGCCATTACCATTTGGGGCTACATAATTCTCTCCTTTCACCGATACTGTCAATTTTTGCATCCAAATCCGCTTTTAGTTTTCTTGCTGACGAGAAGTCTATGTCTCGCACTCTAGCACAATGAACTTCTTTCACATAGCTGGGCAAAAGCCACGTACATTTCACTTGTTTACAAGACAATTTACCAAGGATTCTTGTCCAAGCTTCGATATAAAATAACACACTCGCTACGTGGGAGCATGACTCCGCCATCCCTGTTTTACATCCCAAACAATGTGCTGAATTTATCGTGCCATCTTTATCGGCAATGACCCAAATTGAAATTAAAGGATCGTTCATTCGCTGTGAATGTCTCACCTTTCCTGTCACAATGTACTTTTCACGAACAACGCAGCCCTGGACGCTGGTAATAAACCCCGACACCATGAAATTGTAAGCTTCCAAACTCTTGTATGCCTTAAACTGCTGCTTGGTATAGAAGCTGGTTTCAAGGACCAAATAGCTCAACAAATCCGTCGCTTCCACCGGAGGGAGACACTCCGAGCTGAAATGTTCGTCGGGAATAGTAATGGGATTTACAGCAATAACAGCGACTTTTTCAAGATATCTTCGTTTCACATTTCAATCAAGGCTTTTGCAATAATCCGATATTATCGGTACCTTACTACAAAGTTCATCAACATTACTACTAAGTTTGTCAACGGACGAAATTAATTCATTTTCAGCAAACTCCATTGCACTCTTCTAGCTAGCGGTGGCATGTGTAAACACTTTAAAATAGCCCGCGAAGGGACGCCAACTTGGCGGATGTCCAAATATGGAAACGTTTCTGACGTCACGTGCAAACCAAGAATACCCAAGGTTTCGGCAAGTTCTGCTTTGGGTAATTTGGAAAATCGTTTCATGCGTCGCTATTTGGCAAGGGCTCTCAACTGTTTCATCGTTAGCGTGATCAGTAATATTTTATAAATGAAACGGATTCTCTAACTAGTTATATGACGGTTACATAATTTACAGTGGGCCTTCTGTCTGCTATGTTTGCATATTTGTGACCCACTACAATCTCTGCAAAAATAATTCTGTTTGTTGTGACCACATATGCCCTCAACACCACACAGCTTTCAAATGTGTTTCTGTTTTCCATGTATGCAAAAATATCGCTTAATGGGGATATCTAGTTGGTTGTATGGGTCTATATTAATGCTGAAGCTTTCAACATAGTCGAACTGTTCATTGTAGTGTTGTATTAATTGGAGCAATCTCTCGGTTATGTTGCGGAAGATGGCTGGGAGATAGCTGCTTCTACAGTGTTAAGTAATCAGTAGTTTCATCAAACCGCCTACTTGTAGGATTATCTACTTCGAATTTACAGCCTTATGTAAAGCCAACCTTTATGGATTTCTTTTGCTGCTTAATAAGACGTAGAACATTTGGCTTAATCCAACTATCTAATAGGTTTTATTTTTCGGTTCTAATCTATAGAAAATTTTGTCAGCTTGTTTCTTCGGGTTCTTAACTTGATTATTTACTGTCCGTTCCAATGGTTCAGAGTTGTAATATAAAATCCAATCAGCAAACTTGTAAATCTCCGATTCAATAGACTTCTTAGCTTTAGGCTCAACATATGGGGTTGGTTTTAAAATGGGGTTATTAATCACAAGAACTGATTTGTCTAGAATATTTAAGTTCTGCTATACAGTTTGGTTGACCATTTTTATCCTTATCTATACTGATCTCTTTAAGTAGTTTAAAATTCATTTTTCATTATAATATGTTATAACTTATTGATTGACTTGTTTAAACCGGTTTCTACTGGCCTTAGGTTGGTTTAGAAATAGTGTAAGAATTTACCCAGATTAGGCTGATAAGATTTTGATAATACTTTGATTAGCTTTTTGCGCTAGAATTTTCCTGGTTTAGATGATAATAAATTTTATTAATAATAAATATCTTTTCCTGAAAAATTTGATTGATTAGCGTTTTGTGATAGAAACGGCATTTCTCTACTACTCTTTTTCAGGATATCTTGGACCTCTAAAAACTCTTTGTCATGAGGAATTGAAGCTCCATAATTGTTTCTTTTTAAGTAGCGATCGATACTTCCAATAATAGCTCGGATTGACGAGGGTTCGTACTCCTCTGCATTTTTTTTCTTGACACCCAAGACAAACTCCATAAGAATATTTTGAAGCTCAGAAAACATCAGTGTTTCTATCTTTCGTTGCTAATTTATCGCTGCCAGGTATTCCCTAAAGATCCGAAGATGATGTTCGGTTTTCTCTAAAGTATTTTTTTCCATTTTCTTTTGAAAACTTCACCGAATCGTCGTCTGAAACCTCTCCGAACACTCCAGGAACCTCGAGGAAATTTGTTTGGACGCGCGCGTACATCCGGGACATTCGGTACGTAACTTTTTCATATCTTCACTGAGTGAAAACATGGAAAATATGAGTGGTTTAGTTTCCGGTAAAACACTCTAATCCACGTCATAACGTGTCATATTTTGTAGGCGATGAACCTACTGATCAATCCACGCGTAATCTACATGTACACAACAAATTTATAAATATACAAATATAGTGTAGCGCCATAAGGACTTGCGCTCATTGTACACATCAACCTCTCAACCTCGACTTTTGGGCAAATGTATTTCGAGCCATTGTCACCAATAATGGTGCAAACATGCAATGGTCTGAAGTTTGTCTGCTCTGCTTGGCTTAAAACTGCTCCATTCTGTACTCTCATCGGGTGCATGCATGCATGTGACTTTCATAGTTTAATATTTGGATTCCCTTCAAAACAAAGAAGACATGTGTGCTAGTTTTCGGAGGAACTAGGGACTTTAAGATACTATGACTACGGACTACGGACTACGGTCGGGACATGAATTGGGACTGGAACGAGACCTGAGCCTACCGTCGCGAGCTCACGACGGTGCGTAGTCGAAGGATTTCACGTAGTGGGGAATTTGGCGACGGTGAAAAGAAAGGTAGGAGAAAAATATAAATTTATTCCATCAAAATGAATAGAATCAGCTGTTCCACTTCCTTATCGACTATAGTTTTGAACCAATACGCATTCTAGGCGGTTTGTTCTCGGTCTCGAGTCTCGTTTTAGGCAGACATTTGGCGGCGTTTCGATTTCGAATAAAAGACACGACCGCCAAAATGCAATGTTAGTGAATTAGGTTTATTATATCAAATGAAGAGGATAAGTGGTTCCACCTATTATGTGGAACGAAGAAATTTACACATCCACTTATTTAGTACTTAGGGGTTCCAGTCTCGATTACATTTTAAATGGACATCTGGCGGAATTATTTACAATCCTGAATTCCTGCAGTCGAGAATTCAGGCGGTGAATGTGTTTAGTTTTACAATCCTGTCATGTTCTTGTGAAACGGAAACCCCGGCCCAACTATTCTTTTGCTGGATTTTCTCAGCAACTTAAAAATTCGCTAGAGGTTGCTGATGTCTTGTCTTTTCTCTTTGAGCAGAGTGAAAATGGCCTCATTTCAAGTGAATCTGTAAGTACTGTTTACACAATTTTATTTTATAGTATTAAAGAATTGATTGCTTTTGCTTTAGATATGATTAAATTAAATAAGTCTGAATGTTAAATAGTTGTTTTAGGTGGAACAAAACCCATTGATTGGGTTTTTCTTTTTGTCAAATAATTTTTCCTTTTTCCACCAACATGATTCCAACTCATGAGCAAGGATCCTCAAATTTGAGGAACAAGTAAGACTTGAACAAGTAAGACTCTTGACTACTTGGCAGCAAAGAGGGAGGATGACATCAAGCTACAAAAAGAGGAGATGCAGTTTTGAAAGGACCAACTAGAGCTTGGAAAGGAAGAGGTTGGAGAAAGAAGAGAGGAGGCAGTCACCAATACAAGAGCAGATGCTTTTGCAAAACCGGCAGATGCAGCAGCAAATGCAAATGATGATGGCTCTAATCCAACAAAATATGAGCAAGTGTTACGCTTTTACAGCACTGATCATAGACACATGCTAGGGTTCCTCAAAAAAAAAAAGAAAAAAAAAAAAAGAATCAGCTTAACCTGTTGACAGGCTTCTTATTCTTGTACATTTTGTTTCCCCATTTCAAGACAGTATACTTGATTGTTCTTTGTTTGCCAATAACACATAAAAAGATGTTCAATTTTTTTTATCAGACATCTACCCTTTTTGACCAAGAAAATGAAATAACTGACTCAGGTGCTAATTTGAGGATTTATACTAATAGTGTTACTGTGGAATACAAATATTGCTGAAAGGATGGTAACATGGTACACAATATGCTATACTGGATTGCCAAATAGTTATGAGAATGTCAAACCAAAGAGATTCCAGGCAGGTTAAGCCTCACTTGTCATTGTTTTCAAAGTCTCAGTGGTACTTTTACCTTCCAGTATGGCTGCTTTTCTACCTTGTGACATCCTGCTGCATATTCTTGTTATGCTGTTGTGTTGGACAAAATGTAGTTTGAACAGTCACTGGTATTTTTATTTCCAGGTCACAAGTTAGTTATTGACAAAAAAAAGAGAAAAAAATACATGTTGGAATACCTTGAGTGGCCATGAAAATTGCTGCACCCCTTGTTTGAGGACCATAGTTTCAGCTACCCATCCTGAAATTTCTGAGTTGCCCCTACCTACCTTGATCACTCTGAAATGTCCTCAAGACTACCCTGAATTCATGTTCACCCCCCTCCAGGAATTCTTTACTTTTATAATACCCACCCTAAAACTTAAACACTACTATAACTATCTGACCTGAGCACAGTGTCCTCAACAGAGGGGAAGACAGAATTTTTTTACAGGAAATAAACTGTTAGTGGAATAAGAAGGTTATAGGTTTATTATTAAAATTAATATATCTTCACATTCTACTTTGAAGCTCCTAGTTTGCTTGTAAGGTTCAGTCTGAATTTCAGTGATTCATACAGTCTAAGACTGGGCCAACTAAGAAATAGTGTTCTATGCAAAATAGGTTTCAAGGCTAGGAGGCTCGACGTTAAAAAACTCAGATGTGTTATTCCCACAGAGTTATGTTAAGGCATTTCTCATGAGTGCACAAACTATATATTGCTACCACACAGCACTCATGCCAATCTTCAAGTTCTTCTTGTAGTCAATGAACTTAAAAGATCCACTTTGCTTACTCGAAACTCTGCCAAGCATTCATCCGAGCTCAGAGATTTGATGCTAATCTTCGTAATCCCAGTATGGATAGCATGCATTTTCCGACTCGTAAGCGTCATACAAAAGAAGAAACTCGTCTTCGTCAATTATTTCATCCGCCAGACAATGTACACGTGTTTCTCGGACTCTTTGGAAAGACATTTATGTTGTAAAAAAATATGCAAAAGCGAACACTGCTGCTTTACCGTAGTTTGTAGTCCGTAGTCTGCCAACTTGACTTCCTATTTTCGCGCCTTCAGTACTGTACTCGACCCAGTGCAAAGCGCGCGTCCAACCGTAGTCCGTAGTCAGTAGTCACCGTATCTTAAAGTCCCTACTGTCACGATTTTTCGATGCATTCGAACCATGGTAAGAGCACATCCGTTTTAAGAAGTAGTTACTTTAATCGCACCCAAGACAAGAGGGCCAAAATTTGAGGGGGCTTTTTTTGGCTCCTGGAAAATCCAAAGTCGCCCTAATGTTTTCCATATTGACACTAGTACTATACATGGTCTAATTTGGCCCCGATCGATGCAAGGGTCGATTTGGCCCCAATTTTTGGTAGCAAATCAGCCCCATCTCAATAGGGTTGAATTGGCCCCAAAAACAGTACCGTTCTTGACTCACCCGTTTTGGCTACATTTTGGGGCCGAATTGGCTCTTAATTTTACAGTGCATGAACAAAGAAACCTTACCTAATCTCAAATTTTCTTAGTTTTTCGACTCGTGACGACTGAAGACAATTTCCAGCAGATTTCCCGCGGGTAATGCGTTAATTTTTTTGCAAGCAGTTGTTGATGCGGGTTATGGGAAGGTTCGGGTAATGCGATAATTTTTAAAGCTACCGGTATAGTTTAAAACCGTAAGCTAACCAGGAAAAAACAGATTGTAAGATCCATTAAAGATACTCTTCTTAAGACTCATGTATTGTCTTATCTATTTCGCTTTCATTGCTTATTGTAATAACAGACTTTCACAGCTGCTTAAGTTGTGTACATAACTGCGATGATCAATCAATGTCCTTACGTATTGCTCCGCAGCTTAAATATAAGGTCTTCCATATATATTCATTTGAATAACAGACTTTTCTGCTCTTGATGAAAGCTGAACAAATCAAAAGTCGATAAATTAACAAATCTTTTATCGCGTTTGTGCTACAGCTCGTTTTTGTTTAGTGAAAAAAAAAACATGTCTCAGTTACACGGGAATTGAACTTGAAAATAAATGAATTTAAACGTGAGAAAGCAGTCTTGAAAAGCACACAAAAAGTGATGCCAACAGGTTCATTTCATGGCTCCGCATAATTAAAGGCGCGACAAGGAAAGATGATTGTCGGCACGTGTGTAAACAAACATTCGCAGCACAAAATTTTACAATACCGCAATATTCGACGCATCAGTGAAATGTTCTTAGCTAGCACTGCCTTGAGTTAAAGAGTATAAGCCCGTTTCAAGTGATTTCTTACACTCAGTAGATCCTGAGATATCAATTTTTTTGAGAACAGATTTTTACAAGCGCCATTATTCTCAATGAAACATCGAAAACAATGCTTGTGAAAATTTATTAATTGCACGCAGAAGGAGACCATGTCACCAAAAACAAGGGATGATGTTTTTACTTGATTAAAAAGGTAACTGACAACAATTTACAATCTCCGATCATTTATGGTATGTGTAGCTACGTGTAGTTTTGAGTCAATATGCCCGGTGTAAAACGTGCACGTCAGAGTCTCAAGATGATTTTGGAGCTCGCTTTTCGCTAGTCAAATTAAAATTGTTATTTAGGGGTGCGGGTTATCTGCCAGTGCGGGTAATCTGTTGAAAGTTTTTTCTCGCTATTGGAAAAATTGACTGATGCGGGTAATCTGCCGCGCGAGTAAACGGCCGGAAATTACGGGGTAGTTCACGAATGTGATTACGACGGGTCAGGCCTTTGACATTGATCAACGACGCATTCAGGGTGTTTGATTCTTTTTCCGGGTTAATTTACTTAAACCCATACACGATTTCAAAGGAATTTGCCATTTGGTTTCAGTGCCGTAGACAACAACAAACGTAAACACAGGTAAAATATAACGAATACTTAGGGAAACCTTCAGTGGTAGCCTGAATCTGAAGTAATCTTAACTTTAGTCAGCTCCTGTCAACTATATCAAACACACTCCTTATAATCTACGATTAGTCGCCTAGCTTGTTTTCTTACTCCGGTCAATTCAATTCGGGTTGTGCGGCTTCAGTCAAACATTTGACTCGGACAACCGAGTAGTCCAATGTAATGTGGTAGAGTTGATAGACGTCCCATTTCACATGCACTCGAATCTAATGCATAAATTATATTTATTAGTTATATTTACCCGGAACTACACAATCTTAAGCTAAAAAGTGCTTGGAAATTTGGCGGGACTGTGCTTTCACGAATTAATTCTGCCGGGCGACCTCCTAATACCAGCAATAATGTGTAGAGGACAATAGGTAGTGTTTGGCTCATGCTTCCCTGTAACAAAGTACACATGACTTAACACGACTGACTGAGGAGCGTTTTTCAGTCGTATGTGGTGTTCCGTGTTCGAGGAAGAAGAGCAAACGCCAGGCTGGAAGGCCGGCAGAAGAGTAGCTCAACACAAATCATGGTAAGAAGGCAAAGGTCACGCAGTTGTGAAATCGTTTGTGCGCCATATTAGCTTTACATCCGAGAGTTTTCGTAAGGAGTCGATTCAGTTATAGGTACATGTGAAATGCGACGTTTATCACGACGATAAGTCGACTTCAATTTTAGAATGCGATGTTTATAACAAATGGAACTGATTTTTCAATTTTATTCAACTAAAAAAACAGAATTTGGTTCCGGTACATATGAAATGCCACTTTTATCATCGGCCTAATTTTGACAGGCGACCTCTCATTCAGTCAACCATAATGGCTGACGTTTGAAACGCATTCAAGATTTGCATACAAATTGTGCCAAAATGTTGTTATTGTACTACCAATGCTTCTATGCTTAGTTCAGAGAAATATTTCTAAAATGTTCGATACCTCTCAAAACTGGTTTTCACAAGCGAAGGAGTCGGGGAACGCTTACAAGTCGAAAGCGGAGTTACGATGTCGAAGACACGGAAGCGAAAGATCCATTTCACTTCTTCCTGCGCCTTCGATTTTGAATCCAGTCTTTGGCCACAGAAACTCGATCTTCATGAACTAATCTTTTAAGCAATTTACTGAAACACTCTATCAATTCGTTGTTGTGAATGGCGCTAAATTTATCTTCGGTTTCAAGTATAGTCGAATTCAGCGGTTGGGAAAAGCAGAGAAGCAGTAAAACAACATAAATAAATGTTAAATGTCAATACTTACGGCTTTCTTTGGGGCTTTCACAGTAATTGGGCAAGGTTAAGAAGACTGATGCTGCAAGAAGTAGTACTAGTTGTAGGCTGAACCATGAAACGGAGGGGGCTTTCCATTCACCGAAAATTTTCGACTTAAATTTTCGAAAATTTCTGTCTCGAATGGAACGGGCTTATTCTCGGCCGTCACTTGGTCAGTTTTTGCCCCAGGCTTCTTGATGCCGCTTTTCACATGTATTCAAAATGGCAGGTGTTTTAAAATTTACGCAGCAACGGATCATGGGCGATTCTGATCCTATTTTTATTTTTAATTCGCTCTAGTTCGATGATGAAAACGAAATACCCTTTCTGGCTGTAGTTTCGTGCTTCATGCGGAGAAGTCGAAACGGTATAAATGGCTTCATGCAAGAGACGGCTCCTTGGTAGTCGCAGTCGGAATTTTGTTTTCTTTTCTTCCAAAGAGCATGCGAGGAGACTGGAGAACAGTCCGACTGGAAGCTTCTGAATGGAACACAAGAATTTTCGAAAATACCGAAATCTCCAATTTCGGGAACACTGAAAAGGTCGTCCTAAATTTTCGAAAATCTTTTCCGGAAAAGATCTGTTCCATTCGTTTCGTACGCGAAATTTTCCAAAATTTCGTCGAATGGAAAGGACCCAGAATCTGTAGAGGTCTTGAACTTCCTAACACAGTCCAATTTTGCGTCATGCTGCAAGGTACGAATGGTTTGAAACTCGATTGGTGTCACCCCAAACACCCTCCCACCTCCGTAGTTTTGAACTTTGAAACCGTCGCTTGTGGCCTCTTCCAATAAAATTAAATGCAAGCAGTTTGGTCGCCAAAAGGGGGGCAGCGCACACTTCACAATCCGTCAGAAGGAGGTCACGTCGGAATCTCCCCCAATGATTAAATCCGATGTCATCCGAGTCGTCTTCGTGTTCACGGCCGAAATTAGCATTCTGAACCAGCAGTCATCGTGGAAGACAGATCTTCTATTTTTCGATAAAGCATAATAAAATTTGAAGGCAGATGGAAAACGTCATTTTCAGGGATGGCTAATTACAACTACAAAGGCACGACATCAGATGGCAATTTTTCATATCACCGGAGCTTCAGAGGTTACGGTTGACTGAATCTTCAGACAAAGGACGTGCCACGCACAAAATGACGGAATTTTTTTTTTTGTTCTACAGTCTAGTCAGCGTTATTGCTTTCCCGATTATCCAAGGAAATTCTATTTTTTCCATCACAGCATGAAAAAGCAAATTTACGTTGGCATAAAGACCACGTAAACGTAACGTAAAGTATGGATATACGCGACTTTACGCTAACTTTACGAAACGTAAAGTTGAGCTTTACGCTACCTTTAATGGAGGGCGTAAAGTTGCGTAAAAGAACAGCTTAACGCTTGACGTAAATTTGGCGTAAATGTGTCGTAAAGTCGATTTTAAACAACAGCGAAAATCCAGTTTAAAGGCACTGTAAAGGTTAATTTATGCTACTTTACAGAGCATTAATTGTTTTTTCTTCTTACAAAGTTCACCAGTATCACGCTCCCAAACCCGACTTTAGCCTGTCATTGTTCCGCAGGAAGCTAAAATCTTGATCAAGAGTTATGAAGATAGTTTATGAAGATCGGGGAGAAATTTCGTGGGCTTATTCGTCTTAAAATGCAGCGAGCTCACCTATTGCTCACCTATTATATAAAAACACCATCAGAGCGGCAACTTTATTCTTATGAACAAGATAACAAAGGACGTGAAGCTAATACCAGACGCCAACAAGAATACTTGATGATCCCAAAACCTCTGCTGCTGAGCGAGAGAACGCTAACTGAATTATGAGTGAGGAACCCTCTGCAATCGAGCAAAACAATCGACAGGCTTAAGCCACCCGAGAGCGAAAGGCAATGAGGGATCGCGTCAAGTACATCTTTAAGAAATATGGTTTTACTGCCTTTGCTGTACTCAGTGCGGTGGGCGCTGTTATTGGTGTTATTGTGTCTAATCTAAAGAATGGATTAACTAGTGTCGCAAAGGGTGTTGGCAATGGCTTAAAGGAGCTTGGAAAGAAGATTGGACAAATATTACCTAGAATGATAGGGGCAATAGCTAGTTTCATCTTCCGAACTGCGGGGGAGGTTGTTGGATTTTTAGCTAAAAACGCGTGGCTCTTAATTGTCGCTGTGGTTGTATATGTTGTAAAGCAGTATAAACGGAAGAAGTAATTTGAAGACTTCGTAACTAGGTTATTACAATGGACGAATACAGTGGAATCTGTCCACAGCTGACTCCATAGTTACTTACAAAAATATAAATAACGGAAACAATTTCAGTCTCCAAAAATCATGTAAGGTATTGCAAAACCTTGAACGAGAAAAAGCATACCCGTCTAAGAAAACTAATTGTATGGCGAACGGGTAGAATTTCTGTCTTACTCTCAGGAACTGGATTAGCATTATCTCTAACAGGCTTTGATGCCTCGGTAGGTGCTCCCATTGGAGCAGTTGGTGCATTAATTGGTATTATTCTTACTACCTCTGGAGTAAAATTATCTAGAAAGATAGCTAAACACGAACGGAGAAACCAATTAGCTATGTCGAAGGTAAACACATTAAAAGATATGGTCTCTATGCACTATCGGATAATAAGAAATCTGATGAAGAAGTCTCTGTAATCATGGCTGAAGCAACAGAATACAATAATGTGAAGTATGATATTGGACTCAAAGCTATGAATGAAGAGAAAAAAAGCTCCAGATATTCCAGAGCTTCGGTCTCAGATTCCGAAGGAGATGCTAGAAGAAATTTCAAAGAACGCAAAATGAAAATATTGTTCGAGAGATCACCCGTAGGATTTATTTATGAGATTGGTTGTTTCAAGTCTTAAAAAACGTTATGGTGGAGAATTAAAGTTGAGTTTACTTGATGAATTTAACCAGAATTTGGGTTTACTTCGTGAATTTAAAAGAGATATCTAAAGGCAGATATTTCTAAGTTTAAGTTTGTTCCGGACAACTATGGTGGATATATTTACTCGAAATACAATAGACTTACTATAATGAGTTGTGATGACTGATCCATGGACTGATGATATTAGCCCGGAAATGAAGGTTAAAGTGAACAAAAATCTTGGTATTAATGATTCGTTTCCCGATAGTTTTAAATTGAACAAAGATCTTGGTATTAAAGCGTCGTTCCCCGGTAGTTTAAAATTAACGGATAAAACCTATCCTATACCTGCTATAAGTTTTGACGAGGCAGGGGATGACATCACAACCCTATTAACTAATTCGGATATTTATGAGACACTTATACAAAAGTTCTCAGTGAATATGCGGGATAATTTCAAATCGGTTATTGTGACTTTCAGATCTGCTAAACAAAGTAAAAAATGGCTAAATGGTCCTGGTTTTAACTATTGGTCTCAGCAATTAAACTTTGCGGCTTGATGTGCTACACCAGGTTGTCGTATTAGTCTACAGGAGAGCAAGGATTATCCGCCTGTGGTATGTAGCTTCATTAAATCCCACATTGACTTTACAAGCAGAAGAATTTTATGTGAATTGAGTTGCCCACTATCTGAAGATCCTTGATTTAATCGGATAAATAATCCATACAATAAGGTTGCTTACCAAAGACTATTCCATGAATTTGGTTTATCTACCAATCCCGATTTTAGGTGGAGTAGTGGAAGGAATTATGGATTAGGTGATATATTTGTATTTTACCCAGGTGATGGACCTGGTTCTAGTTATTAGAACCTACATGCTGTTAGAGGATATGATATTGAGGCTAATTTATGGCCGAGTAATTCACATCTCTTTTCCAAATGAAGGTGGAACACAAAACATTGGAAAATTAGTTAGTTTCTTACGTAATGATGATCTTGCAGGCGTACGATATTCTTGGTTTGTTCTGTTAAGGGTGAAGGGTTGACTAGAGCTGGTTTAAGTAGATTAAGTCGATAGGTAGAGGCCTTTGTTTGTTTGTAACTCAAGTTAGTACAAGATCACCAATACTTGGAAATGGTGGAGCGGCTGTGGAGACACAACAACAATTTATAACACTCTTTGAATCTAGTATCATTGGAAACTATATATCTTAATCAGTTCAACGCCGCCAGTTAGCCTTTTAGCAAGCAAAATTAAGGTTGGATTTAGCTGTTGCTCCTGACCTATGGTTAATGCCTAGAAATATGATAATAAATACAGAAAGTGTGACTGGTTATAATAATTTATAAAATAACTGAGATAGTACGTGTGATCTGATTGGTCAAAAACCTATGGTTTATCATACCGGTAAACCCATAGAAAAAGGCATCCGGACCACGAGCCATAAACAAAACCCGCTATTGATCTGCAAAGAACAATTTTAGAAAGGCTAAAAAACAGAACAAGTTACTTACCCAGCCCTTCTTAATCTTAAAGGCGTTGGTTTCCACATTTTATTACTGAGGGTCACAATTCCCGACTGCCATAGCTTTAGAAGTTATAAAGTACAAAGCTGGAAAGCAGTTTACATTTCACGGCGATGCCAACTTTCAGAGAAAGACAACAACTGTGTGAATTTCTGGTGTAGAAGGTCTCTAGAAAAACTAAACCAAGTGCCAACCAGCAACAAAACGGATAGTTTTAGCATTCTTGATTTATTTTATGTCAAAATTAAATTCCTTAATGAAAGAAATTGTTCCAAAAAGAGATCTCTGATCAAGATATGGTTCAAAACCGGCCGCTGTAGGTTGTAAACAAGCTGCCAACAATGATGAAAGATGTTAGAGTTTCGGGCTGGTTTTTTCCAACATTTGCACAAATTATTCCGTAATATTGATGCCATAACCTACCTCAAACCACCTGACTTCACAAATCGAAAAATATTAACGCCAATATGTGGCTACGGCAAAGAAACCTTTCTTCGACATATTTCCATCGGTCGCTGTACGAGCATATAAAGTTACATGCGACAACTTCGCAAATGCAGCCACGTCGTTACCGCAGCATTTCTTGATCACAATAAAGTTCAGAAAACAGTTCTTAGACCACTGCGGATTGTAAAAAGTGAATGAAGTCCTCCATTACAATAGCTGCCACTTCCGTCTGTAAGCACGAAATTCTTTCGGATCGACTCAACAAAATACAGCTGCGAGGTACAATTAATTTCTACTTCTGTAGTAAACAAACCACGAATATGTGTTGACTTTTCCTGTAAAACAGCTTTCATAAGTTACCATGAAATGAGTGCAAAAACTCGTGTTTTGAATTGCTGCTGTTTGTTGTTTTACTGAACTGAGTTTTGAGAAAGTACAGCGCTATTAAATCGTGAGTCATGATTGGCTTATGATGACTTTAGAGAGAAGACATGACTTGATCACGGTACTAAATCATACTTTTTACCTCAAAGACTCCATTCTACTAGAAGTTATTTTATAAAAGCAATAGATCACACTTTCTATGGGTTTACCGGCGTGATAACCCTCGAGAACACTCGAAAAGCTTGTAAATCACTCGCGTTCGGCTCGTGATTTACAAGTTCTTCTCGTGTTCTCCCAACATCCCGCGTGGGTTATCACGCCGGTAAACCCATAGAAAGTGTGATCTATTTCTTAAAAGCTTTATAGTTTGCACCCAGAGATATGACATTTGGAGTTAATAAATTGGTTAAACACTGAGACTGAATCTGAAGGAAGAAAGCATAATTTAGTTCATTAAAAGGTACATTTACCGCATAGATCTGAGGTTAGAGAGGAAACTAAGCATGAAGAACCAAAACCGGAACTGGATGATAGTAAGGTACTTGCAATGCCTACCGCAACTAACTCTCAGGATGAGATTAATCTTATCATGATGACTATTGCTATTGGAGGATTAGCATGTTTTTCTATTTCGATAAATGAGATTATCTGAAAGTATAAGATATTTTGTACTTTTCAGACTTACTGGTTAGGTGCTAGATTAGATTCTGATTCTTAATTAATTGGACCTGGAATTGATTCATCTGGCATATTTTGGGTCCCTGATTTAACCCATTCTAGACCGGGGAAGGGGGGGCCTTTGAGGCCCTACCGAAATTTAACAGCTCGTATCTCCTAAACCAGGAAAGCTAGGACCACCAAACTTGATGACTTTTCCTAAAATTTATCTGGAAACATTTCTATGTTGGTTATGAATGTCTGTCATTTTTGGTGTTTCCCTGGTAACCGATTCGTCACAGGTATATTTTCCAAATTTTGAAATGAGTATTTTTTTGGACATATTGTTTACAATTTCACAATTGCACTGGTCTTTTCACACTGATTCATCAATAAATCACTAATTGAATAGTAGTTAATACAATTTATGACCATTGTATGCAAATTAGATGAATTCATGGATTTTTAATTAGCAAAAACAAAGATGGCGGACAATATTTTTAGTTTCATGAGAATATTTCTAATATTAGATAAGTAAATACCATGATTTGATTATACAAATGTTTGATAAACTATAATTAGTTGTTTCCAGTCAATTGATGTATGTTTTTAAACATTATTATGCAGAAAAGAATAACTGAAAAATTCCAAGATGGCGGATCCAAGATGGCGGATCCAAGATGGCGGATCATAAGAAATAAAAAAATTTACTAAACTTGATTTTTTTTTTTGTAAACCTTTTATCACAAACACTACACACTTTTTGTTAAACATTGTTCAAGAAAATTGCTATTTTCTGGCGAGTAAGTATGACACTTACTGATCTTTTGGAAATCTATGGAGAATTGCATTTTGGGATAGTTTAAATATGCATTGTGGGTAACCAAAATGGCGATTGACATTTAGACTTACCCGAACTCTGATTTGTAATGATCTTGTAATGATTACCTACATTTTATGTATACTTTGAAAAGTCATAAAGTTATGTCATTACACATACATATATATGACGTCATCATGACGTATATATTAATCGCCAATTATGTGAACAATGCTTCAGATATACAACACTGTTATTAGTAACATTTATCTTGCTCAGTTTTATGTTATAACGTTTAATGCCTAAAAGAGAAAAAAATATCGTATTTTACAATAAAATACAAGAGATGACGTCATAAAAAGAATGTATTACGTCATTATGACGTGAAACTACCTGTGTAGATTGTTTTTGGCCTATACACCTTTCACTGTAAATGTGGTGGTCATACGACCATTCGTTAACGAGATACGGAGGGGGGGCCACCCGGGCAAAACAGGCAAAAAAAAGCCCGGTCTAGATGGTAATTCTTGGTTTGCACGAACGTGACAACAGTTTACACTGGTTTACCAACCAAAGAAATCCTAATTACAACCTTCCAGCATGTGGCACCTCATGTTCCTCGACGGTCCACAACACTAAATAATTTCCAGGAATTTGTGTTAGTACTGATGAAATTGAGACTTAATATGCCCTTTCAAGAACTTGCATTTCGATTTGGTGTGAACGTCACCACCATTTCAAGGATTTTTTCGTGTTGGATTATGGTGATGGACGTTCGCCTGGCCCCACTAATTTTCTGGCCAGAAAGAGATCAACTCTGGAAGACTATGCCGGCTTGCTTTCAATATTCATTTGGCAAGAAAGTAACAGTAATTATTGACTGTTTCGAAGTATTTATTGAAAAACCCTCTGCTCTTCTGACTCGAGCTCAAACATTTTCCAACTGCAAGCATCATAACACAATCAAAATTTTAATTGGTATTACTCCACAAGGTTCCATCTCTTTTGTTTCTAAATCATGGGGAGGGCGCACCTCCGATAAGTTTTTAACAGAAAACTGCGGATTTTTGGACAAGCTTGTGCCAGGGGATGTAGTCTTGGCAGACAGGGGCTTCGCGGTGGCAGAGAGTGTGGGCATGAGACAGGCACTACTGGTAATTCCAGCATTTACTAAAGGAAAAAGTTAATTGGACCCAGTAGATGTTGAAAAAACTAGAGGGATTGCAAATGTTAGGATTCATGTTGAGAGAGTAATTGGATTGTTGCGCAGGAAATATACCATTCTTCAAGGTACTCTTCCAACTGATTTTCTTGTATCTAGTCAGAATGCCCCACCGGTCATTGACCGCATCATCCGAGTTTGTGCAGCTCTTGTTAATTTATGTCCACCAATAATACCATATGACTAGAAATTTTGTTGCATCAGGACAGCTCTGCCAGGTTGTTCAAAGCACTCAAGAGCTAATCCTGGATAAGAGCAAATTTTCATCTCTGTTATGTAACTTTTCAGTGAGGTTTTCCAGTTATGTGTTTTGACCAGTAGTTTTAGTCTCTGTAGTCACATGAGATGGCTAGAAACATTAAGAGAAAAATTCTAGAGAAAACAAATCAAGATGAGCAGAAATCAGCTTTCAAACAACCTGGCTCAGTTTTCTAGTCTCCTTTTTCGATAATAACCCATTATCTAGCTGGTGTTTAAGGAATGAACCTTATGCATGATCACATCAGACACGCAAATTTCACCACCAGGCCTTGTTTGTAAGCCCATTTTTTTTGCACTCTTTGTGCGTGTGTATTCTTTTCAATTCTACTGCCTTGGGAATTCATTTGTGCAAAACTTTGCAATCTTGCAATTTCAAAATGAGGCTTAGTGATGAAATTTGCTCGTCTGACGTAAACATGAATTAGGGTTATTGTTAATCCTTTAAGCCCCAATAGTGACCAGCAGGTAATTTCTCCTAACATTACCATTGCTATCAAACATGCAGGTAATGAGAATGAATGAAATGATCCCTAAAGATGAAATGTTTTGATGTTTGAATAAATGCTCCCTAGCTGTACCATACAAAATATGGGGAGAGTAGTAAGGCGAATATACATGTTGATATTGGGGCTTAAAGTGCAAGGAACTTCACAGGTGCCACCCAACATTAATTGGCTAATCACAGGCAATATGTACAGCAAAAAGTGTCACATTTTTTTGTTCATTTGCCAATCATGAGTTGAGCTAAATGGAACTTCTGACAACATACTTAATATACAGCTCATGCTCTAAGATAGTTAACTCAGGGTTTTCTATGACATGTAAATACAAGCCAGAGACATGCTCTTTAGCTGTAAAAAGTGAAAGTGACACAAAACAGCAAGGAGAACAGGTCCTCTCAGATGCAAATATTATGGAGAGGTAGTTTACGTAATAAATCATTTCCTTAAAATTTTGAATAATTGTATCTGTGGGACCCCTATGGTTACCTGTGGGACCCTCAAACTTTGGTCAAAGGATTCTTAGGGCCTCTGTAATGAAAATTTTGGAAAATCCTGGTTAATTGATTTCACAAACATGGAAATTGAGTAATTGCACCAGCTTTAAAGCAGGCCACTAAATGTGCACGCATTCTAGTGGTGTCAAAAGTAATGTCTTGAGGATCATATCCAAACACAAGACTTGTTGCAAAAGCAATTGCAAATAATCCACAATCACTAGCATTTGTTTGTTGCTGGACAGGTGCATACACGAGCTCTTTGAAACTGTCTGCTAATATACTTTGGGCCTGATCCTCAACTTCTTGTGAGATTATGTCGTGAAAAAGACTCAAAAAGTTTAACTATACCAAGGGAGCATCCTATTGTGCTTATACAGACCCAATGGTCCCTTCCAGTATGTAATATTTAAACAAATTCACTAGAAACTATGCTTAAATTTCGCACTGGGCCTAATGTTGGACGTTGAAAACCTTCAATCAGAGGGTTTACTTTCTGTAAAAGAACCTGTGCACTTTGAATAATTGAGCAATCAAGCCATTACCATTTGGGGCTACATAATTCTCTCCTTTCACCGATACTGTCAATTTTTGCATCCAAATCCGCTTTTAGTTTTCTTGCTGACGAGAAGTCTATGTCTCGCACTCTAGCACAATGAACTTCTTTCACATAGCTGGGCAAAAGCCACGTACATTTCACTTGTGTACAAGACAATTTACCAAGGATTCTTGTCCAAGCTTCGATATAAAATAACACACTCGCTACGTGGGAGCATGACTCCGCCATCCCTGTTTTACATCCCAAACAATGTGCTGAATTTATCGTGCCATCTTTATCGGCAATGACCCAAATTGAAATTAAAGGATCGTTCATTCGCTGTGAATGTCTCACCTTTCCTGTCACAATGTACTTTTCACGAACAACGCAGCCCTGGACGCTGGTAATAAACCCCGACACCATGAAATTGTAAGCTTCCAAACTCTTGTATGCCTTAAACTGCTGCTTGGTATAGAAGCTGGTTTCAAGGACCAAATAGCTCAACAAATCCGTCGCTTCCACCGGAGGGAGACAATCCGAGCTGAAATGTTCGTCGGGAATAGTAATGGGATTTACAGCAATAACAGCGACTTTTTCAAGATATCTTCGTTTCACATTTCAATCAAGGCTTTTGCAATAATCCGATATTATCGGTACCTTACTACAAAGTTCATCAACATTACTACTAAGTTTGTCAACGGACGAAATTAATTCATTTTCAGCAAACTCCATTGCACTCTTCTAGCTAGCGGTGGCATGTGTAAACACTTTAAAATAGCCCGCGAAGGGACGCCAACTTGGCGGATGTCCAAATATGGAAACGTTTCTGACGTCACGTGCAAACCAAGAATACCCAAGGTTTCGGCAAGTTCTGCTTTGGGTAATTTGGAAAATCGTTTCATGCGTCGCTATTTGGCAAGGGCTCTCAACTGTTTCATCGTTAGCGTGATCAGTAATATTTTATAAATGAAACGGATTCTCTAACTAGTTATATGACGGTTACATAATTTACAGTGGGCCTTCTGTCTGCTATGTTTGCATATTTGTGACCCACTACAATCTCTGCAAAAATAATTCTGTTTGTTGTGACCACATATGCCCTCAACACCACACAGCTTTCAAATGTGTTTCTGTTTTCCATGTATGCAAAAATATCGCTTAATGGGGATATCTAGTTGGTTGTATGGGTCTATATTAATGCTGAAGCTTTCAACATAGTCGAACTGTTCATTGTAGTGTTGTATTAATTGGAGCAATCTCTCGGTTATGTTGCGGAAGATGGCTGGGAGATAGCTGCTTCTACAGTGTTAAGTAATCAGTAGTTTCATCAAACCGCCTACTTGTAGGATTATCTACTTCGAATTTACAGCCTTATGTAAAGCCAACCTTTATGGATTTCTTTTGCTGCTTAATAAGACGTAGAACATTTGGCTTAATCCAACTATCTAATAGGTTTTATTTTTCGGTTCTAATCTATAGAAAATTTTGTCAGCTTGTTTCTTCGGGTTCTTAACTTGATTATTTACTGTCCGTTCCAATGGTTCAGAGTTGTAATATAAAATCCAATCAGCAAACTTGTAAATCTCCGATTCAATAGACTTCTTAGCTTTAGGCTCAACATATGGGGTTGGTTTTAAAATGGGGTTATTAATCACAAGAACTGATTTGTCTAGAATATTTAAGTTCTGCTATACAGTTTGGTTGACCATTTTTATCCTTATCTATACTGATCTCTTTAAGTAGTTTAAAATTCATTTTTCATTATAATATGTTATAACTTATTGATTGACTTGTTTAAACCGGTTTCTACTGGCCTTAGGTTGGTTTAGAAATAGTGTAAGAATTTACCCAGATTAGGCTGATAAGATTTTGATAATACTTTGATTAGCTTTTTGCGCTAGAATTTTCCTGGTTTAGATGATAATAAATTTTATTAATAATAAATATCTTTTCCTGAAAAATTTGATTGATTAGCGTTTTGTGATAGAAACGGCATTTCTCTACTACTCTTTTTCAGGATATCTTGGACCTCTAAAAACTCTTTGTCATGAGGAATTGAAGCTCCATAATTGTTTCTTTTTAAGTAGCGATCGATACTTCCAATAATAGCTCGGATTGACGAGGGTTCGTACTCCTCTGCATTTTTTTTCTTGACACCCAAGACAAACTCCATAAGAATATTTTGAAGCTCAGAAAACATCAGTGTTTCTATCTTTCGTTGCTAATTTATCGCTGCCAGGTATTCCCTAAAGATCCGAAGATGATGTTCGGTTTTCTCTAAAGTATTTTTTTCCATTTTCTTTTGAAAACTTCACCGAATCGTCGTCTGAAACCTCTCCGAACACTCCAGGAACCTCGAGGAAATTTGTTTGGACGCGCGCGTACATCCGGGACATTCGGTACGTAACTTTTTCATATCTTCACTGAGTGAAAACATGGAAAATATGAGTGGTTTAGTTTCCGGTAAAACACTCTAATCCACGTCATAACGTGTCATATTTTGTAGGCGATGAACCTACTGATCAATCCACGCGTAATCTACATGTACACAACAAATTTATAAATATACAAATATAGTGTAGCGCCATAAGGACTTGCGCTCATTGTACACATCAACCTCTCAACCTCGACTTTTGGGCAAATGTATTTCGAGCCATTGTCACCAATAATGGTGCAAACATGCAATGGTCTGAAGTTTGTCTGCTCTGCTTGGCTTAAAACTGCTCCATTCTGTACTCTCATCGGGTGCATGCATGCATGTGACTTTCATAGTTTAATATTTGGATTCCCTTCAAAACAAAGAAGACATGTGTGCTAGTTTTCGGAGGAACTAGGGACTTTAAGATACTATGACTACGGACTACGGACTACGGTCGGGACATGAATTGGGACTGGAACGAGACCTGAGCCTACCGTCGCGAGCTCACGACGGTGCGTAGTCGAAGGATTTCACGTAGTGGGGAATTTGGCGACGGTGAAAAGAAAGGTAGGAGAAAAATATAAATTTATTCCATCAAAATGAATAGAATCAGCTGTTCCACTTCCTTATCGACTATAGTTTTGAACCAATACGCATTCTAGGCGGTTTGTTCTCGGTCTCGAGTCTCGTTTTAGGCAGACATTTGGCGGCGTTTCGATTTCGAATAAAAGACACGACCGCCAAAATGCAATGTTAGTGAATTAGGTTTATTATATCAAATGAAGAGGATAAGTGGTTCCACCTATTATGTGGAACGAAGAAATTTACACATCCACTTATTTAGTACTTAGGGGTTCCAGTCTCGATTACATTTTAAATGGACATCTGGCGGAATTATTTACAATCCTGAATTCCTGCAGTCGAGAATTCAGGCGGTGAATGTGTTTAGTTTTACAATCCTGTCATGTTCTTGTGAAACGGAAACCCCGGCCCAACTATTCTTTTGCTGGATTTTCTCAGCAACTTAAAAATTCGCTAGAGGTTGCTGATGTCTTGTCTTTTCTCTTTGAGCAGAGTGAAAATGGCCTCATTTCAAGTGAATCTGTAAGTACTGTTTACACAATTTTATTTTATAGTATTAAAGAATTGATTGCTTTTGCTTTAGATATGATTAAATTAAATAAGTCTGAATGTTAAATAGTTGTTTTAGGTGGAACAAAACCCATTGATTGGGTTTTTCTTTTTGTCAAATAATTTTTCCTTTTTCCACCAACATGATTCCAACTCATGAGCAAGGATCCTCAAATTTGAGGAACAAGTAAGACTTGAACAAGTAAGACTCTTGACTACTTGGCAGCAAAGAGGGAGGATGACATCAAGCTACAAAAAGAGGAGATGCAGTTTTGAAAGGACCAACTAGAGCTTGGAAAGGAAGAGGTTGGAGAAAGAAGAGAGGAGGCAGTCACCAATACAAGAGCAGATGCTTTTGCAAAACCGGCAGATGCAGCAGCAAATGCAAATGATGATGGCTCTAATCCAACAAAATATGAGCAAGTGTTACGCTTTTACAGCACTGATCATAGACACATGCTAGGGTTCCTCAAAAAAAAAAAGAAAAAAAAAAAAAGAATCAGCTTAACCTGTTGACAGGCTTCTTATTCTTGTACATTTTGTTTCCCCATTTCAAGACAGTATACTTGATTGTTCTTTGTTTGCCAATAACACATAAAAAGATGTTCAATTTTTTTTATCAGACATCTACCCTTTTTGACCAAGAAAATGAAATAACTGACTCAGGTGCTAATTTGAGGATTTATACTAATAGTGTTACTGTGGAATACAAATATTGCTGAAAGGATGGTAACATGGTACACAATATGCTATACTGGATTGCCAAATAGTTATGAGAATGTCAAACCAAAGAGATTCCAGGCAGGTTAAGCCTCACTTGTCATTGTTTTCAAAGTCTCAGTGGTACTTTTACCTTCCAGTATGGCTGCTTTTCTACCTTGTGACATCCTGCTGCATATTCTTGTTATGCTGTTGTGTTGGACAAAATGTAGTTTGAACAGTCACTGGTATTTTTATTTCCAGGTCACAAGTTAGTTATTGACAAAAAAAAGAGAAAAAAATACATGTTGGAATACCTTGAGTGGCCATGAAAATTGCTGCACCCCTTGTTTGAGGACCATAGTTTCAGCTACCCATCCTGAAATTTCTGAGTTGCCCCTACCTACCTTGATCACTCTGAAATGTCCTCAAGACTACCCTGAATTCATGTTCACCCCCCTCCAGGAATTCTTTACTTTTATAATACCCACCCTAAAACTTAAACACTACTATAACTATCTGACCTGAGCACAGTGTCCTCAACAGAGGGGAAGACAGAATTTTTTTACAGGAAATAAACTGTTAGTGGAATAAGAAGGTTATAGGTTTATTATTAAAATTAATATATCCTTCACATTCTACTTTGAAGCTCCTAGTTTGCTTGTAAGGTTCAGTCTGAATTTCAGTGATTCATACAGTCTAAGACTGGGCCAACTAAGAAATAGTGTTCTATGCAAAATAGGTTTCAAGGCTAGGAGGCTCGACGTTAAAAAACTCAGATGTGTTATTCCCACAGAGTTATGTTAAGGCATTTCTCATGAGTGCACAAACTATATATTGCTACCACACAGCACTCATGCCAATCTTCAAGTTCTTCTTGTAGTCAATGAACTTAAAAGATCCACTTTGCTTACTCGAAACTCTGCCAAGCATTCATCCGAGCTCAGAGATTTGATGCTAATCTTCGTAATCCCAGTATGGATAGCATGCATTTTCCGACTCGTAAGCGTCATACAAAAGAAGAAACTCGTCTTCGTCAATTATTTCATCCGCCAGACAATGTACACGTGTTTCTCGGACTCTTTGGAAAGACATTTATGTTGTAAAAAAATATGCAAAAGCGAACACTGCTGCTTTACCGTAGTTTGTAGTCCGTAGTCTGCCAACTTGACTTCCTATTTTCGCGCCTTCAGTACTGTACTCGACCCAGTGCAAAGCGCGCGTCCAACCGTAGTCCGTAGTCAGTAGTCACCGTATCTTAAAGTCCCTACTGTCACGATTTTTCGATGCATTCGAACCATGGTAAGAGCACATCCGTTTTAAGAAGTAGTTACTTTAATCGCACCCAAGACAAGAGGGCCAAAATTTGAGGGGGCTTTTTTTGGCTCCTGGAAAATCCAAAGTCGCCCTAATGTTTTCCATATTGACACTATACATGGTCTAATTTGGCCCCGATCGATGCAAGGGTCGATTTGGCCCCAATTTTTGGTAGCAAATCAGCCCCATCTCAATAGGGTTGAATTGGCCCCAAAAACAGTACCGTTCTTGACTCACCCGTTTTGGCTACATTTTGGGGCCGAATTGGCTCTTAATTTTACAGTGCATGAACAAAGAAACCTTACCTAATCTCAAATTTTCTTAGTTTTTCGACTCGTGACGACTGAAGACAATTTCCAGCAGATTTCCCGCGGGTAATGCGTTAATTTTTTTGCAAGCAGTTGTTGATGCGGGTTATGGGAAGGTTCGGGTAATGCGATAATTTTTAAAGCTACCGGTATAGTTTAAAACCGTAAGCTAACCAGGAAAAAACAGATTGTAAGATCCATTAAAGATACTCTTCTTAAGACTCATGTATTGTCTTATCTATTTCGCTTTCATTGCTTATTGTAATAACAGACTTTCACAGCTGCTTAAGTTGTGTACATAACTGCGATGATCAATCAATGTCCTTACGTATTGCTCCGCAGCTTAAATATAAGGTCTTCCATATATATTCATTTGAATAACAGACTTTTCTGCTCTTGATGAAAGCTGAACAAATCAAAAGTCGATAAATTAACAAATCTTTTATCGCGTTTGTGCTACAGCTCGTTTTTGTTTAGTGAAAAAAAAAACATGTCTCAGTTACACGGGAATTGAACTTGAAAATAAATGAATTTAAACGTGAGAAAGCAGTCTTGAAAAGCACACAAAAAGTGATGCCAACAGGTTCATTTCATGGCTCCGCATAATTAAAGGCGCGACAAGGAAAGATGATTGTCGGCACGTGTGTAAACAAACATTCGCAGCACAAAATTTTACAATACCGCAATATTCGACGCATCAGTGAAATGTTCTTAGCTAGCACTGCCTTGAGTTAAAGAGTATAAGCCCGTTTCAAGCGATTTCTTACACTCAGTAGATCCTGAGATATCAATTTTTTTGAGAACAGATTTTTACAAGCGCCATTATTCTCAATGAAACATCGAAAACAATGCTTGTGAAAATTTATTAATTGCACGCAGAAGGAGACCATGTCACCAAAAACAAGGGATGATGTTTTTACTTGATTAAAAAGGTAACTGACAACAATTTACAATCTCCGATCATTTATGGTATGTGTAGCTACGTGTAGTTTTGAGTCAATATGCCCGGTGTAAAACGTGCACGTCAGAGTCTCAAGATGATTTTGGAGCTCGCTTTTCGCTAGTCAAATTAAAATTGTTATTTAGGGGTGCGGGTTATCTGCCAGTGCGGGTAATCTGTTGAAAGTTTTTTCTCGCTATTGGAAAAATTGACTGATGCGGGTAATCTGCCGCGCGAGTAAACGGCCGGAAATTACGGGGTAGTTCACGAATGTGATTACGACGGGTCAGGCCTTTGACATTGATCAACGACGCATTCAGGGTGTTTGATTCTTTTTCCGGGTTAATTTACTTAAACCCATACACGATTTCAAAGGAATTTGCCATTTGGTTTCAGTGCCGTAGACAACAACACACGTAAACACAGGTAAAATATAACGAATACTTAGGGAAACCTTCAGTGGTAGCCTGAATCTGAAGTAATCTTAACTTTAGTCAGCTCCTGTCAACTATATCAAACACACTCCTTATAATCTACGATTAGTCGCCTAGCTTGTTTTCTTACTCCGGTCAATTCAATTCGGGTTGTGCGGCTTCAGTCAAACATTTGACTCGGACAACCGAGTAGTCCAATGTAATGTGGTAGAGTTGATAGACGTCCCATTTCACATGCACTCGAATCTAATGCATAAATTATATTTATTAGTTATATTTACCCGGAACTACACAATCTTAAGCTAAAAAGTGCTTGGAAATTTGGCGGGACTGTGTTTTCACGAATTAATTCTGCCGGGCGACCTCCTAATACCAGCAATAATGTGTAGAGGACAATAGGTAGTGTTTGGCTCATGCTTCCCTGTAACAAAGTACACATGACTTAACACGACTGACTGAGGAGCGTTTTTCAGTCGTATGTGGTGTTCCGTGTTCGAGGAAGAAGAGCAAACGCCAGGCTGGAAGGCCGGCAGAAGAGTAGCTCAACACAAATCATGGTAAGAAGGCAAAGGTCACGCAGTTGTGAAATCGTTTGTGCGCCATATTAGCTTTACATCCGAGAGTTTTCGTAAGGAGTCGATTCAGTTAGGTACATGTGAAATGCGACGTTTATCACGACGATAAGTCGACTTCAATTTTAGAATGCGATGTTTATAACAAATGGAACTGATTTTTCAATTTTATTCAACTAAAAAAACAGAATTTGGTTCCGGTACATATGAAATGCCACTTTTATCATCGGCCTAATTTTGACAGGCGACCTCTCATTCAGTCAACCATAATGGCTGACGTTTGAAACGCATTCAAGATTTGCATACAAATTGTGCCAAAATGTTGTTATTGTACTACCAATGCTTCTATGCTTAGTTCAGAGAAATATTTCTAAAATGTTCGATACCTCTCAAAACTGGTTTTCACAAGCGAAGGAGTCGGGGAACGCTTACAAGTCGAAAGCGGAGTTACGATGTCGAAGACACGGAAGCGAAAGATCCATTTCACTTCTTCCTGCGCCTTCGATTTTGAATCCAGTCTTTGGCCACAGAAACTCGATCTTCATGAACTAATCTTTTAAACAATTTACTGAAACACTCTATCAATTCGTTGTTGTGAATGGCGCTAAATTTATCTTCGGTTTCAAGTATAGTCGAATTCAGCGGTTGGGAAAAGCAGAGAAGCAGTAAAACAACATAAATAAATGTTAAATGTCAATACTTACGGCTTTCTTTGGGGCTTTCACAGTAATTGGGCAAGGTTAAGAAGACTGATGCTGCAAGAAGTAGTACTAGTTGTAGGCTGAACCATGAAACGGAGGGGGCTTTCCATTCACCGAAAATTTTCGACTTAAATTTTCGAAAATTTCTGTCTCGAATGGAACGGGCTTATTCTCGGCCGTCACTTGGTCAGTTTTTGCCCCAGGCTTCTTGATGCCGCTTTTCACATGTATTCAAAATGGCAGGTGTTTTAAAATTTACGCAGCAACGGATCATGGGCGATTCTGATCCTATTTTTATTTTTAATTCGCTCTAGTTCGATGATGAAAACGAAATACCCTTTCTGGCTGTAGTTTCGTGCTTCATGCGGAGAAGTCGAAACGGTATAAATGGCTTCATGCAAGAGACGGCTCCTTGGTAGTCGCAGTCGGAATTTTGTTTTCTTTTCTTCCAAAGAGCATGCGAGGAGACTGGAGAACAGTCCGACTGGAAGCTTCTGAATGGAACACAAGAATTTTCGAAAATACCGAAATCTCCAATTTCGGGAACACTGAAAAGGTCGTCCTAAATTTTCGAAAATCTTTTCCGGAAAAGATCTGTTCCATTCGTTTCGTACGCGAAATTTTCCAAAATTTCGTCGAATGGAAAGGACCCAGAATCTGTAGAGGTCTTGAACTTCCTAACACAGTCCAATTTTGCGTCATGCTGCAAGGTACGAATGGTTTGAAACTCGATTGGTGTCACCCCAAACACCCTCCCACCTCCGTAGTTTTGAACTTTGAAACCGTCGCTTGTGGCCTCTTCCAATAAAATTAAATGCAAGCAGTTTGGTCGCCAAAAGGGGGGCAGCGCACACTTCACAATCCGTCAGAAGGAGGTCACGTCGGAATCTCCCCCAATGATTAAATCCGATGTCATCCGAGTCGTCTTCGTGTTCACGGCCGAAATTAGCATTCTGAACCAGCAGTCATCGTGGAAGACAGATCTTCTATTTTTCGATAAAGCATAATAAAATTTGAAGGCAGATGGAAAACGTCATTTTCAGGGATGGCTAATTACAACTACAAAGGCACGACATCAGATGGCAATTTTTCATATCACCGGAGCTTCAGAGGTTACGGTTGACTGAATCTTCAGACAAAGGACGTGCCACGCACAAAATGACGGAATTTTTTTTTTTGTTCTACAGTCTAGTCAGCGTTATTGCTTTCCCGATTATCCAAGGAAATTCTATTTTTTCCATCACAGCATGAAAAAGCAAATTTACGTTGGCATAAAGACCACGTAAACGTAACGTAAAGTATGGATATACGCGACTTTACGCTAACTTTACGAAACGTAAAGTTGAGCTTTACGCTACCTTTAATGGAGGGCGTAAAGTTGCGTAAAAGAACAGCTTAACGCTTGACGTAAATTTGGCGTAAATGTGTCGTAAAGTCGATTTTAAACAACAGCGAAAATCCAGTTTAAAGGCACTGTAAAGGTTAATTTATGCTACTTTACAGAGCATTAATTGTTTTTTCTTCTTACAAAGTTCACCAGTATCACGCTCCCAAACCCGACTTTAGCCTGCCATTGTTCCGCAGGAAGCTAAAATCTTGATCAAGAGTTATGAAGATAGTTTATGAAGATCGGGGAGAAATTTCGTGGGCTTATTCGTCTTAAAATGCAGCGAGCTCACCTATTGCTCAGCTATTATATAAAAACACCATCAGAGCGGCAACTTTATTCTTATGAACAAGATAACAAAGGACGTGAAGCTAATACCAGACGCCAACAAGAATACTTGATGATCCCAAAACCTCTGCTGCTGAGCGAGAGAACGCTAACTGAATTATGAGTGAGGAACCCTCTGCAATCGAGCAAAACAATCGACAGGCTTAAGCCACCCGAGAGCGAAAGGCAATGAGGGATCGCGTCAAGTACATCTTTAAGAAATATGGTTTTACTGCCTTTGCTGTACTCAGTGCGGTGGGCGCTGTTATTGGTGTTATTGTGTCTAATCTAAAGAATGGATTAACTAGTGTCGCAAAGGGTGTTGGCAATGGCTTAAAGGAGCTTGGAAAGAAGATTGGACAAATATTACCTAGAATGATAGGGGCAATAGCTAGTTTCATCTTCCGAACTGCGGGGGAGGTTGTTGGATTTTTAGCTAAAAACGCGTGGCTCTTAATTGTCGCTGTGGTTGTATATGTTGTAAAGCAGTATAAACGGAAGAAGTAATTTGAAGACTTCGTAACTAGGTTATTACAATGGACGAATACAGTGGAATCTGTCCACAGCTAACTCCATAGTTACTTACAAAAATATAAATAACGGAAACAATTTCAGTCTCCAAAAATCATGTAAGGTATTGCAAAACCTTGAACGAGAAAAAGCATACCCGTCTAAGAAAACTAATTGTATGGCGAACGGGTAGAATTTCTGTCTTACTCTCAGGAACTGGATTAGCATTATCTCTAACAGGCTTTGATGCCTCGGTAGGTGCTCCCATTGGAGCAGTTGGTGCATTAATTGGTATTATTCTTACTACCTCTGGAGTAAAATTATCTAGAAAGATAGCTAAACACGAACGGAGAAACCAATTAGCTATGTCGAAGGTAAACACATTAAAAGATATGGTCTCTATGCACTATCGGATAATAAGAAATCTGATGAAGAAGTCTCTGTAATCATGGCTGAAGCAACAGAATACAATAATGTGAAGTATGATATTGGACTCAAAGCTATAAATGAAGAGAAAAAAAGCTCCAGATATTCCAGAGCTTCGGTCTCAGATTCCGAAGGAGATGCTAGAAGAAATTTCAAAGAACGCAAAATGAAAATATTGTTCGAGAGATCACCCGTAGGATTTATTTATGAGATTGGTTGTTTCAAGTCTTAAAAAACGTTATGGTGGAGAATTAAAGTTGAGTTTACTTGATGAATTTAACCAGAATTTGGGTTTACTTCGTGAATTTAAAAGAGATATCTAAAGGCAGATATTTCTAAGTTTAAGTTTGTTCCGGACAACTATGGTGGATATATTTACTCGAAATACAATAGACTTACTATAATGAGTTGTGATGACTGATCCATGGACTGATGATATTAGCCCGGAAATGAAGGTTAAAGTGAACAAAAATCTTGGTATTAATGATTCGTTTCCCGATAGTTTTAAATTGAACAAAGATCTTGGTATTAAAGCGTCGTTCCCCGGTAGTTTAAAATTAACGGATAAAACCTATCCTATACCTGCTATAAGTTTTGACGAGTCAGGGGATGACATCACAACCCTATTAACTAATTCGGATATTTATGAGACACTTATACAAAAGTTCTCAGTGAATATGCGGGATAATTTCAAATCGGTTATTGTGACTTTCAGATCTGCTAAACAAAGTAAAAAATGGCTAAATGGTCCTGGTTTTAACTATTGGTCTCAGCAATTAAACTTTGCGGCTTGATGTGCTACACCAGGTTGTCGTATTAGTCTACAGGAGAGCAAGGATTATCCGCCTGTGGTATGTAGCTTCATTAAATCCCACATTGACTTTACAAGCAGAAGAATTTTATGTGAATTGAGTTGCCCACTATCTGAAGATCCTTGATTTAATCGGATAAATAATCCATACAATAAGGTTGCTTACCAAAGACTATTCCATGAATTTGGTTTATCTACCAATCCCGATTTTAGGTGGAGTAGTGGAAGGAATTATGGATTAGGTGATATATTTGTATTTTACCCAGGTGATGGACCTGGTTCTAGTTATTAGAACCTACATGCTGTTAGAGGATATGATATTGAGGCTAATTTATGGCCGAGTAATTCACATCTCTTTTCCAAATGAAGGTGGAACACAAAACATTGGAAAATTAGTTAGTTTCTTACGTAATGATGATCTTGCAGGCGTACGATATTCTTGGTTTGTTCTGTTAAGGGTGAAGGGTTGACTAGAGCTGGTTTAAGTAGATTAAGTCGATAGGTAGAGGCCTTTGTTTGTTTGTAACTCAAGTTAGTACAAGATCACCAATACTTGGAAATGGTGGAGCGGCTGTGGAGACACAACAACAATTTATAACACTCTTTGAATCTAGTATCATTGGAAACTATATATCTTAATCAGTTCAACGCCGCCAGTTAGCCTTTTAGCAAGCAAAATTAAGGTTGGATTTAGCTGTTGCTCCTGACCTATGGTTAATGCCTAGAAATATGATAATAAATACAGAAAGTGTGACTGGTTATAATAATTTATAAAATAACTGAGATAGTACGTGTGATCTGATTGGTCAAAAACCTATGGTTTATCATACCGGTAAACCCATAGAAAAAGGCATCCGGACCACGAGCCATAAACAAAACCCGCTATTGATCTGCAAAGAACAATTTTAGAAAGGCTAAAAAACAGAACAAGTTACTTACCCAGCCCTTCTTAATCTTAAAGGCGTTGGTTTCCACATTTTATTACTGAGGGTCACAATTCCCGACTGCCATAGCTTTAGAAGTTATAAAGTACAAAGCTGGAAAGCAGTTTACATTTCACGGCGATGCCAACTTTCAGAGAAAGACAACAACTGTGTGAATTTCTGGTGTAGAAGGTCTCTAGAAAAACTAAACCAAGTGCCAACCAGCAACAAAACGGATAGTTTTAGCATTCTTGATTTATTTTATGTCAAAATTAAATTCCTTAATGAAAGAAATTGTTCCAAAAAGAGATCTCTGATCAAGATATGGTTCAAAACCGGCCGCTGTAGGTTGTAAACAAGCTGCCAACAATGATGAAAGATGTTAGAGTTTCGGGCTGGTTTTTTCCAACATTTGCACAAATTATTCCGTAATATTGATGCCATAACCTACCTCAAACCACCTGACTTCACAAATCGAAAAATATTAACGCCAATATGTGGCTACGGCAAAGAAACCTTTCTTCGACATATTTCCATCGGTCGCTGTACGAGCATATAAAGTTACATGCGACAACTTCGCAAATGCAGCCACGTCGTTACCGCAGCATTTCTTGATCACAATAAAGTTCAGAAAACAGTTCTTAGACCACTGCGGATTGTAAAAAGTGAATGAAGTCCTCCATTACAATAGCTGCCACTTCCGTCTGTAAGCACGAAATTCTTTCGGATCGACTCAACAAAATACAGCTGCGAGGTACAATTAATTTCTACTTCTGTAGTAAACAAACCACGAATATGTGTTGACTTTTCCTGTAAAACAGCTTTCATAAGTTACCATGAAATGAGTGCAAAAACTCGTGTTTTGAATTGCTGCTGTTTGTTGTTTGACTGAACTGAGTTTTGAGAAAGTACAGCGCTATTAAATCGTGAGTCATGATTGGCTTATGATGACTTTAGAGAGAAGACATGACTTGATCACGGTACTAAATCATACTTTTTACCTCAAAGACTCCATTCTACTAGAAGTTATTTTATAAAAGCAATAGATCACACTTTCTATGGGTTTACCGGCGTGATAACCCTCGAGAACACTCGAAAAGCTTGTAAATCACTCGCGTTCGGCTCGTGATTTACAAGTTCTTCTCGTGTTCTCCCAACATCCCGCGTGGGTTATCACGCCGGTAAACCCATAGAAAGTGTGATCTATTTCTTAAAAGCTTTATAGTTTGCACCCAGAGATATGACATTTGGAGTTAATAAATTGGTTAAACACTGAGACTGAATCTGAAGGAAGAAAGCATAATTTAGTTCATTAAAAGGTACATTTACCGCATAGATCTGAGGTTAGAGAGGAAACTAAGCATGAAGAACCAAAACCGGAACTGGATGATAGTAAGGTACTTGCAATGCCTACCGCAACTAACTCTCAGGATGAGATTAATCTTATCATGATGACTATTGCTATTGGAGGATTAGCATGTTTTTCTATTTCGATAAATGAGATTATCTGAAAGTATAAGATATTTTGTACTTTTCAGACTTACTGGTTAGGTGCTAGATTAGATTCTGATTCTTAATTAATTGGACCTGGAATTGATTCATCTGGCATATTTTGGGTCCCTGATTTAACCCATTCTAGACCGGGGAAGGGGGGGCCTTTGAGGCCCTACCGAAATTTAACAGCTCGTATCTCCTAAACCAGGAAAGCTAGGACCACCAAACTTGATGACTTTTCCTAAAATTTATCTGGAAACATTTCTATGTTGGTTATGAATGTCTGTCATTTTTGGTGTTTCCCTGGTAACCGATTCGTCACAGGTATATTTTCCAAATTTTGAAATGAGTATTTTTTTGGACATATTGTTTACAATTTCACAATTGCACTGGTCTTTTCACACTGATTCATCAATAAATCACTAATTGAATAGTAGTTAATACAATTTATGACCATTGTATGCAAATTAGATGAATTCATGGATTTTTAATTAGCAAAAACAAAGATGGCGGACAATATTTTTAGTTTCATGAGAATATTTCTAATATTAGATAAGTAAATACCATGATTTGATTATACAAATGTTTGATAAACTATAATTAGTTGTTTCCAGTCAATTGATGTATGTTTTTAAACATTATTATGCAGAAAAGAATAACTGAAAAATTCCAAGATGGCGGATCCAAGATGGCGGATCCAAGATGGCGGATCATAAGAAATAAAAAAATTTACTAAACTTGATTTTTTTTTTGTAAACCTTTTATCACAAACACTACACACTTTTTGTTAAACATTGTTCAAGAAAATTGCTATTTTCTGGCGAGTAAGTATGACACTTACTGATCTTTTGGAAATCTATGGAGAATTGCATTTTGGGATAGTTTAAATATGCATTGTGGGTAACCAAAATGGCGATTGACATTTAGACTTACCCGAACTCTGATTTGTAATGATCTTGTAATGATTACCTACATTTTATGTATACTTTGAAAAGTCATAAAGTTATGTCATTACACATACATATATATGACGTCATCATGACGTATATATTAATCGCCAATTATGTGAACAATGCTTCAGATATACAACACTGTTATTAGTAACATTTATCTTGCTCAGTTTTATGTTATAACGTTTAATGCCTAAAAGAGAAAAAAATATCGTATTTTACAATAAAATACAAGAGATGACGTCATAAAAAGAATGTATTACGTCATTATGACGTGAAACTACCTGTGTAGATTGTTTTTGGCCTATACACCTTTCACTGTAAATGTGGTGGTCATACGACCATTCGTTAACGAGATACGGAGGGGGGGCCACCCGGGCAAAACAGGCAAAAAAAAGCCCGGTCTAGATGGTAATTCTTGGTTTGCACGAACGTGACAACAGTTTACACTGGTTTACCAACCAAAGAAATCCTAATTACAACCTTGCAGCATGTGGCACCTCATGTTCCTCGACGGTCCACAACACTAAATAATTTCCAGGAATTTGTGTTAGTACTGATGAAATTGAGACTTAATATGCCCTTTCAAGAACTTGCATTTCGATTTGGTGTGAACGTCACCACCATTTCAAGGATTTTTTCGTGTTGGATTATGGTGATGGACGTTCGCCTGGCCCCACTAATTTTCTGGCCAGAAAGAGATCAACTCTGGAAGACTATGCCGGCTTGCTTTCAATATTCATTTGGCAAGAAAGTAACAGTAATTATTGACTGTTTCGAAGTATTTATTGAAAAACCCTCTGCTCTTCTGACTCGAGCTCAAACATTTTCCAACTGCAAGCATCATAACACAATCAAAATTTTAATTGGTATTACTCCACAAGGTTCCATCTCTTTTGTTTCTAAATCATGGGGAGGGCGCACCTCCGATAAGTTTTTAACAGAAAACTGCGGATTTTTGGACAAGCTTGTGCCAGGGGATGTAGTCTTGGCAGACAGGGGCTTCGCGGTGGCAGAGAGTGTGGGCATGAGACAGGCACTACTGGTAATTCCAGCATTTACTAAAGGAAAAAGTTAATTGGACCCAGTAGATGTTGAAAAAACTAGAGGGATTGCAAATGTTAGGATTCATGTTGAGAGAGTAATTGGATTGTTGCGCAGGAAATATACCATTCTTCAAGGTACTCTTCCAACTGATTTTCTTGTATCTAGTCAGAATGCCCCACCGGTCATTGACCGCATCATCCGAGTTTGTGCAGCTCTTGTTAATTTATGTCCACCAATAATACCATATGACTAGAAATTTTGTTGCATCAGGACAGCTCTGCCAGGTTGTTCAAAGCACTCAAGAGCTAATCCTGGATAAGAGCAAATTTTCATCTCTGTTATGTAACTTTTCAGTGAGGTTTTCCAGTTATGTGTTTTGACCAGTAGTTTTAGTCTCTGTAGTCACATGAGATGGCTAGAAACATTAAGAGAAAAATTCTAGAGAAAACAAATCAAGATGAGCAGAAATCAGCTTTCAAACAACCTGGCTCAGTTTTCTAGTCTCCTTTTTCGATAATAACCCATTATCTAGCTGGTGTTTAAGGAATGAACCTTATGCATGATCACATCAGACACGCAAATTTCACCACCAGGCCTTGTTTGTAAGCCCATTTTTTTTGCACTCTTTGTGCGTGTGTATTCTTTTCAATTCTACTGCCTTGGGAATTCATTTGTGCAAAACTTTGCAATCTTGCAATTTCAAAATGAGGCTTAGTGATGAAATTTGCTCGTCTGACGTAAACATGAATTAGGGTTATTGTTAATCCTTTAAGCCCCAATAGTGACCAGCAGGTAATTTCTCCTAACATTACCATTGCTATCAAACATGCAGGTAATGAGAATGAATGAAATGATCCCTAAAGATGAAATGTTTTGATGTTTGAATAAATGCTCCCTAGCTGTACCATACAAAATATGGGGAGAGTAGTAAGGCGAATATACATGTTGATATTGGGGCTTAAAGTGCAAGGAACTTCACAGGTGCCACCCAACATTAATTGGCTAATCACAGGCAATATGTACAGCAAAAAGTGTCACATTTTTTTGTTCATTTGCCAATCATGAGTTGAGCTAAATGGAACTTCTGACAACATACTTAATATACAGCTCATGCTCTAAGATAGTTAACTCAGGGTTTTCTATGACATGTAAATACAAGCCAGAGACATGCTCTTTAGCTGTAAAAAGTGAAAGTGACACAAAACAGCAAGGAGAACAGGTCCTCTCAGATGCAAATATTATGGAGAGGTAGTTTACGTAATAAATCATTTCCTTAAAATTTTGAATAATTGTATCTGTGGGACCCCTATGGTTACCTGTGGGACCCTCAAACTTTGGTCAAAGGATTCTTAGGGCCTCTGTAATGAAAATTTTGGAAAATCCTGGTTAATTGATTTCACAAACATGGAAATTGAGTAATTGCACCAGCTTTAAAGCAGGCCACTAAATGTGCACGCATTCTAGTGGTGTCAAAAGTAATGTCTTGAGGATCATATCCAAACACAAGACTTGTTGCAAAAGCAATTGCAAATAATCCACAATCACTAGCATTTGTTTGTTGCTGGACAGGTGCATACACGAGCTCTTTGAAACTGTCTGCTAATATACTTTGGGCCTGATCCTCAACTTCTTGTGAGATTATGTCGTGAAAAAGACTCAAAAAGTTTAACTATACCAAGGGAGCATCCTATTGTGCTTATACAGACCCAATGGTCCCTTCCAGTATGTAATATTTAAACAAATTCACTAGAAACTATGCTTAAATTTCGCACTGGGCCTAATGTTGGACGTTGAAAACCTTCAATCAGAGGGTTTACTTTCTGTAAAAGAACCTGTGCACTTTGAATAATTGAGCAATCAAGCCATTACCATTTGGGGCTACATAATTCTCTCCTTTCACCGATACTGTCAATTTTTGCATCCAAATCCGCTTTTAGTTTTCTTGCTGACGAGAAGTCTATGTCTCGCACTCTAGCACAATGAACTTCTTTCACATAGCTGGGCAAAAGCCACGTACATTTCACTTGTGTACAAGACAATTTACCAAGGATTCTTGTCCAAGCTTCGATATAAAATAACACACTCGCTACGTGGGAGCATGACTCCGCCATCCCTGTTTTACATCCCAAACAATGTGCTGAATTTATCGTGCCATCTTTATCGGCAATGACCCAAATTGAAATTAAAGGATCGTTCATTCGCTGTGAATGTCTCACCTTTCCTGTCACAATGTACTTTTCACGAACAACGCAGCCCTGGACGCTGGTAATAAACCCCGACACCATGAAATTGTAAGCTTCCAAACTCTTGTATGCCTTAAACTGCTGCTTGGTATAGAAGCTGGTTTCAAGGACCAAATAGCTCAACAAATCCGTCGCTTCCACCGGAGGGAGACACTCCGAGCTGAAATGTTCGTCGGGAATAGTAATGGGATTTACAGCAATAACAGCGACTTTTTCAAGATATCTTCGTTTCACATTTCAATCAAGGCTTTTGCAATAATCCGATATTATCGGTACCTTACTACAAAGTTCATCAACATTACTACTAAGTTTGTCAACGGACGAAATTAATTCATTTTCAGCAAACTCCATTGCACTCTTCTAGCTAGCGGTGGCATGTGTAAACACTTTAAAATAGCCCGCGAAGGGACGCCAACTTGGCGGATGTCCAAATATGGAAACGTTTCTGACGTCACGTGCAAACCAAGAATACCCAAGGTTTCGGCAAGTTCTGCTTTGGGTAATTTGGAAAATCGTTTCATGCGTCGCTATTTGGCAAGGGCTCTCAACTGTTTCATCGTTAGCGTGATCAGTAATATTTTATAAATGAAACGGATTCTCTAACTAGTTATATGACGGTTACATAATTTACAGTCGGCCTTCTGTCTGCTATGTTTGCATATTTGTGACCCACTACAATCTCTGCAAAAATAATTCTGTTTGTTGTGACCACATATGCCCTCAACACCACACAGCTTTCAAATGTGTTTCTGTTTTCCATGTATGCAAAAATATCGCTTAATGGGGATATCTAGTTGGTTGTATGGGTCTATATTAATGCTGAAGCTTTCAACATAGTCGAACTGTTCATTGTAGTGTTGTATTAATTGGAGCAATCTCTCGGTTATGTTGCGGAAGATGGCTGGGAGATGGCTGCTTCTACAGTGTTAAGTAATCAGTAGTTTCATCAAACCGCCTACTTGTAGGATTATCTACTTCGAATTTACAGCCTTATGTAAAGCCAACCTTTATGGATTTCTTTTGCTGCTTAATAAGACGTAGAACATTTGGCTTAATCCAACTATCTAATAGGTTTTATTTTTCGGTTCTAATCTATAGAAAATTTTGTCAGCTTGTTTCTTCGGGTTCTTAACTTGATTATTTACTGTCCGTTCCAATGGTTCAGAGTTGTAATATAAAATCCAATCAGCAAACTTGTAAATCTCCGATTCAATAGACTTCTTAGCTTTAGGCTCAACATATGGGGTTGGTTTTAAAATGGGGTTATTAATCACAAGAACTGATTTGTCTAGAATATTTAAGTTCTGCTATACAGTTTGGTTGACCATTTTTATCCTTATCTATACTGATCTCTTTAAGTAGTTTAAAATTCATTTTTCATTATAATATGTTATAACTTATTGATTGACTTGTTTAAACCGGTTTCTACTGGCCTTAGGTTGGTTTAGAAATAGTGTAAGAATTTACCCAGATTAGGCTGATAAGATTTTGATAATACTTTGATTAGCTTTTTGCGCTAGAATTTTCCTGGTTTAGATGATAATAAATTTTATTAATAATAAATATCTTTTCCTGAAAAATTTGATTGATTAGCGTTTTGTGATAGAAACGGCATTTCTCTACTACTCTTTTTCAGGATATCTTGGACCTCTAAAAACTCTTTGTCATGAGGAATTGAAGCTCCATAATTGTTTCTTTTTAAGTAGCGATCGATACTTCCAATAATAGCTCGGATTGACGAGGGTTCGTACTCCTCTGCATTTTTTTTCTTGACACCCAAGACAAACTCCATAAGAATATTTTGAAGCTCAGAAAACATCAGTGTTTCTATCTTTCGTTGCTAATTTATCGCTGCCAGGTATTCCCTAAAGATCCGAAGATGATGTTCGGTTTTCTCTAAAGTATTTTTTTCCATTTTCTTTTGAAAACTTCACCGAATCGTCGTCTGAAACCTCTCCGAACACTCCAGGAACCTCGAGGAAATTTGTTTGGACGCGCGCGTACATCCGGGACATTCGGTACGTAACTTTTTCATATCTTCACTGAGTGAAAACATGGAAAATATGAGTGGTTTAGTTTCCGGTAAAACACTCTAATCCACGTCATAACGTGTCATATTTTGTAGGCGATGAACCTACTGATCAATCCACGCGTAATCTACATGTACACAACAAATTTATAAATATACAAATATAGTGTAGCGCCATAAGGACTTGCGCTCATTGTACACATCAACCTCTCAACCTCGACTTTTGGGCAAATGTATTTCGAGCCATTGTCACCAATAATGGTGCAAACATGCAATGGTCTGAAGTTTGTCTGCTCTGCTTGGCTTAAAACTGCTCCATTCTGTACTCTCATCGGGTGCATGCATGCATGTGACTTTCATAGTTTAATATTTGGATTCCCTTCAAAACAAAGAAGACATGTGTGCTAGTTTTCGGAGGAACTAGGGACTTTAAGATACTATGACTACGGACTACGGACTACGGTCGGGACATGAATTGGGACTGGAACGAGACCTGAGCCTACCGTCGCGAGCTCACGACGGTGCGTAGTCGAAGGATTTCACGTAGTGGGGAATTTGGCGACGGTGAAAAGAAAGGTAGGAGAAAAATATAAATTTATTCCATCAAAATGAATAGAATCAGCTGTTCCACTTCCTTATCGACTATAGTTTTGAACCAATACGCATTCTAGGCGGTTTGTTCTCGGTCTCGAGTCTCGTTTTAGGCAGACATTTGGCGGCGTTTCGATTTCGAATAAAAGACACGACCGCCAAAATGCAATGTTAGTGAATTAGGTTTATTATATCAAATGAAGAGGATAAGTGGTTCCACCTATTATGTGGAACGAAGAAATTTACACATCCACTTATTTAGTACTTAGGGGTTCCAGTCTCGATTACATTTTAAATGGACATCTGGCGGAATTATTTACAATCCTGAATTCCTGCAGTCGAGAATTCAGGCGGTGAATGTGTTTAGTTTTACAATCCTGTCATGTTCTTGTGAAACGGAAACCCCGGCCCAACTATTCTTTTGCTGGATTTTCTCAGCAACTTAAAAATTCGCTAGAGGTTGCTGATGTCTTGTCTTTTCTCTTTGAGCAGAGTGAAAATGGCCTCATTTCAAGTGAATCTGTAAGTACTGTTTACACAATTTTATTTTATAGTATTAAAGAATTGATTGCTTTTGCTTTAGATATGATTAAATTAAATAAGTCTGAATGTTAAATAGTTGTTTTAGGTGGAACAAAACCCATTGATTGGGTTTTTCTTTTTGTCAAATAATTTTTCCTTTTTCCACCAACATGATTCCAACTCATGAGCAAGGATCCTCAAATTTGAGGAACAAGTAAGACTTGAACAAGTAAGACTCTTGACTACTTGGCAGCAAAGAGGGAGGATGACATCAAGCTACAAAAAGAGGAGATGCAGTTTTGAAAGGACCAACTAGAGCTTGGAAAGGAAGAGGTTGGAGAAAGAAGAGAGGAGGCAGTCACCAATACAAGAGCAGATGCTTTTGCAAAACCGGCAGATGCAGCAGCAAATGCAAATGATGATGGCTCTAATCCAACAAAATATGAGCAAGTGTTACGCTTTTACAGCACTGATCATAGACACATGCTAGGGTTCCTCAAAAAAAAAAAGAAAAAAAAAAAAAGAATCAGCTTAACCTGTTGACAGGCTTCTTATTCTTGTACATTTTGTTTCCCCATTTCAAGACAGTATACTTGATTGTTCTTTGTTTGCCAATAACACATAAAAAGATGTTCAATTTTTTTTATCAGACATCTACCCTTTTTGACCAAGAAAATGAAATAACTGACTCAGGTGCTAATTTGAGGATTTATACTAATAGTGTTACTGTGGAATACAAATATTGCTGAAAGGATGGTAACATGGTACACAATATGCTATACTGGATTGCCAAATAGTTATGAGAATGTCAAACCAAAGAGATTCCAGGCAGGTTAAGCCTCACTTGTCATTGTTTTCAAAGTCTCAGTGGTACTTTTACCTTCCAGTATGGCTGCTTTTCTACCTTGTGACATCCTGCTGCATATTCTTGTTATGCTGTTGTGTTGGACAAAATGTAGTTTGAACAGTCACTGGTATTTTTATTTCCAGGTCACAAGTTAGTTATTGACAAAAAAAAGAGAAAAAAATACATGTTGGAATACCTTGAGTGGCCATGAAAATTGCTGCACCCCTTGTTTGAGGACCATAGTTTCAGCTACCCATCCTGAAATTTCTGAGTTGCCCCTACCTACCTTGATCACTCTGAAATGTCCTCAAGACTACCCTGAATTCATGTTCACCCCCCTCCAGGAATTCTTTACTTTTATAATACCCACCCTAAAACTTAAACACTACTATAACTATCTGACCTGAGCACAGTGTCCTCAACAGAGGGGAAGACAGAATTTTTTTACAGGAAATAAACTGTTAGTGGAATAAGAAGGTTATAGGTTTATTATTAAAATTAATATATCCTTCACATTCTACTTTGAAGCTCCTAGTTTGCTTGTAAGGTTCAGTCTGAATTTCAGTGATTCATACAGTCTAAGACTGGGCCAACTAAGAAATAGTGTTCTATGCAAAATAGGTTTCAAGGCTAGGAGGCTCGACGTTAAAAAACTCAGATGTGTTATTCCCACAGAGTTATGTTAAGGCATTTCTCATGAGTGCACAAACTATATATTGCTACCACACAGCACTCATGCCAATCTTCAAGTTCTTCTTGTAGTCAATGAACTTAAAAGATCCACTTTGCTTACTCGAAACTCTGCCAAGCATTCATCCGAGCTCAGAGATTTGATGCTAATCTTCGTAATCCCAGTATGGATAGCATGCATTTTCCGACTCGTAAGCGTCATACAAAAGAAGAAACTCGTCTTCGTCAATTATTTCATCCGCCAGACAATGTACACGTGTTTCTCGGACTCTTTGGAAAGACATTTATGTTGTAAAAAAATATGCAAAAGCGAACACTGCTGCTTTACCGTAGTTTGTAGTCCGTAGTCTGCCAACTTGACTTCCTATTTTCGCGCCTTCAGTACTGTACTCGACCCAGTGCAAAGCGCGCGTCCAACCGTAGTCCGTAGTCAGTAGTCACCGTATCTTAAAGTCCCTACTGTCACGATTTTTCGATGCATTCGAACCATGGTAAGAGCACATCCGTTTTAAGAAGTAGTTACTTTAATCGCACCCAAGACAAGAGGGCCAAAATTTGAGGGGGCTTTTTTTGGCTCCTGGAAAATCCAAAGTCGCCCTAATGTTTTCCATATTGACACTATACATGGTCTAATTTGGCCCCGATCGATGCAAGGGTCGATTTGGCCCCAATTTTTGGTAGCAAATCAGCCCCATCTCAATAGGGTTGAATTGGCCCCAAAAACAGTACCGTTCTTGACTCACCCGTTTTGGCTACATTTTGGGGCCGAATTGGCTCTTAATTTTACAGTGCATGAACAAAGAAACCTTACCTAATCTCAAATTTTCTTAGTTTTTCGACTCGTGACGACTGAAGACAATTTCCAGCAGATTTCCCGCGGGTAATGCGTTAATTTTTTTGCAAGCAGTTGTTGATGCGGGTTATGGGAAGGTTCGGGTAATGCGATAATTTTTAAAGCTACCGGTATAGTTTAAAACCGTAAGCTAACCAGGAAAAAACAGATTGTAAGATCCATTAAAGATACTCTTCTTAAGACTCATGTATTGTCTTATCTATTTCGCTTTCATTGCTTATTGTAATAACAGACTTTCACAGCTGCTTAAGTTGTGTACATAACTGCGATGATCAATCAATGTCCTTACGTATTGCTCCGCAGCTTAAATATAAGGTCTTCCATATATATTCATTTGAATAACAGACTTTTCTGCTCTTGATGAAAGCTGAACAAATCAAAAGTCGATAAATTAACAAATCTTTTATCGCGTTTGTGCTACAGCTCGTTTTTGTTTAGTGAAAAAAAAAACATGTCTCAGTTACACGGGAATTGAACTTGAAAATAAATGAATTTAAACGTGAGAAAGCAGTCTTGAAAAGCACACAAAAAGTGATGCCAACAGGTTCATTTCATGGCTCCGCATAATTAAAGGCGCGACAAGGAAAGATGATTGTCGGCACGTGTGTAAACAAACATTCGCAGCACAAAATTTTACAATACCGCAATATTCGACGCATCAGTGAAATGTTCTTAGCTAGCACTGCCTTGAGTTAAAGAGTATAAGCCCGTTTCAAGCGATTTCTTACACTCAGTAGATCCTGAGATATCAATTTTTTTGAGAACAGATTTTTACAAGCGCCATTATTCTCAATGAAACATCGAAAACAATGCTTGTGAAAATTTATTAATTGCACGCAGAAGGAGACCATGTCACCAAAAACAAGGGATGATGTTTTTACTTGATTAAAAAGGTAACTGACAACAATTTACAATCTCCGATCATTTATGGTATGTGTAGCTACGTGTAGTTTTGAGTCAATATGCCCGGTGTAAAACGTGCACGTCAGAGTCTCAAGATGATTTTGGAGCTCGCTTTTCGCTAGTCAAATTAAAATTGTTATTTAGGGGTGCGGGTTATCTGCCAGTGCGGGTAATCTGTTGAAAGTTTTTTCTCGCTATTGGAAAAATTGACTGATGCGGGTAATCTGCCGCGCGAGTAAACGGCCGGAAATTACGGGGTAGTTCACGAATGTGATTACGACGGGTCAGGCCTTTGACATTGATCAACGACGCATTCAGGGTGTTTGATTCTTTTTCCGGGTTAATTTACTTAAACCCATACACGATTTCAAAGGAATTTGCCATTTGGTTTCAGTGCCGTAGACAACAACACACGTAAACACAGGTAAAATATAACGAATACTTAGGGAAACCTTCAGTGGTAGCCTGAATCTGAAGTAATCTTAACTTTAGTCAGCTCCTGTCAACTATATCAAACACACTCCTTATAATCTACGATTAGTCGCCTAGCTTGTTTTCTTACTCCGGTCAATTCAATTCGGGTTGTGCGGCTTCAGTCAAACATTTGACTCGGACAACCGAGTAGTCCAATGTAATGTGGTAGAGTTGATAGACGTCCCATTTCACATGCACTCGAATCTAATGCATAAATTATATTTATTAGTTATATTTACCCGGAACTACACAATCTTAAGCTAAAAAGTGCTTGGAAATTTGGCGGGACTGTGTTTTCACGAATTAATTCTGCCGGGCGACCTCCTAATACCAGCAATAATGTGTAGAGGACAATAGGTAGTGTTTGGCTCATGCTTCCCTGTAACAAAGTACACATGACTTAACACGACTGACTGAGGAGCGTTTTTCAGTCGTATGTGGTGTTCCGTGTTCGAGGAAGAAGAGCAAACGCCAGGCTGGAAGGCCGGCAGAAGAGTAGCTCAACACAAATCATGGTAAGAAGGCAAAGGTCACGCAGTTGTGAAATCGTTTGTGCGCCATATTAGCTTTACATCCGAGAGTTTTCGTAAGGAGTCGATTCAGTTAGGTACATGTGAAATGCGACGTTTATCACGACGATAAGTCGACTTCAATTTTAGAATGCGATGTTTATAACAAATGGAACTGATTTTTCAATTTTATTCAACTAAAAAAACAGAATTTGGTTCCGGTACATATGAAATGCCACTTTTATCATCGGCCTAATTTTGACAGGCGACCTCTCATTCAGTCAACCATAATGGCTGACGTTTGAAACGCATTCAAGATTTGCATACAAATTGTGCCAAAATGTTGTTATTGTACTACCAATGCTTCTATGCTTAGTTCAGAGAAATATTTCTAAAATGTTCGATACCTCTCAAAACTGGTTTTCACAAGCGAAGGAGTCGGGGAACGCTTACAAGTCGAAAGCGGAGTTACGATGTCGAAGACACGGAAGCGAAAGATCCATTTCACTTCTTCCTGCGCCTTCGATTTTGAATCCAGTCTTTGGCCACAGAAACTCGATCTTCATGAACTAATCTTTTAAACAATTTACTGAAACGCTCTATCAATTCGTTGTTGTGAATGGCGCTAAATTTATCTTCGGTTTCAAGTATAGTCGAATTCAGCGGTTGGGAAAAGCAGAGAAGCAGTAAAACAACATAAATAAATGTTAAATGTCAATACTTACGGCTTTCTTTGGGGCTTTCACAGTAATTGGGCAAGGTTAAGAAGACTGATGCTGCAAGAAGTAGTACTAGTTGTAGGCTGAACCATGAAACGGAGGGGGCTTTCCATTCACCGAAAATTTTCGACTTAAATTTTCGAAAATTTCTGTCTCGAATGGAACGGGCTTATTCTCGGCCGTCACTTGGTCAGTTTTTGCCCCAGGCTTCTTGATGCCGCTTTTCACATGTATTCAAAATGGCAGGTGTTTTAAAAATTTACGCAGCAACCGATCATGGGCGATTCTGATCCTATTTTTATTTTTAATTCGCTCTAGTTCGATGATGAAAACGAAATACCCTTTCTGGCTGTAGTTTCGTGCTTCATGCGGAGAAGTCGAAACGGTATAAATGGCTTCATGCAAGAGACGGCTCCTTGGTAGTCGCAGTCGGAATTTTGTTTTCTTTTCTTCCAAAGAGCATGCGAGGAGACTGGACAACAGTCCGACTGGAAGCTTCTGAATGGAACACAAGAATTTTCGAAAATACCGAAATCTCCAATTTCGGGAACACTGAAAAGGTCGTCCTAAATTTTCGAAAATCTTTTCCGGAAAAGATCTGTTCCATTCGTTTCGTGCGCGAAATTTTCCAAAATTTCGTCGAATGGAAAGGACCCAGAATCTGTAGAGGTCTTGAACTTCCTAACACAGTCCAATTTTGCGTCATGCTGCAAGGTACGAATGGTTTGAAACTCGATTGGTGTCACCCCAAACACCCTCCCACCTCCGTAGTTTTGAACTTTGAAACCGTCGCTTGTGGCCTCTTCCAATAAAATTAAATGCAAGCAGTTTGGTCGCCAAAAGGGGGGCAGCGCACACTTCACAATCCGTCAGAAGGAGGTCACGTCGGAATCTCCCCCAATGATTAAATCCGATGTCATCCGAGTCGTCTTCGTGTTCACGGCCGAAATTAGCATTCTGAACCAGCAGTCATCGTGGAAGACAGATCTTCTATTTTTCGATAAAGCATAATAAAATTTGAAGGCAGATGGAAAACGTCATTTTCAGGGATGGCTAATTACAACTACAAAGGCACGACATCAGATGGCAATTTTTCATATCACCGGAGCTTCAGAGGTTACGGTTGACTGAATCTTCAGACAAAGGACGTGCCACGCACAAAATGACGGAATTTTTTTTTTTGTTCTACAGTCTAGTCAGCGCTATTGCTTTCCCGATTATCCAAGGAAATTCTATTTTTTCCATCACAGCATGAAAAAGCAAATTTACGTTGGCATAAAGACCACGTAAACGTAACGTAAAGTATGGATATACGCGACTTTACGCTAACTTTACGAAACGTAAAGTTGAGCTTTACGCTACCTTTAATGGAGGGCGTAAAGTTGCGTAAAAGAACAGCTTAACGCTTGACGTAAATTTGGCGTAAATGTGTCGTAAAGTCGATTTTAAACAACAGCGAAAATCCAGTTTAAAGGCACTGTAAAGGTTAATTTATGCTACTTTACAGAGCATTAATTGTTTTTTCTTCTTACAAAGTTCACCAGTATCACGCTCCCAAACCCGACTTTAGCCTGCCATTGTTCCGCAGGAAGCTAAAATCTTGATCAAGAGTTATGAAGATAGTTTATGAAGATCGGGGAGAAATTTCGTGGGCTTATTCGTCTTAAAATGCAGCGAGCTCACCTATTGCTCAGCTATTATATAAAAACACCATCAGAGCGGCAACTTTATTCTTATGAACAAGATAACAAAGGACGTGAAGCTAATACCAGACGCCAACAAGAATACTTGATGATCCCAAAACCTCTGCTGCTGAGCGAGAGAACGCTAACTGAATTATGAGTGAGGAACCCTCTGCAATCGAGCAAAACAATCGACAGGCTTAAGCCACCCGAGAGCGAAAGGCAATGAGGGATCGCGTCAAGTACATCTTTAAGAAATATGGTTTTACTGCCTTTGCTGTACTCAGTGCGGTGGGCGCTGTTATTGGTGTTATTGTGTCTAATCTAAAGAATGGATTAACTAGTGTCGCAAAGGGTGTTGGCAATGGCTTAAAGGAGCTTGGAAAGAAGATTGGACAAATATTACCTAGAATGATAGGGGCAATAGCTAGTTTCATCTTCCGAAATGCGGGGGAGGTTGTTGGATTTTTAGCTAAAAACGCGTGGCTCTTAATTGTCGCTGTGGTTGTATATGTTGTAAAGCAGTATAAACGGAAGAAGTAATTTGAAGACTTCTTAACTAGGTTATTACAATGGACGAATACAGTGGAATCTGTCCACAGCTAACTCCATAGTTACCTACAAAAATATAAACAATAACGGAAACAATTTCAGTCTCCAAAAATCATGTAAGGTATTGCAAAACCTTGAACGGGAAAAAGCATACCCGGCTAAGAAAACTAATTGTATGGCGAACGGGTAGAATTTCTGTCTTACTCTCAGGAACTGGATTAGCATTATCTCTAACAGGCTTTGATGCCTCGGTAGGTGCTCCCATTGGAGCAGTTGGTGCATTAATTGGTGTTATTTTTACTACCTCTGGAGTAAAATTATCTAGAAAGATAGCTAAACACGAACGGAGAAACCAATTAGCTATGTCGAAGGTAAACACATTAAAAGATATGGTCTCTATGCACTATCAGATAATAAGATATCTGATGAAGAATTCTTTGTAATCATGGCTGAAGCAACAGAATACAATAATGTGAAGTATGATATTGGAGTCAAAGCTATGAATAAAGAAAAAAAAAAAGCTCCACATATTCCAGAGCTTCGGACTCAGATTCCGAAGGAGATGCTAGAAGAAATTTCAAAGAACGCAAAATGAAAATATTGTTCGAGAGATCACCCGTAGGATTTATTTATGAGATTGGTTGTTTCAAGTCTTAAAAAACGTTATGGTGGAGAATTAAAGATGAGTTTACTTGATGAATTTAACAAGAATTTGGGTTTACTTCGTGAATTTAAAAGAGATATCTAAAGGCAGATATTTCTAAGTTTAAGTTTGTTCCGGACAACTATGGTGGATATATTTACTCGAAATACAATAGACTTACTATAATGAGTTGTGATGACTGATCCATGGACTGATGATATTAGCCCGGAAATGAAGGTTAAAGTGAACAAAAATCTTGGTATTAATGATTCGTTTCCCGATAGTTTTAAATTGAACAAAGATCTTGGTATTAATGCGTCGTTCCCCGGTAGTTTAAAATTAACGGATAAAACCTATCCTATACCTGCTATAAGTTTTGACGAGTCAGCGGATGACATCACAACCCTATTAACTAATTCGGATATTTATGAGACACTTATACAAAAGTTCTCAGTGAATATGCGGGATAATTTCAAATCGGTTATTGTGACTTTCAGATCTGCTAAACAAAGTAAAAAATGGCTAAATGGTCCTGGTTTTAACTATTGGTCTCAGCAATTAAACTTTGCGGCCTGATGTGCTACACCAGGTTGTCGTATTAGTCTACAGGAGAGCAAGGATTATCCGCCTGTGGTATGTAGCTTCATTAAATCTCACATTGACTTTACAAGCAGAAGAATTTTATGTGAATTGAGTTGCCCACTATCTGATGATCCTTGATTTAATCGGATAAATAATCCATACAATAAGGTTGCTTACCAAAGACTATTCCATGAATTTGGTTTATCTACCAATCCCGATTTTAGGTGGAGTAGTGGAAGGAATTATGGATTAGGTGATATATTTGTATTTTACCCAGGTGATGGACCTGGTTCTAGTTATTAGAACCTACATGCTGTTAGAGGATATGATATTGAGGCTAATTTATGGCCGAGTAATTCACATCTCTTTTCCAAATGAAGGTGGAACACAAAACATTGGAAAATTAGTTAGTTTCTTACGTAATGATGATCTTGCAGGCGTACGATATTCTTGGTTTGTTCTGTTAAGGGTGAAGGGTTGACTAGAGCTGGTTTAAGTAGATTAAGTCGATAGGTAGAGGCCTTTGTTTGTTTGTAACTCAAGTTAGTACAAGATCACCAATACTTGGAAATGGTGGAGCGGCTGTGGAGACACAACAACAATTTATAACACTCTTTGAATCTAGTATCATTGGAAACTATATATCTTAATCAGTTCAACGCCGCCAGTTAGCCTTTTAGCAAGCAAAATTAAGGTTGGATTTAGCTGTTGCTCCTGACCTATGGTTAATGCCTAGAAATATGATAATAAATACAGAAAGTGTGACTGGTTATAATAATTTATAAAATAACTGAGATAGTACGTGTGATCTGATTGGTCAAAAACCTATGGTTTATTATACCGGTAAACCCATAGAAAAAGGCATCCGGACCACGAGCCATAAACAAAACCCGCTATTGATCTGCAAAGAACGATTTTAGAAAGGCTAAAAAACAGAACAAGTTACTTACCCAGCCCTTCTTAATCTTAAAGGCGTTGGTTTCCACATTTTATTACTGAGGGTCACAATTCCCGACTGCCATAGCTTTAGAAGTTGTAAAGTACAAAGCTGGAAAGCAGTTCACATTCCACGGCGATGCCAACTTTCAGAGAAAGACAACAACTGTGTGAATTTCTGGTGTAGAAAGTCTCTAGGAAAACTAAACCAAGTGCCAATCAGCAACAAAACGGATAGTTTTAGCATTCTTGATTTATTTTATGTCAAAATTAAATTCCTTAATGAAAGAAATTGTTCCAAAAAGAGATCTCAGATCAAGATATGGTTCAAAACTGGCCGCTGTAGGTTGTAAACAAGCTGCCAACAATGATGAAAGATGTTAGAGTTTCGGGCTGGTTTTTTCCAACATTTGCACAAATTATTCCGTGATATTGATGCCATAACCTACCTCAAACCACCTGACTTCACAAATCGAAAAATATTAACGCCAATATGTGGCTACGGCAAAGAAACCTTTCTTCGACATAATTCCATCGGTCGCTGTACGAGCATATAAAGTTACATGCGACAACTTCGCAAATGCAGCCACGTCGTTACCGCAGCATTTCTTGATCACAATAAAGTTCAGAAAACAGATCTTAGACCACTGTGGCTTGTAAAAAGTGAATGAAGTCGTCCATTACAATAGCTGCCACTTCCGTCTGTAAGCACGAAATTCTTTCGGATCGACTCAACAAAATACAGCTGCGAGGTACAATTAATTTCTACTTCTGTAGTAAACAAACCACGAATATGTGTTGACTTTTCCTGTAAAACAGCTTTTATAAGTTACCATGAAATGAGTGCAAAAACTCGTGTTTTGAAGTGCTGCTGTTTGTTGTTTGACTGAACTGAGTTTTCAGAAAGTTCAGCGCTATTAAATCGTGAGTCATGATTGGCTTATGATGACTTTAGAGAGAAGACATGACTTGATCACGGTACTAAATCATACTTTTTACCTCAAAGACTCCATTCTACTAGAAGTTATTTTATAAAAGCAATAGATCACACTTTATATGGGTTTACCGGCGTGATAACCCTCGAGAACACTCGAAAAGCTTGTAAATCACTCGCCTTCGGCTCGTGATTTACAAGTTCTTCTCGTGTTCTCCCAACATCCCGCGTGGGTTATCACGCCGGTAAACCCATAGAAAGTGTGATCTATTTCTTAAAAGCTTTATAGTTTGCACCCAGAGATATGACCTTTGGAGTTAATAAATTGGTTAAACACTGAGACTGAATCTGAAGGAAGAAAGCATAATTTAGTTCATTAAAAGGTACATTTACCGCATAGATCTGAGGTTAGAGAGGAAACTAAGCATGAAGAACCAAAACCGGAACTGGATGATAGTAAGGTACTTGCAATGCCTACCGCAACTAACTCTCAGGATGAGATTAATCTTATCATGATGACTATTGCTATTGGAGGATTAGCATGTTTTTCTATTTCGATAAATGAGATTATCTGAAAGTATAAGATATTTTGTACTTTTCAGACTTTTGGACCTGGAATTGATTCATCTGGCATATTTTGGGTCCCTGATTTAACCCATTCTAGACCGGGGAAGGGGGGGCCTTTGAGGCCCTACCGAAATTTAACAGCTCGTATCTCCTAAACCAGGAAAGCTAGGACCACCAAACTTGATGACTTTTCCTAAAATTTATCTGGAAACATTTCTATGTTGGTTATGAATGTCTGTCATTTTTGGTGTTTCCCTGGTAACCGATTCGTCACAGGTATATTTTCCAAATTTTGAAATGAGTATTTTTTTGGACATATTGTTTACAATTTCACAATTGCACTGGTCTTTTCACACTGATTCATCAATAAATCACTAATTGAATAGTAGTTAATACAATTTATGACCATTGTATGCAAATTAGATGAATTCATGGATTTTTAATTAGCAAAAACAAAGATGGCGGACAATATTTTTAGTTTCATGAGAACATTTCTAATATTAGATAAGTAAATACCATGATTTGATTATACAAATGTTTGATAAACTATAATTAGTTGTTTCCAGTCAATTGATGTATGTTTTTAAACATTATTATGCAGAAAAGAATAACTGAAAAATTCCAAGATGGCGGATCCAAGATGGCGGATCCAAGATGGCGGATCATAAGAAATAAAACAATTTACTAAACTTGATTTTTTTTTGTAAACCTTTTATCACAAACACTACACACTTTTTGTTAAACATTGTTCAAGAAAATTGCTATTTTCTGGCGAGTAAGTATGACACTGATCTTTTGGAAATCTATGGAGAATTGCATTTTGGGATAGTTTAAAAATGCATTGTGGGTAACCAAAATGGCGATTGACATTTAGGCTTACCCGAACTCTGATTTGTAATGATCTTGTAATGATTACCTACATTTTATGTATACTTTGAAAAGTCATAAAGTTATGCCATTACACATACATACATATGACGTCATCATGACGTATATATTAATCGCCAATTATGTGAACAATGCTTCAGATATACAACACTGTTATTAGTAACATTTATCTTGCTCAGTTTTATGTTATAACGTTTAATGCCTAAAAGAGAAAAAAATATCGTATTTTACAATAAAATACAAGAGATGACGTCATAAAAAGAATGTATTACGTCATCATGACGTCAAGCTACCTGTGTAGATTGTTTTTGGCCTATACACCTTTCACTGTAAATGTGGGGGTCATACGACCATTCGTTAACGAGATACGGAGGGGGGGGCCCCCCGGGCAAAACAGGCAAAAAAAAGCCCGGTCTAGATAGGGTTAATTCTTGGTTTGCACGCACGTGACAACAGTCACGTGATTTTTCTTTGTCCACCATGTTGGCATCCCTCAAATGTAAACAAATCTCTTCATTTTAGTCATTTCACTATTGTGCTTTGCGCTATGGTTGATTGTGGACGGAAAACTGGAAAAGGGAAAGCGGTTGCCATGTTTCGAATTCCTGCAATTATTACTCATCAAGGCAACGAAACGGAAGAGCTCACGAGAGAGAGAAGAATGCGATGGATTTCTGCGATAAGCCGAGATGATCTGACCGAACTAAAGCTTCAAAACGAAAGGGTATGTAGCCGACATTTCGTTTCAGGAAAGCCTGCACAATCGTGGGATAAATTTAATATCGACTGGGTGCCGACCCTTAATCTTGGGCATACGAAGAATACAAACACAATCCGAGAACATGGAAGCATCAGTAGCAAGAGCTGAGAGAGCAAAGAGGAGAAGACAGAGTGCCATCGAACAACAAGAGCACGAGGTCGCAGAAAAACGGCGAGCCCTCCATGATACTGGCAAGCCTGTCTCCGAAATAAACTTCGTTGATGAGGAACTATCACATCATGAAGATGTTCACAAAGAGGTAACACACAATTTGTGCCAGGATTTCGAAGCAGATTGTTATGTTCAAACCACGATGGACACAGAGAGCGGTCAAGATGCCACAAAAACTGAACAGGCAACACTTGTTGATGCAGAAACCCAGACGGAAGAATTTGATAACAAAGTAATCGGGCACGATGCCACGGAAACTGAACAGGCAACAATGCTTGATGAAGAAACCCAAACAGAAGAGTTTGATTATTTATTCCAGAGACCGAATCGTTTTTCACCCCCAGACATTGATTTCTTTGATACAAACGACAAAATTGGCTTTTACACCGGTTTACCCACCAAAGAAATCCTAATTACAACCTTCCAGCATGTGGCACCTCATGTTCCTCGACGGTCCACAACACTAAATAATTTCCAGGAATTTGTGTTAGTACTGATGAAATTGAGACTTAATATGCCCTTTCAAGAACTTGCATTTCGATTTGGTGTGAACGTCACCACCATTTCAAGGATTTTTTCGTGTTGGATTATGGTGATGGACGTTCGCCTGGCCCCACTAATTTTCTCGCCAGAAAGAGATCAACTCTGGAAGACTATGCCGGCTTGCTTTCAATATTCATTTGGCAAGAAAGTAACAGTAATTATTGACTGTTTCGAAGTATTTATTGAAAAACCCTCTACTCGTCTGACTCGAGCTCAAACATTTTCCAACTACATGCATCATAACACAATCAAAATTTTTATTGGTATTACTCCACAAGGTTCCATCTCTTTTGTTTCTGAATCATGGGGAGGGCGCACCTCCGATAAGTTTTTAACAGAAAACTGCGGATTTTTGGACAAGCTTGTGCCAGGGGATGTAGTCTTGGCAGACAGGGGCTTCGCGGTGGCAGAGAGTGTGGGCATGAGACAGGCACTACTGGTAATTCCAGCATTTACTAAAGGAAAAAGTCAATTGGACCCAGTAGATGTTGAAAAAACTAGAGGGATTGCAAATGTTAGGATTCATGTTGAGAGAGTAATTGGATTGTTGCGCAGGAAATATACCATTCTTCAAGGTACTCTTCCAACTGATTTTCTTGTATCTAGTCAGAATGCCCCACCGGTCATTGACCGCATCATCCGAGTTTGTGCAGCTCTTGTTAATTTATGTCCACCAATAATACCATATGACTAGGAATTTTGTTGCATCAGGACAGCTCTGCCAGGTTGTTCAAAGCACTCAAGAGCTAATCCTGGATAAGAGCAAATTTTCATCTCTGTTATGTAACTTTTCAGTGAGGTTTTCCAGTTATGTGTTTTGACCAGTAGTCTTAGTCTCTGTAGTCACATGAGATGGCTAGAAACATTAAGAGAAAAATTCTAGAGAAAACAAATCAAGATGAGCAGAAATCAGCTTTCAAACAACCTGGCTCAGTTTTCTAGTCTCCTTTTTCGATAATAACCCATTATCTAGCTGGTGTTTAAGGAATGAACCTTATGCATGATCACATCAGACAGGCAAATTTCACCACCAGGCCTTGTTTGTAAGCACAATTTTTCTGCACTCTTTGTGCGTGTGTATTCTTTTCAATTCTACTGCCTTGGGAATTCATTTGTGCAAAACTTTGCAATCTTGCAATTTCAAAATGAGGCTTAGTGATGAAATTTGCTCGTCTGACGTAAACATGAATTAGGGTTATTGGTAAATCTTTTAAGCCCCAATAGTGACCAGCAGGTAATTTCTTCTAACATTACCATTGCTATCAAACATGCAGGTAATGAGAATGAGTGAAATGATCCCTAAAGATGAAATGTTTTGATGTTTGAATAAATGCTCCCTAGCTGTACCATACAAAATATGGGGAGAGTAGTAAGGCGAATATACATGTTGATATTGGGGCTTGAAGGCTTAAAGTGCAAGGAACTTCACAGGTGCCACCCAACATTAATTGGCTAATCACAGGCAATATGTACAGCAAAAAGTGTCACATTTTTTTGTTCATTTGCCAATCATGAGTGGAGCTAAATAAAACTTCTGACAACACACTTAATATACAGCTCATGCTCTAAGATAGTTAACTCAGGGTTTTCTATGACATGTAAATACAAGCCAGAGACATGCTCTTTAGCTGTAAAAAGTGAAAGTGACACAAAACAGCAAGGAGAACAGGTCCTCTCAGATGCAAATATTATGGAGAGGTAGTTTACGTAATAAATCATTTCCTTAAAATTTTGAATAATTGTATCTGTGGGACCCCTATGGTTACCTGTGGGACCCTCAAACTTTGGTCAAAGGATTCTTAGGGCCTCTGTAATGAAAATTTTGGAAAATCCTGGTTAATTGATTTCACAAACATGGAAATTGAGTAATTGCACCAGCTTTAAAGCAGGCCACTAAATGTGCACGCATTCTAGTGGTGTCAAAAGTAATGTCTTGAGGATCATATCCAAACACAAGACTTGTTGCAAAAGCAATTGCAAATAATCCACAATCACTAGCATTTATTTGTTGCTGGACAGGTGCATACACGAGCTCTTTGAAACTGTCTGCTAATATACTTTGGGCCTGATCCTCAACTTCTTGTGAGATTATGTCATGAAAAAGACTCAAAAAGTTTAACTTTACCAAGGGAGCATCCTATTGTGCTTATACAGACCCAATGGTCCCTTCCAGTATGTAATATTTAAACAAATTCACTAGAAACTATGCTGAAATTTCGCACTGGGCCTAATGTTGGACGTTGAAAACCTTCAATCAGAGGGTTTACTTTCTGTAAAAGAACCTGTGCACTTTGAATAATTGAGCAATCAAGCCATTACCATTTGGGGCTACATAATTCTCTCCTTTCACCGATACTGTCAATTTTTGCATCCAAATCCGCTTTTAGTTTTCTTGCTGACGAGAAGTCTATGTCTCGCACTCTAGCACAATGAACTTCTTTCACATAGCTGGGCAAAAGCCACGTACATTTCACTTGTGTACAAGACAATTTACCAAGGATTCTTGTCCAAGCTTCGATATAAAATAACACACTCGCTACGTGGGAGCATGACTCCGCCATCCCGGTTTTACATCCCAAACAATGTGCTGAATTTATCGTGCCATCTTTATCGGCAATGACCCAAATTGAAATTAAAGGATCGTTCATTCGCTGTGAATGTCTCATCTTTCCTGTCACAATGTACTTTTCACGAACAACGCAGCCCTGGACGCTGGTAATAAACACCGACACCATGAAATTGTAAGCTTCCAAACTCTTGTATGCCTTAAACTGCTGCTTGGTATAGAAGCTGGTTTCAAGGACCAAATAGCTCAGCAAATCCGTCGCTTCCACCGGAGGGAGACACTCCGAGCTGAAATGTTCGTCGGGAATAGTAATGGGATTTACAGCAATAACAGCGACTTTTTCAAGATATCTTCGTTTCACATTTCAATCAAGGCTTTTGCAATAATCCGATATTATCGGTACCTTACTACAAAGTTCATCAACATTACTACTAAGTTTGTCAAAGGACGAAATTAATTCATTTTCAGCAAACTCCATTGCACTCTTCTAGCTAGCGGTGGCATATGTAAACACTTTAAAATAGCCCGCGAAGGGACGCCAACATGGCGGATGTCCAAATATGGAAACGTTTCTGACGTCACGTGCAAACCAAGAATACCCAAGGTTTCGGCAAGTTCTGCTTTGGGTAATTTGGAAAATCGTTTCATGCGTCGCTATTTGGCAAGGGCTCTCAACTGTTTCATCGTTAGCGTGATCAGTAATATTTTATAAATGAAACGGATTCTCTAACTAGTTATATGACGGTTACATAATTTACAGTGGGCCTTCTGTCTGCTATGTTTGCATATTTGTGACCCACTACAATCTCTGCAAAAATAATTCTGTTTGTTGTGAGCACATATGCCCTCAACACCACACAGCTTTCAAATGTGTTTCTGTTTTCCATGTATGCAAAAATATCGCTTAATGGGGATATCTAGTTGGTTGTATGGGTCTATATTAATGCTGAAGCTTTCAACATAGTCGAACTGTTCATTGTAGTGTTGTATTAAATGGAGCAATCTCTCGGTTATGTTGCGGAAGATGGCTGGGAGATGGCTGTTTCTACAGTGTTAAGTAATCAGTAGTTTCATCAAACCGCCTACTTGTAGGATTATCTACTTCGAATTTACAGCTTTATGTAAAGCCAACCTTTATGGATTTCTTTTGCTGCTTAATAAGACGTAGAACATTTGGCTTAATCCAACTATCTAATAGGTTTTATTTTTTGGTTCTAATCTATAGAAAATTTTGTCAGCTTGTTTCTTCAGGTTCTTAACTTGATTATTTACTGTCTGTTCCAATGGTTCAGAGTTGTAATACAAAATCCAATCAGCAAACTTGTAAATCTCCGATTCAATAGACTTCTTAGCTTTAGGCTCAACATATGGGGTTGGTTTTAAAATGGGGTTATTAATCACAAGAACTGATTTGTCTAGAATATTTAAGTTCTGCTATACAGTTTGGTTGACCATTTTTATCCTTATCTATACTGATCTCTTTAAGTAGTTTAAAATTCATTTTTCATTATAATATGTTATAACTTATTGATTGACTTGTTTAAACCGGTTTATACTGGCTTTAGGTTGGTTTAGAAATAGTGTAAGAATTTACCCAGATTAGGCTGATAAGATTTTGATAATACTTTGATTAGCTTTTTGCGCTAGAATTTTCCTGGTTTAGATGATAATAAATTTTATTAATAATAAATATCTTTTCCTGAAAAATTTGATTGATTAGCGCTTTATGATAGAAACGGCATTTCTCTACTACTCTTTTTCAGGATATCTTGGACCTCTAAAAACTCTTTGTCATGAGGAATTGAAGCTCCATAATTGTTTCTTTTTAAGTAGCGATCGATACTTCCAATAATAGCTCGGATTGACGAGGGTTCGTACTCCTCTGCATTTTTTTTTTTGACACCCAAGACAAACTCCATAAGAATATTTTGAAGCTCAGAAAACATCAGTGTTTCTATCTTTCGTTGCTAATTTATCGCTGCCAGGTATTCCCTAAAGATCCGAAGATGATGTTCGGTTTTCCCTAAAGTATTTTTTTCCATTTTCTTTTGAAAACTTTACCGAATCGTCGTCTGAAACCTCTCCGAACACTCCAGGAACCTCGAGGAAATTTGTTTGGACGCGCGCGTACATCCGGGACATTCGGTACGTAACTTTTTCATATCTTCACTGAGTGAAAACATGGAAAATATGAGTGGTTTAGTTTCCGGTAAAACACTCTAATCCACATATTAACGAGTCATATTTTGTTAGGGATAAACCTACTGACCAATCCACGCGTAATCTACATGTACACAACAAATTTATAAATATACAAATATAGTGTAGCGTCATAAGGACTTGCGCTCATTGTACACATCAACCTCTCAACCTCGACTTTTGGGCAAATGTATTTCGAGCCATTGTCACCAATAATGGTGCAAACATGCAATGGTCTGAAGTTTGTCTGCTCTGCTTGGCTTAAAACTGCTCCATTCTGTACTCTCACCGGGTGCATGCATGCATGTGACTTTCATAGTTTAATATTTGGATTCCCTTCAAAACAAAGAAGACATGTGTGCTAGTTTTCGGAGGAACTAGGGACTTTAAGATACTATGACTACGGACTACGGACTACGGTCGGGACATGAATTGGGACTGGAACGAGACCTGAGCCTACCGTCGCGAGCTCACGACGGTGCGTAGTCGAAGGATTTCACGTAGTGGGGAATTTGGCGACGGTGAAAAGAAAGGTAGGAGAAAAATATAAATTTATTCCATCGAAATGAATAGAATCAGCTGTTCCACTTCCTTATCGACTATAGTTTTGAACCAATACGCATTCTAGGCGGTTTGTTCTCGGTCTCGAGTCTCGTTTTAGGCAGACATTTGGCGGCGTTTCGATTTCGAATAAAAGACACGACCGCCAAAATGCAATGTTAGTGAATTAGGTTTATTATATCAAATGAAGAGGATAAGTGGTTCCACCTATTATGTGGAACGAAGAAATTTACACATCCACTTATTTAGTACTTAGGGGTTCCAGTCTCGATTACATTTTAAATGGACATCTGGCGGAATTATTTATAATCCTGAATTCCTGCAGTCGAGAATTCAGGCGGTGAATGTGTTTAGTTTTACAATCCTGTCATGTTCTTGTGAAACGGAAACCCCGGCCCAACTATTCTTTTGCTGGATTTTCTCAGCAACTTAAAAATTCGCTAGAGGTTGCTGATGTCTTGTCTTTTCTCTTTGAGCAGAGTGAAAATGGCCTCATTTCAAGTGAATCTGTAAGTACTGTTTACACAATTTTATTTTATAGTATTAAAGAATTGATTGCTTTTGCTTTAGATATGATTAAATTAAATAAGTCTGAATGTTAAATAGTTGTTTTAGGTGGAACAAAACCCATTGATTGGGTTTTTCTTTTTGTCAAATAATTTTTCCTTTTTCCACCAACATGATTCCAACTCATGAGCAAGGATCCTCAAATTTGAGGAACAAGTAAGACTTGAACAAGTAAGACTCTTGACTACTTGGCAGCAAAGAGGGAGGATGACATCAAGCTACAAAAAGAGGAGATGCAGTTTTGAAAGGACCAACTAGAGCTTGGAAAGGAAGAGGTTGGAGAAAGAAGAGAGGAGGCAGTCACCAATACAAGAGCAGATGCTTTTGCAAAACCGGCAGATGCAGCAGCAAATGCAAATGATGATGGCTCTAATCCAACAAAATATGAGCAAGTGTTACGCTTTTACAGCACTGATCATAGACACATGCTAGGGTTCCTCAAAAAAAAAAAAAATAAAAAAAAAAAGAATCAGCTTAACCTGTTGACAGGCTTCTTATTCTTGTACATTTTGTTTCCCCATTTCAAGACAGTATACTTGATTGTTCTTTGTTTGCCAATAACACATAAAAAGATGTTCAATTTTTTTTATCAGACATCTACCCTTTTTGACCAAGAAAATGAAATAACTGACTCAGGTGCTAATTTGAGGATTTATACTAATAGTGTTACTGTGGAATACAAATATTGCTGAAAGGATGGTAACATGGTACACAATATGCTATACTGGATTGCCAAATAGTTATGAGAATGTCAAACCAAAGAGATTCCAGGCAGGTTAAGCCTCACTTGTCATTGTTTTCAAAGTCTCAGTGGTACTTTTACCTTCCAGTATGGCTGCTTTTCTACCTTGTGACATCCTGCTGCATATTCTTGTTATGCTGTTGTGTTGGACAAAATGTAGTTTGAACAGTCACTGGTATTTTTATTTCCAGGTCACAAGTTAGTTATTGACAAAAAAAAGAGAAAAAAATACATGTTGGAATACCTTGAGTGGCCATGAAAATTGCTGCACCCCTTGTTTGAGGACCATAGTTTCAGCTACCCATCCTGAAATTTCTGAGTTGCCCCTACCTACCTTGATCACTCTGAAATGTCCTCAAGACTACCCTGAATTCATGTTCACCCCCCTCCAGGAATTCTTTACTTTTATAATACCCACCCTAAAACTTAAACACTACTATAACTATCTGACCTGAGCACAGTGTCCTCAACAGAGGGGAAGACAGAATTTTTTTACAGGAAATAAACTGTTAGTGGAATAAGAAGGTTATAGGTTTATTATTAAAATTAATATATCCTTCACATTCTACTTTGAAGCTCCTAGTTTGCTTGTAAGGTTCAGTCTGAATTTCAGTGATTCATACAGTCTAAGACTGGGCCAACTAAGAAATAGTGTTCTATGCAAAATAGGTTTCAAGGCTAGGAGGCTCGACGTTAAAAAACTCAGATGTGTTATTCCCACAGAGTTATGTTAAGGCATTTCTCATGAGTGCACAAACTATATATTGCTACCACACAGCACTCATGCCAATCTTCAAGTTCTTCTTGTAGTCAATGAACTTAAAAGATCCACTTTGCTTACTCGAAACTCTGCCAAGCATTCATCCGAGCTCAGAGATTTGATGCTAATCTTCGTAATCCCAGTATGGATAGCATGCATTTTCCGACTCGTAAGCGTCATACAAAAGAAGAAACTCGTCTTCGTCAATTATTTCATCCGCCAGACAATGTACACGTGTTTCTCGGACTCTTTGGAAAGACATTTATGTTGTAAAAAATATGCAAAAGCGAACACTGCTGCTTTACCGTAGTTTGTAGTCCGTAGTCTGCCAACTTGACTTCCTATTTTCGCGCCTTCAGTACTGTACTCGACCCAGTGCAAAGCGCGCGTCCAACCGTAGTCCGTAGTCAGTAGTCACCGTGTCTTAAAGTCCCTACTGTCACGATTTTTCGATGCATTCGAACCATGGTAAGAGCACATCCGTTTTAAGAAGTAGTTACTTTAATCGCACCCAAGACAAGAGGGCCAAAATTTGAGGGGGCTTTTTTTGGCTCCTGGAAAATCCAAAGTCGCCCTAATGTTTTCCATATTGACACTATACATGGTCTAATTTGGCCCCGATCGATGCAAGGGTCGATTTGGCCCCAATTTTTGGTAGCAAATCAGCCCCATCTCAATAGGGTTGAATTGGCCCCAAAAACAGTACCGTTCTTGACTCACCCGTTTTGGCTACATTTTGGGGCCGAATTGGCTCTTAATTTTACAGTGCATGAACAAAGAAACCTTACCTAATCTCAAATTTTCTTAGTTTTTCGACTCGTGACGACTGAAGACAATTTCCAGCAGATTTCCCGCGGGTAATGCGTTAATTTTTTTGCAAGCAGTTGTTGATGCGGGTTATGGGAAGGTTCGGGTAATGCGATAATTTTTAAAGCTACCGGTATAGTTTAAAACCGTAAGCTAACCAGGAAAAAACAGATTGTAAGATCCATTAAAGATACTCTTATTAAGACTCATGTATTGTCTTATCTATTTCGCTTTCATTGCTTATTGTAATAACAGACTTTCACAGCTGCTTAAGTTGTGTACATAACTGCGATGATCAATCAATGTCCTTACGTATTGCTCCGCAGCTTAAATATAAGGTCTTCCATATATATTCATTTGAATAACAGACTTTTCTGCTCTTGATGAAAGCTGAACAAATCAAAAGTCGATAAATTAACAAATCTTTTATCCCGTTTGTGCTACAGCTCGTTTTTGTTTAGTGAAAAAAAAAACATGTCTCAGTTACACGGGAATTGAACTTGAAAATAAATGAATTTAAACGTGAGAAAGCAGTCTTGAAAAGCACACAAAAAGTGATGCCAACAGGTTCATTTCATGGCTCCGCATAATTAAAGGCGCGACAAGGAAAGATGATTGTCGGCACGTGTGTAAACAAACATTCGCAGCACAAAATTTTACAATAGCGCAATATTCGACGCATCAGTGAAATGTTCTTAGCTAGCACTGCCTTGAGTTAAAGAGTATAAACCCGTTTCAAGCGATTTCTTACACTCAGTAGATCCTGAGATATCAATTTTTTTGAGAACAGATTTTTACAAGCGCCATTATTCTCAATGAAACATCGAAAACAATGCTTGTGAAAATTTATTAATTGCACGCAGAAGGAGACCATGTCACCAAAAACAAGGGATGATGTTTTTACTTGATTAAAAAGGTAACTGACAACAATTTACAATCTCCGATCATTTATGGTATGTGTAGCTACGTGTAGTTTTGAGTCAATATGCCCGGTGTAAAACGTGCACGTCAGAGTCTCAAGATGATTTTGGAGCTCGCTTTTCGCTAGTCAAATTAAAATTGTTATTTAGGGGTGCGGGTTATCTGCCAGTGCGGGTAATCTGTTGAAAGTTTTTTCTCGCTATTGGAAAAATTGACTGATGCGGGTAATCTGCCGCGCGAGTAAACGGCCGGAAATTACGGGGTAGTTCACGAATGTGATTACGACGGGTCAGGCCTTTGACATTGATCAACGACGCATTCAGGGTGTTTGATTCTTTTTCCGGGTTAATTTACTTAAACCCATACCCGATTTCAAAGGAATTTGCCATTTGGTTTCAGTGCCGTAGACAACAACACACGTAAACACAGGTAAAATATAACGAATACTTAGGGAAACCTTCAGTGGTAGCCTGAATCTGAAGTAATCTTAACTTTAGTCAGTTCCTGTCAACTATATCAAACACACTCCTTATAATCTACGATTAGTCACCTAGCTTGTTTTCTTACTCCGGTCAATTCAATTCGGGTTGTGCGGCTTCAGTCAAACATTTGACTCGGACAACCGAGTAGTCCAATGTAATGTGGTATAGTTGATAGACGTCCCATTTCACATGCACTCGAATCTAATGCATAAATTATATTTATTAGTTATATTTACCCGGAACTACACAATCTTAAGCTAAAAAGTGCTTGGAAATTTGGCGGGACTGTGTTTTCACGAATTAATTCTGCCGGGCGACCTCCTAATACCAGCAATAATGTGTAGAGGACAATAGGTAGTGTTTGGCTCATGCTTCCCTGTAACAAAGTACACATGATTTAACACGACTGACTGAGGAGCGTTTTTCAGTCGTATGTGGTGTTCCGTGTTCGAGGAAGAAGAGCAAACGCTAGGCTGGAAGGCCGGCAGAAGAGTAGCTCAACACAAATCATGGTAAGAAGGCAAAGGTCACGCAGTTGTGAAATCGTTTGTGCGCCATATTAGCTTTACATCCGAGAGTTTTCGTAAGGAGTCGATTCAGTTAGGTACATGTGAAATGCGACGTTTATCACGACGATAAGTCGATTTCAATTTTAGAATGCGATGTTTATAACAAATGGAACTGATTTTTCAATTTTATTCAACTAAAAAAACAGAATTTGGTTCCGGTACATATGAAATGCCACTTTTATCATCGGCCTAATTTTGACAGGCGACCTCTCATTCAGTCAACCATAATGGCTGACGTTTGAAACGCATTCAAGATTTGCATACAAATTGTGCCAAAATGTTGTTATTGTACTACCAATGCTTCTATGCTTAGTTCAGAGAAATATTTCTAAAATGTTCGATACCTCTCAAAACTGGTTTTCACAAGCGAAGGAGTCGGGGAACGCTTACAAGTCGAAAGCGGAGTTACGATGTCGAAGACACGGAAGCGAAAGATCCATTTCACTTCTTCCTGCGACTTCGATTTTGAATCCAGTCTTTGGCCACAGAAACTCGATCTTCATGAACTAATCTTTTAAACAATTTACTGAAACACTCTATCAATTCGTTGTTGTGAATGGCGCTAAATTTATCTTCGGTTTCAAGTATAGTCGAATTCAGCGGTTGGGAAAAGCAGAGAAGCAGTAAAACAACATAAATAAATGTTAAATGTCAATACTTACGGCTTTCTTTGGGGCTTTCACAGTAATTGGGCAAGGTTAAGAAGACTGATGCTGCAAGAAGTAGTACTAGTTGTAGGCTGAACCATGAAACGGAGGGGGCTTTCCATTCACCGAAAATTTTCGACTTAAATTTTCGAAAATTTCTGTCTCGAATGGAACGGGCTTATTCTCGGCCGTCACTTGGTCAGTTTTTGCCCCAGGCTTCTTGATGCCGCTTTTCACATGTATTCAAAATGGCAGGTGTTTTAAAAATTTACGCAGCAACCGATCATGGGCGATTCTGATCCTAGTTTCATTTTTAATTCGCTCTAGTTCGATGATGAAAACGAAATACCTTTTCTGGCTGTAGTTTCGTGCTTCATGCGGAGAAGTCGAAACGGTATAAATGGCTTCATGCAAGAGACGGCTCCTTGGTAGTCGCAGTCGGAATTTTGTTTTCTTTTCTTCCAAAGAGCATGCGAGGAGACTGGAGAACAGTCCGACTGGAAGCTTCTGAATGGAACACAAGAATTTTCGAAAATACCGAAATCTCCAATTTCGGGAACACTGAAAAGGTCGTCCTAAATTTTCGAAAATCTTTTCCTTAAAAGATCTGTTCCATTCGTTTCGTACGCGAAATTTTCCAAAATTTCGTCGAATGGAAAGAACCCAGAATCTGTAGAGGTCTTGAACTTCCTAACACAGTCCAATTTTGCGTCATGCTGCAAGGTACGAATGGTTTGAAACTCGATTGGTGTCACCTCAAACACCCTCCCACCTCCGTAGTTTTGAACTTTGAAACCGTCGCTTGTGGCCTCTTCCAATAAAATTAAATGCAAGCAGTTTGGTCGCCAAAAGGGGGGCAGCGCACACTTCACAATCCGTCAGAAGGAGGTCACGTCGGAATCTCCCCCAATGATTAAATCCGATGTCATCCGAGTCGTCTTCGTGTTCACGGCCGAAATTAGCATTCTGAACCAGCAGTCATCGTGGAAGACAGATCTTCTATTTTTCGATAAAGCATAATAAAATTTGAAGGCAGATGGAAAACGTCATTTTCAGGGATGGCTAATTACAACTACAAAGGCACGACATCAGATGGCAATTTTTCATATCACCGGAGCTTCAGAGGTTACGGTTGACTGAATCTTCAGACAAAGGACGTGCCACGCACAAAATGACGGAATTTTTTTTTTTTGTTCTACAGTCTAGTCAGCGTTATTGCTTTCCCGATTATCCAAGGAAATTATATTTTTTCCATATATGTTACCTCCTCCACACTGTTTTCGAGACTGGTGACAGCATATGTAAGGTTCTCGCATGGCCCAAAAAATTGATATACCGGCAGTGAGTTCCTTGTTTGAAAAATTTCGGAGGTCGCGTTCAAGAAAGGCGCAGCCAAGAATCTGCATTTGTTAAAGATGTTCCTGTGATTTGCGAATGCAGGATGCCATGGGATAATTCCGAAAAGAAATCTCCATCTCATTTGTGTGCTGAATGTGATTCATGCAAGAAATGATACCATAGAAAGTGTGTACCTTCTATTCCTCACGTGATTTTTAAGGGTTCTAATGCGTCTTGGTGCCAGAAAGCTGTCAAAGAAGAGGAAAGTTGAAGCCTTAATCTGAACAATTTAAACTATTCCATCAGTTCTAGATTAAAAGAATAACATTCAACAGTTATAGTATACCTTTACTTTACTTGTTTTACCAGAAGTAGACCATTGCTAGTCTGGCATTTTAAACATAGAGAGGTTTATAAGCCGATCTGAGATAAAAACGCCTAAAGCCAAAGCATGTGTCAAACTACATAACCTTTATTCAATATGGCGGACTGCGATCAACCAGTCCAAGACCGCTGACCAACATCTCCCCCTTTGTGGGAAAAAAAAGAAGAAAAGAAAAAAAAAATAGAATAAATAAGGGGGGGGTTACGATATCATTAATTATAACAAACGACAACGTTAACTTAACAAAGCACTATAATAGATGCAAGGGTTCATTGAATGAGGTCCCTTGACAGTCATTTGAGAATATAGTCTTTAAAGTTGTCTGGGGTCTTTACTACCCGCCCCGACCTTGTCACTGTGACTGGGGGTTGCGGAGAGGTAGGTGATTTAGCGTTCGTCTGGCTGTTCTGTTGTTGGTGATGGGGTTGATCCTGGACCACGGGGGGACTTGGGATATCCTGAAAGGTAAGGAAAGGTTGCTGTGCCAACATTTTCGGTTTTGTGATCGGGTCTGCGAAAGCGCTTATATGGCGATTGGCTGAAGGTGCTACCGGCTTGGGTTGGTATTGAGGTGGTCGGGCAGCACGTCTCAGTTGGACTCTGTTTCTCCGGATCGTAATGCCTCGTGGGGTCTGGATCGTGTAGGATCTTGGTTGATCTTCCCTAATGACTTCACCATAGATCCATGGTGTGCCCCGTTGATTCGGGCGCGGCTTGGCATATGCATAGCTGCCGATATCGAGCACTATTTGTTCAGCTCCTGCCGTCTTGTCATTGCACGATTTGCTGGCATGTCTTTTCTTGATGATCTCTTCTGCGACAACTTTGACGTTGATCATTGTTGGGCTCAACAGGCCTTCTGTGGTGGGTACAGTTGTTCTAGTGCGCCGCTGGAGCATGCGTTGAGCAGGTGAGTAGGTGTGTCCTTGAGGTGGTGCATTTCTGTACATTAACATGGCACTGTGAAAGTCTTGAGCTTTCTTTAACATGGATTCTGCCACTTTGACGGCCGCTTCGGCTCTACCGTTTCCTTTGGGGTAGTAGGGCGAGGAGGTAGTATGTCAGAACCCGTATTCCTCTGCAAATCGCTTGTACCTTCGGCCTATGAATTGCGGACCGTTGTATGTGTGGCATATTAAGGGCACGCCAAATCTTGCGAAGTGTGCTTTGGTCTTCTCCACGGCAGTTGCAGAAAGTGTGTCAACTAACTCGTTGACCTCTATCCAGTCGGAGAAATGGCACACAGTTACTAGGTAGGTTTCTTTCTCCAGTTCGCAGATGTCCTGACTGACTATCTCCCACGGCCTTGAGGGTATGGGTAGAGACTTCGTCGGTTCCTTTGGCGCTGACTTGCAAAATTGGGCGCAGATGCTGCAGGCGTCACAAGTGTCCTGAATAGGACAATCACATGACTTTTGGAGGGCATATAGTGTATTTGTGGCCCGAGTAGCATCATTTGCGCCCGAGCGCGAAGCGCAAGGGCGCAAATGATGCTACGAGGGACACAAATAAACTATATGGCCGACAAAAGTCATGTGATTATCATTATTATCAAGAAACAAGGCCAAATCGTACAAATTCATTTAATAAGAAAAAAACTGTTTAACAGAGATGTAGCATGTAACTATGGTATGGAAAGTTGTTGCTACAATACGATCAGCTAAACAAGAGCCAAATAAAATTCCTTTTTGTTTACAATAAAATGTCAAATATAATCTAGTTTTAAAAAGATTGGTAACAATGATTAGCAAAAGGACAGTTTATATTTAAAAAAATAATAGTCTTTCCGTTCACAGGCAATGGACTCAGACTGTTTTTGCTAATTTCATCAAATAAGTTACAGCTTTTAGTCGCTATCATCGCTCTCGATTATTCGGCGTCGTTTGCGGGTTGATGGCGACGGTTCTTCATACTTTCCGTGATAAATGTTCATTGTTCCAATCTGAATATGTTGCGTGCAATTTTGGTACGGCAGTGCCAAGGAAATAAATTGGTTTTGGAGAAGAGACTATGGGTTTAAGTTTGAGCTAGGACCGGCTGACGGGCCCGCGACATTTTGCCTTTTGATTCCTGAAGCTTCTTGCTGAACAGCGAGTTGTGGCTGAAATGCGTCACATAAAATCTTTGAACAGTCTCTTTTTTGTGCACTTGTTGTCTCGCTGATGTAGTGGGAAAGGCTCCGTTCATCTTTATGCTTTGTGATTGCACAGATTTTCCTTGCGTCCACACCGCGCTGGAACAAAGAAGTGACAGTCGATGCACGAATGCAGTGATTCGTGTACCGCTCCGATAACTCTGCTTTGATGGAAATCCTTTCCATCATCTTCCTGATAGTATTTTTTCCCATAGGCTCATTTCTTTACCTGTGTCGGGAGCTTGCAAAGTTTACATTCTTGGTGGTAGGTTTGTTTGGAGTCTGAAACAGTGCCTTACAGTCGGGATGAGTATAACCGAGGTAAAATTCAAATGCAGCCACTGGATCAAGTGCAGTTGAAGTTTCGTACATACGAACATCCGAGTATGACTGCTCAGACTGTTTAGCGCCTCCTTGATAATTTTTAGTTTGTTCAGTAAGTTTTTCGGTGATGTAACGGGCTCCAGTGTCATCAGTTTTTATTTCAAATGACTGCCTTGTAAGCTCCCGCCATCCCTCTCTGCCGCGGCAAGCAAAATGAAAACACAACGAAAACCAAATAAACTCAACTAACTTCTCCGCATCTTTCCAAACGCCGTCCGTGTTTTGCCCTTCCATGAAGTATCGATTCAATTTCTGCATGTCTCCTGACTGAATGGATGATTTATGTTTTGGTTTCGCATTGTTTTCTTTAGTAAATAGCTTGGCCTTCGCTTCAAACATTTTTTTGGAGATGAATGGCCGCTCTTATTCCAGTCAATGCACTTGGAGTTAATGCTTGGCCTTTCTCTGTTTTCACTTCAGCGAAGAACTTTCGCAGAATTTCACTCAAGTCCGTTGCATTTACTGTTTTGAGATCCACTGTAATTTTTCTTTTCTCACACCATTTCCCGAACTTTTTTACTCCCCACTCAGTTGCTCTCTTGGTATTTTTCGCTTGAGCTTTTTGCTCAATTTCATCCAGTTGCTCGTTGTCTAAGTCCGAGTTTTGACTAGAAAAAAGCTGAAAATTTGGGAGTTCTTCCATTTTAAAATGAAATTTCCAAACGGCAAACGTTCACTACGCAAGCTGTTTGCACCTGAATGGTTTTCCCGCGTCAAGAAACGTAACCTGATTGGTTAATATTCATCGGATGATGAACCGAGAACCAATCAGCTGCAGGGCCGTTAATGCATTAACGGCCCGCTAGGAGTCATTTGCGGCCCGCAAAGCGCGTGTTTTCAAGAGGGCGGTTTTCAATTTGGCCGCGTATCTTGATAATAATGGCTTTTCTCATTCCCTGCCAGTAAAGAACTTCACGTGCCGTTCGTATGTTAGATTCTGCGCCGAAGTGGCTTGCATGTATCATCGAAAGCATCTCTTTGTGCATGGACTGGGGCACCATAACTTGTGTGCCTTTGTAGATTATGCCGTTCTGAACCGACAGTTGATCCCTGAAATTCCAATAGGGGCGCAGTGATTCTTGGACTCGTGTTTTGTCTTGTGGCCATCCTTGTGTGATGACCTGATACAGGGCTGTCAGAGTAGGATCTTGACCTGTCTTGTCACGCATACGGCGTTCAGTGTTCTCTGTCAGCCCTGGGTTCTTATTATTCTCCATCGACTCGAGTTCAATGCGGAATACGTCGAAACCTCTTACTTTGGCTGCTACGGGTTGCGGGAGTGTTGCACGAGAAAGTGTGTCAGCTAGGTGCAGGGTATGACCTATCTTGTAGGTTACGATTATTCGATAACGTTGCAGTCTCATCAACATTCTTTGTAAGCATGCAGGCGCTTTATTCAGGGGTCTCTTCACGATCGTTTCCAGTGGTTGGTGGTCAGTGTGAACCTCTTTGTCAGATTTGCCATACAGCCATTGGCCAAACTTCTTTAATGTGTGGCAGATTGCAAGGCACTCTTTTTCGATTTGGGAGTATCGTTGTTCTGTGGGACTCATGCTGGACGAGGTAAAGGCTACAGGCTGGTGCTTACCTTCTTTGTTTCGTTGTAGGAGGGCCTAATGCAGTGTCAACTAATGCAGTGTCACTTGCGTCTGTCTGGAGGACGACTGGCTTGTTAAGATAGTAATAGGCTAGGACTCGAGCTGATGCGATCAAATGTTTTGCTATCGTGGAGGCTAGATCTTGGGCTTCAGACTATGAGAAGGGGATTGCCTCCTGTGTGAGCATTCTCAGTGGATGTATCGCCAAGCTCAGCTATGCGCAGAACGGAGGTAAATAGTTAACCATGCCGATGAAACGAAGGAGTGCCTGCTTGTTCTGTGGTGCTGGCATCTGTGTTATGGCTGCTACTTTGTCTGGGTCTGGTTTGGTCGGAGATTATGGTACCCATGAACTTGACCTCTATGAGTTTGAACTGAAGCTTCCGTGCATTCAACTTGATATTTCTTTCATGGCATCGTTCCATCAGTGCAACAAATCCACGGTCGTGGTCTTTTTCAGCTTCTGCGAAGTTGCTGCCCTCTCCAAACACTAGTATGTCGTCTGCAATGCAGATAATGGCATCCAGGCCTTCGAGGGCTGACTTAAGTCTCATCTGAAACTCTTCTGGGGCGCTCGTAATACCAAATGGGAGACCGAGCCATCTGTACTTTCCGTAGGACGTGTGCATGGTTGTCATCCACGAGGATTCTTCATCGAGGGGAATGTGAAGGAAACCCTCCTTGACATCAACCAGGGAAAAGCATTTTGCTGTTCTGAGTCGATGGAGTTCCTCATTAAGTGTGGGCATCTGGTGTATTGGTCTTCGCATAGCCTTATTCACTGTTTGGCTTGGATCTATGCACACTCTGAATTTCTTAGGACTCTCACGAATAAGCTCGTTTGAGCACGAGCTTGTTCGCTCGTTCACCTTGGCGATAATTTTCTCCTCTACGTATCTGTCTAGAGTTTCCTTCTCTTTGCAGCGCTTGGCTACCGGAATGCGATGAACTGGCATCTGTACTGGATGTACATTTTTAAGGACTTGAAAATGAACCGGAGGCCCAAGATTACCAATGCCTGTGAAACTGTTGGCGTACTCACCCAGGATGTCTTCTTTCGTCAGGTTCCCAGGGGGAGGAAGGTGGCGGTTGGAGGTGATTTTGATTCGGCCTGAGGGCGAGGGAGACGGGTTACACTGGTCTGCGGTAATCTCGTGTATTTGTTGCAGATGGTATACAGGTCAGTTGGGGGCCTGGGTTGTTTGGATTACTGTGGTTATCAATGCATTGTCCTCTTCGCTTGGATTAGAGAGTCAATACCCGGGCGGCACGCCACTCGTCACATCAGGGAGCACAGTCGTAGAGAGGGAATGGATCTCGTCTGCTTGTAACTTGATGAGACCCAGGCGTTCACTGTCACTGCCTGAGAGTAGTGCAAGCTTGGATCCAATGACTGAGTCTGGCAGGACTTGAAAAACCAGGGTTTCAAACCTGTCTGACTTCTCGCATACTAATTCGACTTGGCCTACTGGATGAAGCGGTTTGGAGTTTCCATGGGGGTATAGGACATAAGGTGACATATTGATTTCTGCGTGAGGTAAGAGAGACCGCAATGTAGAGTGAGATATTTTATTACAGGTTGCGGCCGTGTCTATCTGAAACTTGATTTGCTTGAAGTTGGACCAGTTGGGGAGTCCGAAAGGGTGGTAAAGTAACGCTTTGCCGGGGTTTCTGGTCTGGTTACTGAGTCTACGTTGTGTACTCCAGCTTCTAATGCATACATATGGCCACACTGGTCATCAGGGGGTTTGCTGTAGTGTTGATCTTCAGTGTCGTAAAGGTCAGTGTAATGCACCTCCTTTGATTGTGGACGAGATTCATTCACCCCACTGGCGACGGCTGTTGTCACTTCTTGTTTGTTGTCGTCTTCTTGTTTGTTGCTTCCGGGTACTTTTTCGGTTTTGTGGTGGAGTTCTTCTATCTTCCAGACAGACGCGGGCAAAGTGCTCATTGCCACAACAACTGGCACAGGTTCTACCGTTCGCGGGACTTATCTTCCATGGGTGGGGACCCTTCCGATCGCCACACCAGAAACAGGTTCCTGGTTCTCTTTTGAGCCTCATTTCACTGTGCCTGAGACCGGTCCAGTGTACTTCTTCTTCTGTTGCTTTGGAGGAGTCAACTATAAGCTTGTTTGCTTGCGTGGAAGACTCTATAGCTCTTGCTTCTGCTACTACATCGCTGAGAGTCTTCTCTCTGTTGTCTGACTTGAGATGTGTTTTGAGTCGCTCGGTTCTCATCAGGTCTCCATTAAGACCAAAAATGAATTTGTCTCTATTGAGTTCATCACTGAGTGCACCATAGCCACAAAGGCTACCAGCTTGTCTTACTTTGACCTCCCACTCCTGAATGGATTCGTGAGGGGTTTGGGATGACATCCAGAATTTGAATCTGTCGGAGAGTAGCGAGCTCCCCGTGGTGCCTGTATAATGTGTTCTCAGCTTCTAATTCCATACACATGGTTTGTTCTTATCTTCATCTGCAATCTGTAGCTCTATTGTCTAACGTTGCACTGAGAGTGCTTCATCAGAAAGTGAGGAGCGGAGGGCTGAGATCTCAAGAAGTGGGCTTTTGTAGTACTCGGCTCGTTCTGTTAATGGGTCCTTCGCCAACGCACGATAATTCGCTTGAATACAATAATCGTTGAATCGGAGCTCCAAGTTCTTGAAATTCTCACTTACATTGCCTGATAACTTCAGTTCCGGTCTCTCTGGGTTCGACATCACTCCTGACACCAAGTCTAAAGCCAAAGCATGTGTCAAACAACATAACCTTTTAGTCAATATGGCGGATTGCTATCAACCAGTGCAAGACCGCTGACCAACAACAACAGCTTACAAACCCTATGAATATGCCGTGTATAGTCCCACTTCCTCACCTTTCGCCGACAAAGCCAGATAATTAATTTACCAAAGATTAAGTAAAATTAATTCTTCGGGAAGCGAGGTTACTAATCGTGTCGGTTCCGGTCGGTTCCGGTCGAGCCGAGAGTTATATATATATATATATATATATATATATATATATATATATATATATAACTCTCGGCTCAATTTACTCGGGCTGGCGAGCCACGTGGTCTGACCGGAACCGACACGATTAGTAACCTCGCTTCCCGAAGAATTAATTTTACTTAATCTTTGGTAAATCCTGATAATATCCCCTGATATCAATCCCCTGATTTGATATCCCCTGATGAGTGGGCAACCACGAAACAGGCTTGTAGGGATAAACCTGTAGTTTGTTTGTGTGTTTTTTCTCCCGCAACAACTACTTTGCTCTACGTTCACGTATTGAGCACTGTTTTACGATAATCAACTTTTACACTTTATATATATATATATTTATTATATCTGCAACCCTTGTATATGAGCAAACGCGCGCTCTGATTGGTTCCCTACTTATGGTATATCAGCTCATATACCATTGGCACGGAAAACGGCCATCATGGAGGGATGATTTCTTGAATTAGACAGGGAGAAATTCAAGTCAAGCTTAAAAATCATACACCAAAGAAATACTACCGAAGCAAATAAATATGGGATGAAATTATTCGACGGTAAGTGAGCAAATTATACTGCGAAATTGTTTATTACGAACGAAAGTGAAACGCTAACAAACAGCCGCCATTTTGAAAGATCTGTGAAGCCCGTAAACTGAGTTTTTATTTTATTTCTGCCTACTTTTTCTTCTTTAAAATTCTTAAACTAATTTGCTAACTCGAAAAAAATTGACAAGTACATTAAAGAGATGTTTAAAAACGAGGCGGACTCGTGTTTGAAACTTTTTTACACATCGGCTCTACAATATGTCGGCTCGACAACAACATGGTTCTGTTCAAAAACAATAACAAAGTCAATTCTTGTCGTACAAACTAATTCCAGTGTCTCATAAGCGAGGGTTTAGAGATATAATAAAACAATTATTCCACTCAATCTCGTCGCATATGAGCTATAGCCAACTCGGCGCTACGCGCCTCGTTGGCTATTAGCTCATATACGACTCGATTTCGTGGAATAATTGCTAAATATATAGTTGTTGCGGGAGAAAAAAACACATAAACAAACTACGGGTTTATCCCTACAAGCCTGTTTCGTGGTTGCCCACTCATCTGGGGATATGGGCAACCACGAAACAGGCTTGTAGGGATAAACCCGTAGTTTGTTGGTGCGTTTTTTTCTCCCGCAACAACTACTTCGCTCTACGTTCACGTATTGAGCACTGTTTTACGATTAATCAACTTTTACACTTTTACACTCAGAGTTGCAGCAAACCAATGCCTCCTTTTTGACTTAACTACACCGTATATATATATATATATATATATATATATAGGCAATTGTGGAAAACGAGGACGGACAACTTCGAGCGAAAAAAAAAAATATATATATACAGTAAAAAATCTAAAAAAAGTTTAAAAATTTAATAAAAATAGACGTTTCGGTCAATGACCTTCATCAGTTGCAGTGCCTAGTGCTCAGGCACTGCAACTGATGAAGTTGCAGTGCCTGAGCAACTTCATCAGAAATATATACAATTTTTAATTTACAACAAATAAATAACAGTTAATAACATTTATTAACTGTTACTTATTAATAACAGTGCCTGTTATTAATAAATAACAGTTAATAAATAACTGTTATTTATTAATTAAATAACTCTCAATAAGAGTTATTTAATTAATAGAGGCTACAATCCTATCCAGGTGAAACAACAATTCGAGAAAGTTAAATCTATTCCCAGGGAGGACCTTCTTGCCCCTGCCAATAGAGAATCCAAAAAAATTTTTCCATTGGTTTTAGATTACAACCCTATTTTACCTAGCATTGGAAAAATTCTCAATTCTCATAAACATCTTATTTATGATTCTCCTTCCCTTTCTAAAATTTTCCCTCGAGGATCAATTATTCCATCTTACAGAAGATCTAAAAACATAAAGGAAATTCTTGCACGCCCACGTAGAATGGAGGACAATGACTCTGATAAACATGGTTGTTTTAAATGCAAAGGTAAATGCGATCTTTGCCGTAACTTTTTAGTTGAATCTGACCACTTTACTAGCGCTAGTTCTAAAAGATCCTACCAAATTACACAACATCTTCATTGCAAATCCAAAAATGTTATCTATTTGGTCACCTGCACAAAATGTAGTGTGCAATATGTAGGTTCGACTAGCAATGAATTCAAAGTGCGTTTTCGGAATCATAAATCGGCCATGAATACTAATAAGAACACTTGTGAAGTTGCGACACACTTCAACAAAACTCTTCATGTTCTCTGTGACTTCAATTTTACAATAATTGAACAAATTTCCAACCCAAGTGACAATAACAGCCTTGATGAACGTCTTCTAACAAGAGAAGCTTATTGGAGTGCACAACTTTGCACCCTTCAGCCTTATGGATTGAATAAAAGATCTGAATTCAATTCAAGGAATAGAATAAGATTTAACTAACATCTGTCAACGGTTTTGTTTCTTTTCTTTTCACAAGTCTTATTACGTAAAGTTTTTATTCTATATATGTTAATCAAGGGCCCAATTAGGGATCACAAATTGTATCACAAATTAGTCCCTATTCATTAGGTTTTTATTAGATGTTAGTTTTTTTAAATTTTTATTGTTTGTAATTTTCTTTTTTCTTTCCTTTCTCATATATAAGAGACCAATATTGTAAATAATTTTTTTATTCCAAGTATTTGTAATCTTTTTAATCTTGTTAACATACTGTACTGAAGAAGCCCGAATGGGCGAAACGTCTACAGTATTAAACCTCATGTGAGAAGTTCGCTGTTCCTCTTTCATTCCTACTATTTATATATATATATATATGTATGTATAGTCGTTGCGGGAGAAAAAAACCCACAAGCAAACCCCTGACGAGTGGGCAACCACGAAACAGGCTTGTAGGGATAAACCTGTAGTTTGTTTGTGTGTTTTTTTCTCCCGCAACAACTTCTTCGCTCTACGTTCCCGTATTGAGCACTGTTTTACGATTAATCGACTTTTACACTTATATATATATATCGTCCGTTCGCAGGTCAGGTTACCTGGCAATAGTAGCGCAATTAAGAACTGCTGAATTTCCGCCATTGCGAATTCGGTGATGCCTTTTTGAAAGTAATGTAAATTTCGTGGAAACGGATTTCACTTGTCCTGGAAGTACATCCCAGCAAGATGATCTCCGAGATATTCAAGAAAGATTAGCACGACATCGCCGCCGAGGAAGTTCGAATACAGTGAAAATCAACACAAGGAAAGCACGACTCAAAGCAGGGATAGGGAAGCGACAGTTGTGACGATATATATTTTAGTCTACTTTAATTATAGTGTAGTCTGGCGCGAAATCAATAAGAAATATTGACGACCTTAGCTTGTTGATTATCCCTTTCACTTTTGGTTTACGCGGGAAACCCCTCTCCTGTTTCGACGTGCTCTTTAAGTCGCCTTCTAGATTAACAACTAGTAACGCTATAAGGTAAGCGCTAAAATGACTAACAACACTATTAGATAAGTGTAAATCCTGCTACAGTTTTAGGCTTGGGTTAACTTTTCACAGCTCCCAGATTTGCCTCTATCCCTAGCTAATTAACTATTCTACCTGCCAACCAATTAAACGTACTAGCCCTTCCTGAATTATTACTAAGGGTATGACTTGATCATTCCTCACATTTCCTATTGGTCCCGTTGTGTCAGATTCACACATAGAGTCTCGTTACGGATGTTGATTTAATGAATAAATAAGTAACTTAGATAATTTCCTGTAAAGAGGCCATAAAACGAGTAACGCATTGTGAAATAAACGAGATTAGCCTTGTTGTGGAGAAAGAGTTGCACTCCTTGTCAAGATCCCAGTTGCCGGGGGTACCTCTCTGCTGACAGCGAGGAAGAAGTAATTCCCAGAACAACAATACCGGTACACAGTAGGGAGAATAACAACAGACATCGCAGCAAAGACAACAACTGCTCGCTCCAGAAAAAAAGGCAAACGAAAGAGCAGGGAAAAGGACCAGGAATTCAACCAAGTTAGTTTTGAATTTGAATGTGTTATTGATAGAAATACAGGACATGAGTGAACGATTACATAACGAAATATACTGGCGTACTAAATTTAGCTAAACGACTTAGAAGGGCAACCGAGTAGGAACGACTTTAACGATTGGAGATATCTCTGGAAAATAATTCAGGGAATCGGAAGACGACCAACAGATTACAAGAGAATGTAACTAGGTATTTTTCATAATAAATCGATAGCGTTTCCATTTTGAAGAAATTCCCAACCTAGAGAGTTTCAGTTGTTATAGCAATCATTTATAACAATGCGATCCGATATAAATGCAACAGTGAAAATATTATAAGTTTTCTTGATCTAGCAGTTATGTTTAGTATTTTCAACAGAATGTATACCCAGGGTCACTATAAAGTACTTTCTCAACAATATTATCAGTGATCAATGCGATCATTTGAAAATAAAGCAAATATTATTACTGACTTCTGAGTAGTATTTCTCTTTGCTTTATATATATATATATATATATATATATATATATATATATATTTAATACTGTAGACGTTTCGCCCATTCGGGCTTCTTCAGTACAGTATGTTAACAAGATTTAGTATGTTAACAAGATCTTTTCTACACAACTATATATATATATATATATATATATATAAAAAGTTATGATGCTTCGAGCCAACAGGGATGCCACACGCCAGAAGGATCCAAAAGGATTCGTAGTCCAAACCTCGAGTAATGAAATTTGTAGGCAATTGTGGAAAACGAGGACGGACAACTTCGAGCGAAAAAAAAAAATATATATATATATACAGTAAAAAATCTAAAAAAAGTTTAAAAATTTAATAAAAATAGACGTTTCGGTCAATGACCTTCATCAGTTGCAGTGCTATATATATATATATATATATATATATATATATTTAAGAAATAGAAAACATGTACCGTGTTTCTATCGAGTTATAGAAACACGAGTGAAAGTTTGGGAGAACGAGAAATGCTGTGGGAACACGAGCCGCAGGCGAGTGTTTCCACAGCTTTTTCGAGTTCTCCCAAACTTTCACGAGTGTTTCTGTAACTCAATAGAAACACGAAGAACATGTTTTCTATTTCTTTTAGAAAACACCGCGACGAAAAAAAGAAAAGCAACTTGTTAACTTTGAATATCAAAATGTAAATTATCTTTGCTCGCGTCATCATTACGTCAACAGCTCGTGCTAGTTCTGTGTTTCTATCGAGTTACAGAAACACGATTTCTAACCAATCAGCGCGCGTACTTTCTTAGGACTGTTTACTAAATATATATATAATGTATTCTCTGATTGAAAGGTTTCAAGAATATTGCATAGAGACAACAAGTGCCATAGCCTTTTCACAATGGGTCAGTTTTACCTTAGAGTTCAATAACCCCCTCTGATAATATTGCTATCTAGAACCCTTGCCCTTTTCACACAAATGAAATGTTAATTCAAGCCTCAATTTGCAAAGTTAGACATAACATATTAACCTTGTCACTTTCTGCTGTTTATTTCATTTTTATGATGTCAAATATCAATATTTAATAACAACCACAACATACAGTTAACGTTTTACATTGGAAAAACTTTATAAAGAAGCAAATAAATTGTGTAATGCCAAAATGTTTATGATCTTTCTTATATATTCATTGCTAGTGTGCTGTATGTAGTAACAAGTGTTTCAAGTTTTCTAAACGCCCTATGCTTTCAATAATGATTTTCCACACAAACTTTATAGACAAATGACTATACTAGATTCTAAGCCTTTAAGAAGAAATGGTATTGTTTGGAGCTGTTTTGATTACTACCACCTCTGATGGAAAGCCTATTAAGAAGATTTTTGTGTTGCTTGTAGTAGTAGAGTAACAATACCTTTACAAAGATTAGGACATGCATCCTACCCCATAAAAAGATATTATGTTTAACGTAAGAAATATAACAAAAGTAATAATAATAATATCAATACCAGTAATAATAAAAGTAATGATAAACATAATAATAATCATAATGATAATCATATTTCGATGAAGTACCATCCTTATATTAAATCTCTCTTCTGCAGTTTTTTATTATACAAATTTGCATATATTCAAGATAATATAATCTTCGCTTGTTGGGTATGGATATTTTGCCTGTTTCTGTAACAGCACAATTAAACTTTCATGTGGTATATACTTTTGACTGATTGATGTTGATTTCACATTATTTTTTTACAGGAGTACGTAGTGCAGCAATCGTTTTCAACATATTAAGATTTCAATAACTTTTCTTACATGTATTGTTTTTATGATATGACCTAAAAATAGAACAACCACATACTATACAATCGGCACTCGCTATTACCAAACCTTTATTCAAAGTTTTTGTAGAATCCAATTGTTTTACCCCCAATTCTTTTTGGATGTGATGACATTGTATCTCACACTTCTGTTGATATGGCATCTCTTTTGAGGGAAGAGGAATTTTTCTATTTACCACTGGGGGTACCATTGCAACTGAAGAGAGCTAGTACACAAATTGAAACATGCACTATCCATAATGCTCTCAATTGTGGTTACCTAGGAATGAAATAATGACTGCAGTAGACAACAAAATATCTAATCAGAAGATTCTTCTTACAATGAATCTCATGCAATTATAACCAAAAAAACATTAAAAAAAAAATAATGGAGCATTCAACTCATCTCGGTGTAAAAACATATTGTGTTTAAAAGGGATGTACAACAAAGAATACAAAGCAGTAGAGACTAAGTAAAGAAAACTAAAAAAAAAGAACAGGTTTTTACAGCATGGTAAACACAAGCATTCATATCAACTCTTCAAGATTTCACCTGCAAAACATTTACAATCATTTTCAATTTGTGTTAAGTGAATATTATTGCGGTACTCCATCGACTCTGTATTCCCTGTCAAGATAATAAATAATTTTACTTCTATTCCCTCTGGTGCAATCTCAGTGGCTGTGAAAGAGCTAAATGAAGGTCAATTTTTAAGCACTGTGTTGACCTGTATACTGATCATGTAATTTGCCCCAGGTGTCACTAATTATTTACTAAACACAGCATAACAAATAAAATAATGGGGATTACGCTGATATAAAAAGTAAAATATAAAATAAAATAAAATATAAAAGAATTATGACTTCTTCAAAAACTAGCTTCGCGAGATTTTTGCGGGAGTCGTATTTCTAGTTTATCTTGACTTTCATTAATGCAATGGCACATTTATTTTTGCTATTCTTTAGGACCTGAAGGTGTACGAAAGTGATCCGAATGAATATGTCAATGCTGAACATCAGTGGTTTGATCCTAAAGATGCCGAAACCAAGAGGACATTGACAAGGACTTATTTGGAAGCTCTTTTTCAGTGATATTGGCCTGGAAAACTTATAGATTTCTTATTCTTTCAGATCATGAAATTTTGTACAGAAAATAATTTAATTAATCAACTACACTGATATTGTCAATATTTAAAACTAATATATATATATATATATATATATATTAGAATATATATATATATATATATATATATATATATATATATATATATATTACTTAATTATGTTCTCGATTATTTTTCTTTTATTATTGATGGTTGTAAATTTACCAGTATAGCACAGACAGTAACGGCAGAACTAACATATGGTTTACATGTAAGAGGAATAACCCCTCTAAGGAAGTTAAACAATTTCAGTCGCCTGATCATGCGCTCAATATGAACCCTTGAGGTTGCAACTCGTCTTGTGGCAGTTGATGCTCGTGCATATACATTATTCTTGCGCATTATTGGGGGTGCAATTAGTACAGTATCATGAAAAGCCAAAAGATCTTGAATGCTGAAGCCCTTATCAGCCATTACAGCATCGCCTGGTTTCAGTTTTTCAAGGAAACCACTGACGTTTACAATCTCCTTGTCATTGATACTTCCACAATACAATTGTGAGACAAAATTAAAATGTAAAATAGGAGACATTGAAATAAGTAACTGAAATGTATTTGAGGACTTGTATTGACTGTAGGTAGATCTTTAGCTGGACGGTTTACCTGGTTTTTCAGCACAGAATTCTATACAGTCTGTTATTGCTCTCAGATTTTTAAAGCAATTCTTTTTGAAGCAATTCCTCCTTTGTTGAGAAACGTGAAAGAAACACCAACTCCTTTTCAAGAAATAAAATCCAAGTTATAAACATTCTACTTCCAGTCCCTGTAGTAATACCGAAGATATCGCACAGCATTTCAAGACTTGGGTTCCTTCTTAGTCTAACTAGAGTAAACACAAACTGTTCTTTGGTTGTCAGCTTGGCCAGGTCTTTCCTTTTCTGGAAAAGAGTGTAATAACAGACTGCATGTCAATCACATTATGTTCTCATGCACGTGGGACTAACCGAGTTATAGGTCAACAAAAAGGGACATCTCTGACATAGACTACCTTGATGTACTTGTCCTGGAGCTTCCCAGTCTTTTTTTTTTTGTGAACCTTTCCACACGTTCATGCGCTGACTCTTTTCTTTGACTTCACTTTAAATCACCTAAAGACATTCCTTAGTCATACCTGCAATATCAGAGACCAGATGATAAAGTTACGTAACTTTCCAGTCCATGCTTCAATCTGCAGGTTGACTTAGATTTCATTTTTTTTATATATTAGTGTCTAAATGTATTTAGAGTGAATGTACATGTGTAGTGGTAGGTTTTCTGTGGGTCCATTACTTTCTTCATAAATAATATCTTCATCAGTTTGTCAGTACCTGAAGTCTAGTATATAGTTTAACAAAAAATCAGCACAGCTACCAAGCCCGACAGTATCTAGCATAAGTTAAGAATAAATGATTTAGGTGCAAACATTTAGGAAAATGCATTCAACTTAAAAGGTGCCTTACTTGCGTGCCGCATTCTCTTAGCATTTTTTATCAGTTTGCGTGTCGCGGTCAACGTGTGAGTCGATCGGTTCATCATCAGGTAATGGTTCCGGAAACTGGTCGATGACCTGCTCCTCCATTTCTTGTAAGTCTTCGAATTCAGCCTCTTCCGCACTTACAACTGCCTCTAAGGCCAGATCTAAAAGGGTCCCAGCAGCCTCGCCTTCCTCTTTTGATTTACCAGTATGGCGATGAAGGGTCAATAGAGTTTTCTCGGATGATCGTTCAAGGCAAATTTTCTTGCTTCTCTCTTTGTCTGTTTCTCGTTCATCGGATGTCTTTCGTTTGCGATTGAGCCGCATCACCTAAGCACGGCATGAAATATTTCAGATGGCAAGAAGTAATAGAAATACGACTCCCGCAAAACCTCGCGAAGCTAGTTTTTAAAGAACTCATGATGGTGTTTCCATGAGGGATATAGAACCCCAATTTATGTATTTACTTATTGTTATATTATTATCACTTTTTTACTTTCTTATTTCTTGTAATTATTATCATGATTATTATAGTATTATTACTATTATTATTATTATTATTATTATTATTATTGCTGGTATTGATATTTTTATTATTGTTATTTTTTTTTATGTTTAACCTAATATACTGTTATGGGGTGGGGGTGTATGTCCTAATCTGGGTTAAGGTATTGTTCCTCTACTACTAAAAGCAATACAGGTTTTTTCTGAATAGGGTTTGCATCGGTTGTTGTAAAAATTACTCATCTCTGAACAATAACATTTCTTCTTTTCGGCTTAGAATCTAGTCATGGTTGCCACAGCCACAGGATCTTGAAATTCCCTTACTTGTCCCTGACAAATATAAAATTTCCCTTACCAACTGATTAAGAAAACTCACAAATTTGTCGTGGTGATGGCCTCCAACCCCACCCCACAGCCAACCTCTCCACCCATTTATTTAATATGCTTTCAGAAAGTCACATACAGTGCATATGGATTGATAGTTTCTTAAGGTAACAAAGTCATGGAAAAAGGATTGATTTTCTAGGCAATCCAAAATCAGCTTCTCACTTAATTCTACCACTCCAACACAATTTATGTCGCATTTTTAATTACACCAAACCATAGCTGAATTGGCAATAAATATATTAGAACTCTTAAATTTCACTTTTCCCTGACTTTTCTCAAAGACTTAAACTTTTTCTTACTCGAAATGAAATTCCCTGACTTTTCCCTTGCTTGAAGAATTTTTTCCTTGACCATTTACTGAGCTGTAGCAATCATGCTAGTGCAGTCATTTGTCCATACAGTTAGTGTGGAAAATCATGATTGAAAGCCTAGGGCATTTAGGAAACTTCAAAGACTTGTTATTACCTACAGCAACCTTGGAATGAATACACAAGAAAGATCATAAAAAATTTTGGCGTTACAAACTTTAGTTTCTCCTTTGTGGAGTTTTTTTAATGTAAAATGTCAACTGTATATTGTGGTTGTTATTAAATATTTGTATTTGACATCATATAAATGAATTAGTCCATACAGTTATTTGTCCGTACAGTTAGTGTGGAAAATCATGATTGAAAGCATAGGGCTTTTATGAAACTTTAAAGACTTGTTACTACATACAGCACCCTTGCAATGAATATATAAGAAAGATCGCGAAAATCTTGGCATTACAAACTTTAGTCTTCCCAATGTAAAAGGTCAACTGTATATTGCAGTTGTTGTTAAATATTTGTATTTGACATCATAAAAATATATTAAACACCGTTAAGGAAAAAGGTTAAGATGTTATGACTAATTTTGTAAAGTAGGGCTCAAATGAATTTTTCATTTGTGGGAAAAGTGTGGGAGCTAAGAGAGTGATTCCCAGGGATACCTGGAACTCAAAGGTAAAAATCCATTTACAAAAGGCTATGGAACTTGTTAGTCCCAACGAAACCTTTTAATTATTACTTAATGCATATATGTAGCAAAGATATATAGCAAAGGGAAATACTACTCAGAAGTCAGTAATAAATACCATCTGCTATATTTTCAAAGAACTGCATTGATCACTGCTAATATTGCAGAACCAGTCACTAATTGTTAAGTATCTTTTCTGTTGAAAATGCTGAACATAACTGCTACAACAGACAAATATACAATATATTTTCACTGTTGCAATGATATCAGATCACATAATTATAAATAATTGCTATCACAACTGCAGTCTCTATATTGGGAATTTCTTCAAAATGGATAGCTATCGTTTTAGTACGAAAAATACCTACTTTCATTCTCATTGCTGTATTAGAGACTACGTGACTGTAATCTTTCATTTCTTTGCGGTTGGTTTCTGTTTCCCCATTTCCTGGCACTTTTTCACTACGATATGAAAATCTGTTTTGTCGTTCGTCTTCTGATTCTGTCTGTATGCTGTTGCCATAATTACTCGGGCTACTACCACAGGTAGCCCGAGTCTAGGTTTACCTTTTCGGTCTATCAGTCTTTCGACAACGTCGCAAATCGGACTACCCGCAGAGGCCCTTGGGTATTGCTATTGTCGACGTTAGATGCGAAAGATGTGTACTCTGAACTATCTTTGAAAGCCAATGTTTTGCCCATAAATACTACTAACTCTTGTATTGTCAGCTGCTGTTGTCATTGGGATCCAAAAGCTGAAGTTAATACACGAATTTTGTACAGCGACAAGACACATGTCGTTGGATGCCTCGAGTCAACAATTTGTGCAAGACAACAATACACGAATAAAGGAGGTTATAAGGATTTTTTCATCTAATTGAAATTTTGGTAGCATTTTTGGATGAAGTTTTCTTTATTGCGGTCTGTCTCATGCGTGTTCGTGTAGAAAGTAGTTGCAAGACAAAGACTTAATTGACAACAAAAGCGTGATAACGCTCAAAGTTTGATTGCACTTGCAGGTGAAACGGTTGACGTTACAAAGGATTGCTAGAGACTGTTTCTAAAATCTATTGAACTTGTTGTTTGTTTATAATAAAGTTCTTGATAATTATGACCGCAAAACGGTTAACAAAGCTATTAACTCGGTGACTATGTTTGTCAGCCCGAATTCCCTCGGGCCTCTTTTCAAAATCATCTCTGGATCTTTTCTTATTCAAACTCACGTTTTTTTTCTACGTGGTCCTGTGGAAAGACATTAGCGGTAACAGGACCAATAAGGCTAAATCGGAAGAAAAGTATATCCGATTGAGGAGTAATATTGTTGTTTTCCCACGTATCGCTTCTTCGCCTTCGATAACTTGGAGTGAGATAAATGGCATCAAGTTTCACAACTGTTTTCTACCGTGGGAACCAAGAAAGCTGATTGGTCAACATTAATTCGATTAGTAAGCAAACCCAATTATCACTGAAATTTCTGTAAAACCTTAGAAAACTTTCTGATAAAATCGCTCAGCTTAAACACGACGTCGACAAGAATAGGCCTTTTGCAGCTAGCGGTCACGTGCTTGGATACCACATAGCAACGCCATACTGGAGAGCAAGCATTCCAGTGATCTCAAACAATATAGTGGTCACAGCCATATGCGTTCGAACAAAGAGTAGAGAAGAATAGCAAGCTTAAGGTTCCACTCTTATATATCCAGTCAATTTTAGTCGACAGCTTTCCTGAAGTGTATCGAGTAGCGCTTGTATACCGAAAGTGGAACGGATTTCGTCGCTTTTGTCTCTCACTTCGGCCACGCGACACAAAGAACATGGCGTCTAGCCAAGGTATGTGAGTAGAGATACGGCTCGTTGAATCTACTGAGAGGCTTTTCTTTTCATTGAAAAACAAGATATTAACTTGCTGTTAAATGAATTGTAGTGTTGAGAGAAAAACGAATACATAAACGCTGCTGCGACCCGACATTTGTACTCAAAGTTCAGTGTCTTTCTATAGCTTTGGTAGATGAATCTGGGAATGATCAAGTTCAGGGTCAAGATCAAACACAGCTTTCAGTTGCTTCTAAAGGAAAAAAGAAATCTAGCTACCATTGCTGTGTACCCCGGTGCAATGGCGGCTCAAGATATCACGAGGAACTTGTCTTCCATCGCATTCCAAACGGAAAAGAAAGCAAAGAAATTCGTAAACGCTGGATAATTAGCATTCGCAGAGACGAAGGGCCTGATTTCAAGGTAAAGTAACGGTTTAATTCGTTGCTATCTCCTTTGATAGCTGAATTTGTTAAATACCCCTTTTTCCATCAACAGATTACAAGTAGTACAAGGATTTGCTCCAGACATTTTCTTGAGGAAGACTATATCTATCCCCTGACAACGCAGGACGTCGTCTACTGAAAAGTGGATCCGTTCATTCTCAGTTTGACTGGTCCTCAAAAGGTCTTAAGAGAAGAAAGATCATGCGCCACTTCAGCAGGTAAAAACATCTTTTATTGATCGCTTAATTCGTGTCCTTGACTGTAGCTTTAAAGGGCGAAATGCTTTAATTTGCAGAGAATCACAAAGGGATGAGAGTGACATTGTGGGAGATGCTGAAGCCAGAGAATCCAGGGACTACCAAGCCAGGATCAATTAGAAGCTCTCAAGTCGGAACTTTTGCGAAAGACGCAAGAGCTGGCAAACAGTAAAAAAGAAACAGCTGCTGCGTTACAAGAAGCTAGAGCAGTAAAGGTGCAGGCTGAAAAAGATTTCGACAGTGCTAAGGAAGCTGCAGCCAAGGAGCTTGCTATATACAAGTTTGGATTGGAGAGGTTTTCCACAGATAATGACTCTATTAAATTTTACACAGGCTTCATATCCTATGAACACATTAAATTATCTGCATAATGATCGTCAACAAAGTACTTTGATTACTTCGAAGATTTCATATTCTTATAACCGTTTATTCAACATACGCGCATCATGTCATCTCAAACCATCTATGTCTACTATGAAAGCGTTGAAGGATTGTGGAATCCTGAAATATAGAGGGAAGAGAGCCGGTCGTAGGAGAATTAAATCTGTAGTTCCATCTCACAGTATTTGCTCGGAACCGGTGCTTTCAAGTTCACCGCGTCCCAGGGGTATGAACATTAACAATTTGGTCATTGTTCCTCGACAGCCTCTACAAACACCAGTTACCATACGCGATGGACGAGATCATGTCAGATTTTGTTGTCTGAATGCACAATCTCTCAGGAACAAGTCGGCTGACTTTCTGTGCTATGCTTCTACAAGTGGAGCGGACATTTTTGCAGTTACGGAGACATGGTTTTCTCATGGTGACATTGCCCATCGAATAGAAGCAACACCTTCTGGATTCAAAATGGTTGATCATTCTCGTGTCAGCCGCACTGGTGGTGGAACAGCGCTAATAATCAGAGACTCTCTGCATGTGAAGAAAGTGGATGCTGGCGACAAAACGTCATTTGAATACTCGGAATGGATTGTCGATTGCGGATCTAGTAAACTTAGAATCATGATTATTTATCGGGCACCATATTCTTCAGAACATCCCATTACAACAGGCAAATTCTTTGAAGAATTCACTTCATATCTGGAATCAATAATTATGTCATCTGAGCCATTATTAATCACTGGCGATTTTAATATTCATGTTGATGTTTTTGGTGACGCTGATCGTGCACGACTGTTAGAGTTGTTGGAGTCTATGGGTTTACAACAGCACGTTGATAAACCGACCCAGGTGTCAGGCCATACACTGGATCTTGTGATTACAAGGGACGTGGACGAGCTAATATCAACCGCTCCTGTCGTGGATTATCTCTTCTCCGACCACATCACTGTGATCTGTGACCTTATAATTAAGAAACCATCGTTTACTGTCAAAGGGATATCCTACCGCAAAATTAAAGGTATTGACATTGAATTGTTTTCACATGATGTGCGGTCTTCGGCCCTCATTCAAGACAGTCCTGATAATCTTGATGATCTGGTAAATCTGTACAACACAACACTATCTGAGATACTGGATTGTCACGCACCACTGGTGACAAAGACCATCAAAGTCAGACCTCTGGTACCATGGTATGATGATGATATCAAGGATGCTAGGAGAGAGCGACGGAGGGCTGAACGCAGATGGCGCCGCACAAGGAATTCGTCTGATCTTACTGATTTCAAAGCAAAAAAGAACTATGCTACTTATCTTATGAATGTGGCACGGAAAAGATTTTACACCGACTTCATTAATGAAAACAGCTCAAATCAACGAGATCTCTTCAATGCCACTAGAAAATTGTTGAAGCAGGAGAATGAAGTTTTGTTTACGCCTCTCAAAGATAAGCTCCAACTGGCAAATGAGATGGGTGACTTTTTTGTCAAAAAGATCTGTGATATTCACTCAAAGTTGGATAAAATGACGGAAGTCTTACCTAGCAACGATTCTGATCCTCTTACTAACTCTAGTAAGACTGCTGCTGTTACCATGGAAACATTTTCGCAACTTACAGAATGTAATGTACGTGATCTAGTTCTCAGTTCTGCGAAGAAAATGTGCATGCTTGATCCTATCCCAACGCCTCTTGTTGTAAACTGTTTGGATGTTTTACTTCCGGTCCTGACAAAGATCATCAACACATCTATTATGACTGGTCAATTTGTTGACGGATGGAAGTGTGCACTGGTGAATCCAATCTTAAAATAGGCTGGCCTTGACTTGTTGTACAAGAATTACAGACCCATTAGTAATCTTCAGTATGTTTCTAAGTTAACAGAAAGGGCTGTATACAATCAGACTCATGGACACATGCTTCAGAACCACATCTACCCAGTTTTACAGTCATCATATCGTGCAGGCCATAGTACTGAAACTGCTTTGTTGAAGGTTATGAATGACATCATGCTTGGTATGAACTCAAAATGTGTCACGCTTCTTGTATTGTTAGATCTTAGTGCAGCGTTTGACACTGTTAATCACGAGATACTCATCAATCGGTTACAAAACAAAGTCGGCTTACAGGGAACAGTCCTGAACTGGTTCAAATCATATCTGTCCAACAGAAGTCAGCGGATATCCATCAGTGGTACACTTTCTAAATGCTTCAACTTGGACTGCGGGGTACCTCAGGACTCTTGTTTAGGACCTCTTCTATTCATTATCTACTCATCTCAGTTGTTTGACGTTATAGAAAAACACCTACCATCCGTCCATTGCTTTGCAGACGACACTCAACTTTATTTATGTTTTAAACCAGATAGCCAAGTCAGTCAAGATGTTGCAATGAGGGCCATGGAAAGTTGTATTGCAGATATTCGAAGTTGGATGATTAGTGATAGACTTCTACTAAATGATGACAAAACCGAGATGTTATTAATTGGAACTCAGTATCAGCTAAATAAGTTAGCTTGCGACGGTTGTTTACACGTAGGTGATATGGACATAGGGTCTGTCGCCTGTGCTAGAAATTTGGGAGTCTGGTTTGATGAAAAATGTCCATTTCTACACATATCAGCAAGGCATGCAGTAGTGCGTTCTTTCATTTACATAATATAAGGAGAATTAAGAAATATCTATCTGTTGATAGTCTACGTACAATTGTTCATGCTTTTATTACCTCTCGACTGGATTATTGTAATAGCTTAATGTATGGACTGCCAAATCTTCAAATTTCCAAACTGCAGCGTGTTCAAAATGCCGCTGAAAGACTAATTATGGACATACCAAAGTACTCACATATAACTCCAGCCCTTTACGAGCTTCATTGGCTTCCCGTTGCTCATCGAATTAAGTTTAAGATTTTAATTCTTACCTTTAAATCAATTTATGGTCTTGCGCCATCTTATCTTAGTGATTTGGTGAAAGTTAAGCAAACGAGCTCATACTCGTTGCGTTCAAATAGTAGCCTATTATTAGAAGTTCCACGGGAGACAATGCGCCCAACACTTGGCGGTAGGTCCTTCACTTCATCTGCACCGGCTTTATGGAACAGTTTACCGGCCGACCTGCGTATTATCACGACACTTGGTGTTTTTAAAAGTAAACATAAGACACTTTTATTTAGATCAGCATTTTAATGTATCTTTTTAAATTTTTACTGTATTTTACTTTTTAGGTTTTAGTTGTTTATGTATAATTATGTATACTTTTCTTGTTTTTAATGAAATTACTGTTAAGCGCTTTTGATCAGCACATGTAAAAAGCGCTATATAAATTATTAAATTATTATCATTATTATTATTATTATTATTCTATGAATTGATTAAACCAACTGCAGACAGAATGACCTACTGTTATGCTACAGGGGAGAGGGGAAGCCGCTCAGGGGCAAGGAATATGCAAGTTATAGATGAAATGTTTATGTTTCTGGTAAGAATAAGATTAGGTCTATTTGAGCAAGACCTTGCTTTCAGATTTCAAATTCATATATCCTCAGTTAGTAGGAAGATAACAAATTGGGCAAATTATTTATATTTTATGTTGGGAAGTCAACCAATCTGGCCCTCAAGGGAGGATGTCAATTATTATATGCCTCAGTGTTTTCGTACCCTTTATCCAACCACTAGGGTGATCAAAGACTGTACAGAAATTTATGTACAAACTCCTAGCTAGCTTAGTTTTACTACAGTCTCAGTTATATTCCTCTTATAAAAGCAATACTACCCTTGAAGGTTTAGTAGGGATAACTCCTTATGGAGCCGTTTCCTTTGTTTCTAGTTTGTTTCTATACTGGTTCTATTTCTGATAAAGAAATAACTAGGTGTTGTGGTATATTGGATTTGCTTGAGAGAGGAGATTCGATCATGGCAGACAAAGGTTTTGACATACAAGATCTGTTATTACAAGGAGGGGTACACCTCAATATCCCTCCTTTCTTACAAATCAAGCTCAGTTTTCATCAAGGGATGTACAACAAACTAAAGCCATTGCAAGTCTTCGTATTCACGTGGAACGAGCCATAAGGAGAATCAAAGAATATCATTTTTTTGATTCTGATGTGCCACTGAATGCATTAGGTTCAATCAATCAGATATACACAGTGGCATGTCTTCTCACAAATTTTCAAGGCCCTTTGATAGCCAACCCCAATGGGGGTCAATAGCAACTAGGCCAAGTTATTGTGAAAAAAAATCTACCTCTAAGGAAGTAAAAAAAGCAATTGTTCCTAATGTAATTTTTGTTTACTGTCAGTAAATAGCAAGAATTCATGAGTTCACTGTTATTACTCTAGCATCAGGTACAGGAAAGTCAAGTTAGAGTTTAATATCCTAATAAAATATAGTAGTAGAAGTTCCTCTGCCAACTTCTTGGAGACCCTCCATTGATTTAGCAAAGCTATGGAACAACTGTATATGTTAAAATTCTCTCTTACCATGTGCTTGGCACACATTCATCACTTGGTACAATGGGATAATCTCTATAGGATCAGGCTACTACGGGTATATTACGAGCTCACAATATGACCAGCTCCCAGTTGGCTTAATAGCTTAGTTGGTAGAACACTGCTCCGGTGTCGCAGAGGTCATGGGTTTGAATCCCGTTCAGGCTGCTTAAGTTGTGGACATAACTGCGATGATCAATTAATGTCATTACACATTACTCTGCAGTTCAAATATATGGTCTTTCATATATTCATTTGCAGGATCAGGCTACTATTGCTTATCACATTAATTTAAATAATGTTGAAAATAAAAAATGTCTACCTCGTTTTTGGCTTCTTGAAAAAAATCTCTGTCAAAAGGAATCCTCATACAAACAAATAGATCATCACTTATGTAGGAAAAGAAATCACACCATTCAAGAACCGTCAGGGCCAATTGGCACTGGACTTGATAATAATAAATGTGAGTCTTCTTCAAAGTGTGCTCATTTGTAATAGGTTTGAGTTTGAGTTTGAGTTTGAGTTTATTGTATTATACAAACAAATAGTATTACAGGTTTCCTGGCACCGCAAATAGCAGAGCTAGTCTAGGCGGGCCAGGAAATATATAGGAAAAAAAAAGAAGACTGCTATAAAAAAACTGTATTCAAGTGTTTGTAAAGTGAGAGAAAAAAGAAGAGGAAACGTTTGTGGGCTATGATTCTAAGCAGGAGTTAAACAAAAATTAATTTAAATAGCTAAATAACTTAATAAATACAGTCAAAATATTATTTTCTTCATTTCAAAAATTATTTCATCTAAATCATAATAAGCATCACCAGTTTCAAGTATATCAAATAATAGGGAACGAATTTTACTCTTAAATTTTGGTTTCGGAGACGTGCGTATCTCAGCTGGTAGATGATTCCACAATTTTGCACCAATTCTCGAGAAGGAGTTCTTTTGGATTTCAAGATTAGATTTCATTACGTAAAAGTTTTGAGATGTAGACGATCTGGTGTTGTACGAGTGGACCCTAGAAAGCGGGAGAAACAATTCCTGAATGTTAGTGGGATCCTTGATAAGATAAGTGACATTAACAAAACTAGTCTGCCCCTCTTGTACAACCTTAATTTCCAACAAACCAAAAGGATTGTAACCATTCTGGACTGCTTGAAGATCATACACCTTGCGGTCTGGGCTGCAACCAAGCCATGGGCATTTAGGGTGGATTATTAATCCAGATGGAAACAAATTTACAGTGCCACCCTTGGCTTTGTTAGCATAGACCATTGCAGCTTTGGGCTCTAATTCTATGCCTCGTCTCACTGGTCCAGTTACAACATGACGAGATGGATTGAGCTGCTTAAATAGGTTGTCAAAGTCTCGTACTCGTCTGGCAACAAGACCAAACTTACTAGCAGTAATTCTCTTCTTTCGCAGCATGTGCCAAAGACTGTTTGCACTTTGGGTCAATGTGTTCTCTTGGATGTCAAGTGACATCTCTTTAGTTAAACTTAGAGCATCTATGGAAGCTTGCTGTTGTGTTAAGGCAGTGGAGGAATTGTTCTCAAATCTGGTTTCAGCTGAGTCCAAAGGTAATTCAGGGAAATTAGTACAACTAAAATCATTAATAACATAGTCTTGTGATAGTTTTTGTTGATAGGAAAGAATAGAACCCCTGGGAACTTTCCCATATTTACTTTGCTCCAGTGGCATGTTGGGAAGCTTCTCTGCACTAGGAAGGATACTAGCTATTAATGGTTTTGTTTCAAAGTTATCAAAGTTTTCTCTTGTCAATGTTCTGTAAACATCTGATGGAGAGTGAAGAGTGCTCTTGATAAATTTATTGTAATTGGCACCTATTTTAGGTTTCTTAACCAAGATGTCTTGAATCTGTTTAGGCTCAATTTTTTTTTCTGTCTAGCTTGGTACACTCCACCTTTGTGGCATACTAGTGCATCAGGAACTGACCGGAGACCAAGCTGTTTGCAATGAGCCATGCAATAAAGAAGTCCAACCACGTGGTGATAGTATCCCTCTACACCAGCCACGCACAAACATCCTCCAGCCGTTGAACAGTCAATCCTATTGATCCTAACTTCTAGATCGTATGGAGGCTCTGTCTTCTTCATTGAGCGGTAGCATCGGGCGCTTATTACAGCGACATCCAATTCATATGTAACTAAAATAAGAGCAGCAAAAATTATCAGATCGAGCGAACTCGAAGCATTTTATGCGAAATCGATCACCAACATAAACATATAATTTACCTTTAATGTCATGTAAATACCCCGGTTCAGCAAAGAACTTATACGCTTTAGCAGTGCTCTGGCAGCCAGATTTGTCCTTTGCATACTTCTCCACGAATCCAAAAGTTAAATAAGGAAGTGAACTTATGTCTTGTGAGGAGTTTTCAGCTGATGTGAAAGAAAAAGAAAGACACTGAAATTAGAGTACAAATGTCGGGTCGCAGCAGCGTTTATGTATTTCTCTCAACACTACATTTCATTCAACAGCAAGTTAATATCTTGTTTTTCAACGAGAAGAAAAGCTTCTCAGTAGATTCAACGAGCCGTATTTCTACTCAAATACCTTCGTTAGACGCCATGTTATTTGTGTCGCGTGGCCGAAGTGAGAGACAAAAGCGACGAAATCCGTTCCACTTTTGGTATAAAAGCGCTACTCGATACACTTCAGAAAAGCTGTTGACTAAAATTGACTGGATATATAAGAGTGGAATCCCTTAAGCTTGCTATTCTTCTCTACTCTTTGTTCGAACGCAGATGGCTGTGACCACTATATTGTTTGAGATCACTGGAATGCTTGCTCTCCAGTATGGCGTTGCTATGTGGTATCCAGGCACGTGACCGCTAGCTGCAACGGACCTATTGCGGCGTGATATACAGTCTAGTAGGTTTTTTGAGGTCGTGGAACCAGCCATATAGTATACAATATATACAAAACTTAGGCGTAAACTGACATTCACGTTTGTTTGAAGCCGTATTATCAAGTGTAGCCCGAGTGAACGCTCCAGAGAGCGTCCAGTTTTCCTTAAATTGTGAATGCTCTATAGCTAAAACGAGTCTTTGTTTCTATCGATAGCAAATTCAATTTCCAATCTAACTTGATTGTATTCCTGGTCGTTTTCCTTGCCTTTGAGCGAGCACATGTTGTCTTTGCTGCGATGCCTCTTATTATATTATCGTCCCTTAACCGTCGTTTCTCAATCTCTGTTTTGAGTCGCTGCTTGAGCTGATTTTTGTGGCATTCAAACTTACTCGTCGACGATCTCTCGCCACTCTTACTTGTGCATCTCGGAGATCTGCTTGCTAGGATGTAGTTCCAGGATTAGAAAAATCGGTTTCCACAAAATTCACGTTATTTTCAAAACATCATTCCCGGAATTTGTAATAATTCGTAAAATAATTCATTATATTATTATCATTATTATTATCATTACTATTATTATTACTGGTATTGATATTATTTGTATTACTATTGTTATATTTTTTTTATGTTAAACATAATATATTTTCATGGGGTGGGATGCATGTCCTAATCTTTGTAAAGGTATTGTTACTTTACTACTACAAGCAATACAAAAATCTTCTTAATAGGCTTTCCATCAGAGGAGTAGTAATCAAAACAGCTCCAAACAATACCATTTCTTCTTAAAGGCTTGGAATCTTAGTGTGGTCATTTGTCTATAAAGTTTGTGTGCAAAATCATCATTGAAAGCATAGGGCATTTAGAAAACTTGAAACACTTGTTACTACATACAGCACACTTGCAATGAATATATAAGAAAGATCATAAACATTTTGGCATTACAAAATTTAGTTTATTCTTGATAGAGTTTTTCCAATGTAAAATGTTAACTGTATGTTGTGGTTGTTATTAAATACCAGGAGCTCATCACCCGGAGCCTCCATAAACACTATATCCTTGAGTCAACCTTTGCTCGTATCTTTTTATTTTTAGAACAGTCTCAAGAGAATATTTCGTGAGACGCTATCACTGGTTTGTGACTGCATGTGACGTAAAAGAACAACTTTGTTCTGATTGGACGGTACAATGCATTCGCGGGAATTCGAACGACTAAAAATAGAAAGATACGGGCATAGGTTGTCTCCTAGGGTTTATAAGGGCGATGGAGGCTCCGGGTAATGGGCTCCTGTAAATACATATATTTAACATCATAAAAATGAAATAAACAGCAGAAAGTGACAAGGTTAATATGTTATGTCTAACTTTGCAAATTAAGGCTTGAATTAACATTTCATTTGTGGGAAAAGGGCAAGGGTTCTAGATATCAATATCATCGGGGAGGGGTACTAAGGTAAAACTGACCCATTGTGAAAAGGCTATGAAACTTGTTGTCTCTACGTAATAATATTGAAATCTTTCAATCAGAGAATACATATATATATATATATATATATATATAGAGAGAGAGAGAGAGAAATACTACTCAGAAGTCAGTTATAACATTTGCTTTACTTTCAAATGATCTCATTGATCACTGACAATTTTGCAGAACCAGTACTTTATAGTGATACTGTGTATATATTCGGTTGAAAATGCTAAACATAACTGCTAGATCAAGAAAATTTACAATGTTTTCACTGTTGCAATGATATCAGATCACATGGTTGTAAATGATTGTTATAACAATTACAACTCTCTGTGTTGGGAATTTCTTCAAAATGGAAACGCTATTGTTTTATTATCCTGGTCCTTTTCCCTGCTGTTTCGTTTGCATTTTTCTAGAGCGAGCAGTTTTTGTCTTTGCTGCGATGACGGATGTCTGTCGTTATTCTCCCCGCTGTCGTTTCTCTACCCCTGCTTTGAGTCGTGCTTTCCTTGTGTTGATTTTCACGGTATTCGAACTTACTCGGCGACGATCTCGAGCTAATCTTTCTTGAACATCTCGGAGATCATCTTGCTGGGATGTACTTCCAGGACGGGTGAAATCGGTTTCCGCAAAATTTACATTTCTTTCAAAAAGGCACACCGAATTCGAAATGGCGGAAATTCAGCAGTTCCCAAGTGCGCTACTATTGCCAGGTAACCTGGCCTGCGAACGGACACCTTTAATATATATATATATATATATATATATATATAGTTGTGTAGAAAAGAAGGTTTGCCAACGATGACGCTAGTGAGAAGGATCCCAAAGGATACGCGACGCTTACACTCGGTGGATTTAGTAGGAATGAAAGAGGAAAAGCGAACTTCTCACATGAGGTTTAATACTGTAGACGTTTCGCCCATTCGGGCTTCTTCAGTACAGTATGTAAGATTAAAAAGATTACAAATACTTGGAATAAAAAAATTATTTACAATATTGGTCTCTTATATATGAGAAAGGAAAGAAAAAAGAAAATTACAAACAATAAAAATTTAAAAAACTAACATCTAATAAAAACCTAATGAATAGGGACTAATTAGTGATACAATTTGTGATCCCTAATTGGGCCCTTGATTAACATATATAGAATAAAAACTTTACGTAATAAGACTTGTGAAAAGAAAAGAAACAAAACCGTTGACAGATGTTAGTTAAATCTTATTCTATTCCTTGAATTGAATTCAGATCTTTTATTCAATCCATAAGGCTGAAGGGTGCAAAGTTGTGCACTCCAATAAGCTTCTCTTGTTAGAAGACGTTCATCAAGGCTGTTATTGTCTCTTGGGTTGGAAATTTGTTCAATTATTGTAAAATTGAAGTCACAGAGAACATGAAGAGTTTTGTTGAAGTGTGTCGCAACTTCACAAGTGTTCTTATTAGTATTCATGGCCGATTTATGATTCCGAAAACGCACTTTGAATTCATTGCTAGTCGAACCTACATATTGCACACTACATTTTGTGCAGGTGACCAAATAGATAACATTTTTGGATTTGCAATGAAGATGTTGTGTAATTTGGTAGGATCTTTTAGAACTAGCGCTAGTAAAGTGGTCAGATTCAACTAAAAAGTTACGGCAAAGATCGCATTTACCTTTGCATTTAAAACAACCATGTTTATCAGAGTCATTGTCCTCCATTCTACGTGGGCGTGCAAGAATTTCCTTTATGTTTTTAGATCTTCTGTAAGATGGAATAATTGATCCTCGAGGAAAAATTTTAGAAAGGGAAGGAGAATCATAAATAAGATGTTTATGAGAATTGAGAATTTTTCCAATGCTAGGTAAAATAGGGTTGTAATCTAAAACCAATGGAAAAATTTTTTTGGATTCTCTATTGGCAGGGGCAAGAAGGTCCTCCCTGGGAATAGATTTAACTTTCTCGAATTGTTGTTTCACCTGGATAGGATTGTAGCCTCTATTAATTAAATAACTCTCATATTCATTACTTCGTTTGTCAAAAGATTCAGGGGTGGAACAATTTCTTTTGACTCTGGTAGCAACACTTAATGGAATGGCCTTAGAACAGTGAGCTGGGTGGGCACTGCTACGCAACAAATAAATATGATTATCGGTAGGCTTGGAGTAGATATCCGTTTGGATAAATCCGTCAACAAGATTAAGTGTAAGATCTAAAACATTAAGAGATATCGGGGAATGAACAAGGGTAAACTTAATGGTGGGGTAAAGAGAATTGATAAACTCAGTGAACTCAATTAATTTAGAGTGCCCTTGTGTCCAAAGATCGAAAATGTCATCCCTATATCTCCACCACAGATTTGGTTTGATGGTCCCTGATCTAGCTTTTTTGTCAATTACCCCCATGGCTAAGTCGGCATAGCTGCATGCATTTTTGGGCCCCATGGCCGTTCCATGAATTTGGAGAAAATTTTCACCTTTGAATTGAGAATTATTGTGTTGTAGGCAGATCTTAACCGCTTCTACAATACAATCAGTGGATGGAAAATTAGTTGTTCTGGAATTAAAAGCTTCTGTTATTGCGTTGATTCCCAAATGGTTATCAATATTGGGAAACATGGCAACAACATCCCAAGATACTAAAAGACTTTCCTTTGGGAAAGGACCCGTTTTGTTAAGATCTTGAATCTTTTGTAATAAATGGGTGGTGTCCTTGACGAAGGATGGTAAATCTTGGGCAAGAGGCTTGAGATAGAATTCAGTGAAAGCTGAAAGGTTTTCAATTGCCGTCCCACAGCAAGATGTAATAAGCCTAAGGGGATTCCCGTCCTTATGGGTCTTGATGGTGCCGAAGGCTTTTCCTGGCTTTGCGTGAAACATGGTTGTTTTAAATGCAAAGGTAAATGCGATCTTTGCCGTAACTTTTTAGTTGAATCTGACCACTTTAATAGCGCTAGTTCTAAAAGATC